>JAOTOM010004197.1:117500-232500 GCA_034440615.1 Ashinkailepas kermadecensis
ATGTACATCAGAGTCGTATGTATATCACGCATATCAGAACCACATGTATATCAGGGTCGCATGCATGTCACGCATATCAGAGCCACATGTATATTAGGGTCGCTTGCACATCAAAGTCATATGCATATCAAAGTCAAACGCATATCAGTCACACGTTTATCAGTGTCACACAAATATCAGAGGCACACGATATACCAGAGTCACGTGCATATCAAAGCAACATGCATATCGGGGTCACATGCATATCAGAGTCACAGACATTTCAGGGTCGCATGCATATCAGAGTTACGTGTATATCAGAGTCATACGTATATCAGAGTCATACATTTATCAGAGTCCCACGTATATCGGGGTCACAAATATATCAGAGTCAAATGGCTTGTGTCAAATCTGAGCCTCTCCTCAAATTTATACCTCAGGTCCTATCAGCTAAGAAACAAGTGAAACTTAATATTTCTGGTCGATCAATATGTCTGTTTATAATGCAATTCTCGATTCGGTACGATATCGAACCGAGATGATGCGATGCTAGTAGCATACAGCAAGGGGTGTTCACAGGTGTTGAGGTCATCGAAATATGCATCTAAGTTGATATAGATGACATTTTGTAGATTAAATATTTCTGAGAACTAAAAATTTGACAATATTGTACCATTAAGCTGCTCAAAACACTCATTTCATCCGAAAATACCCAGACTTATTACCGCATCCACCTATGCTGACAGCTTTTTGGTACCTTTCCTACCAGAATCACGGTCCTGGTCGCCGACCGGGACCTCGTTTGTACAACGGAGAAATAATTACTTCTCGATAGTTATGGGGAAAATTGTCAACCAATCACAGACAGCCAGTGACTGGAACGGCCGCTTCTATTGGTGGAAGCTCGTCATTCCATTCGGCTGGCGTATCGATGCGAAACATGCGCACTGATGGCGTCTAAGCTTTATATATTATAAACAGAATTTCATTGGTGCAGCCAATATTTTTTTCAAGAGGAGGCGACCAAAAGAACAAAAATGTAATGAAAAGGGACAGCTTTCGGCGCGCGAAGCGGACCGAAAGGTTTGGGTTTTGCATGGTGAAAATTTCAAAATTTCTTCTTTCATCTAGCGTATTTTTGGTTCTTAAGGGGGGGGGGGCGCCCTTGGCTGCAACTCTGCTTTCTATGCAAAACCTATCAGGTTTATGCTAAACCATTGAAGGTGGATCAGAGCCCGGAAGGAACAGATTCGGTAAAACGCTATAAAATTCGGTAAAATGCTTCAGCTGAACAGATTCGGTAAAACGTCGTTACTTCTCATTACGGCCGTTGACATTCTGCAAGATTACTCGACATGAAACGTGCTCTCTATCGTCACATCGGCGCCAATGCTGCATTACCTTCCCTGCTTCCAAATGTAGATGCAACCAGATTAATGCCAGAACATAGCAGCTTTCTAGATGGTACGAACTAGCATATTTGGGTATGCAGCGGGACCAATTACTTTTAAAAATTACATCGTAAACCCCGTAAATGTGCTTCGTTTGTTAAATACGGTTTCATGAGACATTGGAAAGGAGCCTTGATTCAAGTGTTTTATGTGCACCAATGCAAAGGTGCAAAGGGCATTACCAATGCTTCAGGCGAAATGCGTATGATACTTGGTGACAGATTAAACCGAAGGGTAAGTGTACAACGTCCTATTTCCTTGTAGTGTTCAAGGCATACAACACCATATATGTAGCAGCAGGTTTTTAGCACGTAATGCTATCACTTTTGCCCAGAAAAACATAACCAGACGCGACTTATTCAGTTAACATTAATGATGACCTCAAATGACGTGGTTGGGCCAGGAATCTAACAAGATCATTTGTAGCATATGAGTATCAATAGACACATTACAGGATGCCTACATCACGCTGTACTAGCAAAGTGCGTACGTCATGAACAAACCACCATCCGTAGTTATTATGATGTCATTATGATATGACCTAAGATGACTTACAACATTATTTGATTTGTCATTAAGCATCATAGGTGTACATTTGCAGGTCAACTGAGGATTAAGCTCGCCAATATGGGAAGGGGGAGGTTCGGGCACAATTACGACAAAATAAACAATGGAGGAGAAAACGAGAAGCTCCGGCCAGCCGGTTGCGGGTTATAGCTGGTGAAGCTGCCACATGTCGCCGCACTTAGACCAAGTCACTTGGTTTGGCGGATCCCCTGCTGCTGATGGCAGCCAACTCGGCCCGGCGGCAGGCCTCGGTATGGTGATTTAATCGGGCGTCTGGAGCCTGCGCCGCGAGATATTCGCGTCGTTTTGCATAAACAACCTGGTGGCGAATTTTGTCCAGGATAAGAGTGGAGACACCGGCGATGGCGGTCTGGGAGGACGGCGGCAGCGTCGGCTGACGGTGAGGCACCGGCGATGGCAGCCTAGGAGAGCGGCAGCAGCGTCGGCTAACGGTGAGACACTGGCGATGGCAGCCTGGGAGGGCGGCAGCAGCGTCGACTGACGGTGAGGCACCGGCGATGGCAGCCTAGGAGGGCGGCAGCAGCGTCGGCTAACGGTGAGACACTGGCGATGGCAGCCTGGGAGGACGGCAGCAGCGTCGGCTGACAGTAAGACACCGGCGATGGCAGCCTAGGAGGGCGGCAGCAGCGTCGGCTGACAGTGAGACACTGGCGATGGCAGCCTAGGAGGGCGGCAGCAGCGTCGGCTGACAGTAAGACACTGGCGATGGCAGCCTAGAAGGGCGGCAGCAGCGTCGGCTGACAGTGAGACACCGGCGATGGCAGCCTAGGAGGGCGGCAGCAGCGTGGCTGACAGTGAGACACCGGCGATGGCAGCCTGGGAGGACGGTAGCAGCGTCGGCTGACAGTGAGACACTGGCGATGGCAGCCTAGGAGGGCGGCAGCAGCGTCGGCTGACAGTGAGACACTGGCGATGGCAGCCTGGGAGGGCGGCAGCAGCGTCGGCTGACAGTGAGACACTGGCGATGGCAGCCTAGGAGGGCGGCAGCAGCGTCGGCTGACAGTGAGACACTGGCGATGGCAGCCTAGGAGGGCGGCAGCAGCGTCGGCTGACAGTAAGACACTGGCGATGGCAGCCTAGAAGGGCGGCAGCAGCGTCGGCTGACAGTGAGACACCGGCGATGGCAGCCTAGGAGGGCGGCAGCAGCGTCGGCTGACAGTGAGACACCGGCGATGGCAGCCTGGGAGGACGGTAGCAGCGTCGGCTGACAGTAAGACACTGGCGATGGCAGCCTAGGAGGGCGGCAGCAGCGTCGGCTGACAGTGAGACACTGGCGATGGCAGCCTGGGAGGGCGGCAGCAGCGTCGGCTGACAGTAAGACACTGGCGATGGCAGCCTAGGAGGGCGGCAGCAGCGTCGGCTGACAGTGAGACACTGGCGATGGCAGCCTAGGAGGGCGGCAGCAGCGTCGGCTGACGGTGAGGCACCGGCGATGGCAGCCTAGGAGGGCGGCAGCAGCGTCGGCTGACAGTGAGACACTGGCGATGGCAGCCTAGGAGGGCGGCAGCAGCGTCGGCTGACAGTGAGACACTGGCGATGGCAGCCTGGGAGGGCGGCAGCAGCGTCGGCTGACAGTGAGACACTGGCGATGGCAGCCTGGGAGGGCGGCAGCAGCGTCGGCTGACAGTGAGACACTGGCGATGGCAGCCTAGGAGGGCGGCAGCAGCGTCGGCTGACAGTGAGACACTGGCGATGGCAGCCTGGGAGGGCGGCAGCAGCGTCGGCTGACAGTGAGACACTGGCGATGGCAGCCAAGGAGGGCGGCAGCAGCGTCGGCTGACAGTGAGACACTGGCGATGGCAGCCTGGGAGGGCGGCAGCAGCGTCGGCTGACAGTGAGACACTGGCGATGGCAGCCTGGGAGGGCGGCAGCAGCGTCGGCTGACAGTGAGACACTGGCGATGGCAGCCTAGGAGGGCGGCAGCAGCGTCGGCTGACAGTGAGACACTGGCGATGGCAGCCTAGGAGGGCGGCAGCAGCGTCGGCTGACAGTGAGACACTGGCGATGGCAGCCTGGGAGGGCGGCAGCAGCGTCGGCTGACAGTAAGACACTGGCGATGGCAGCCTAGGAGGGCGGCAGCAGCGTCGGCTGACAGTGAGACACTGGCGATGGCAGCCTGGGAGGGCGGCAGCAGCGTCGGCTGACAGTGAGACACTGGCGATGGCAGCCTGGGAGGGCGGCAGCAGCGTCGGCTGACAGTGAGACACTGGCGATGGCAGCCTAGGAGGGCGGCAGCAGCGTCGGCTGACAGTAAGACACTGGCGATGGCAGCCTAGGAGGGCGGCAGCAGCGTCGGCTGACAGTAAGACACTGGCGATGGCAGCCTAGGAGGGCGGCAGCAGCGTCGGCTGACAGTAAGACACTGGCGATGGCAGCCTAGGAGGGCGGCAGCAGCGTCGGCTGACAGTAAGACACTGGCGATGGCAGCCTGGGAGGAGGGCGGCAGCAGCGTCGGCTGACAGTGAGACACTGGCGATGGCAGCCTGGGAGGGCGGCAGCAGCGTCGGCTGACAGTAAGACACTGGCGATGGCAGCCTAGGAGGGCGGCAGCAGCGTCGGCTGACAGTGAGACACTGGCGATGGCAGCCTGGGAGGGCGGCAGCAGCGTCGGCTGACAGTAAGACACTGGCGATGGCAGCCTAGGAGGGCGGCAGCAGCGTCGGCTGACAGTGAGACACTGGCGATGGCAGCCTGGGAGGGCGGCAGCAGCGTCGGCTGACAGTAAGACACTGGCGATGGCAGCCTAGGAGGGCGGCAGCAGCGTCGGCTGACAGTAAGACACTGGCGATGGCAGCCTAGGAGGGCGGCAGCAGCGTCGGCTGACAGTGAGACACTGGCGATGGCAGCCTAGGAGGGCGGCAGCAGCGTCGGCTGACAGTGAGACACTGGCGATGGCAGCCTAGGAGGGCGGCAGCAGCGTCGGCTGACAGTGAGACACTGGCGATGGCAGCCTAGGAGGGCGGCAGCAGCGTCGGCTGACAGTAAGACACTGGCGATGGCAGCCTGGGAGGACGGCAGCAGCGTCGGCTGACAGTAAGACACTGGCGATGGCAGCCTAGGAGGGCGGCAGCAGCGTCGGCTGACAGTAAGACACCGGCGATGGCAGCCTGGGAGGGCGGCAGCAGCGTCGGCTGACAGTGAGACACTGGCGATGGCAGCCTGGGAGGGCGGCAGAGCCGCTGAGTAAAATGGGATGGCTGGGGCAGCAGCGTCGGCTGACAGTAAGACACTGGCGATGGCAGCCTAGGAGGGCGGCAGCAGCGTCGGCTGACAGTGAGACACTGGCGATGGCAGCCTAGGAGGGCGGCAGCAGCGTCGGCTGACAGTGAGACACTGGCGATGGCAGCCTAGGAGGGCGGCAGCAGCGTCGGCTGACAGTGAGACACTGGCGATGGCAGCCTAGGAGGGCGGCAGCAGCGTCGGCTGACAGTGAGACACTGGCGATGGCAGCCTGGGAGGGCGGCAGCAGCGTCGGCTGACAGTGAGACTTCGATACAGTCTTCGCTGACGGCAGTGCATCACCTCGTATACATTACGTTACCGCAAATGTTCGAAATAGCTTCGAGTCATTATATGCTTTTTAACCTTTTACCTTCTAACTATTTGGTTGCTGTATTATTTGTGATATAAAATACTGGAACACCGAGTATGCTATGATGTTTAGGTTGGTCCTTAAAATATCGCTAAAATTAAATTTGTGCACATCAGAAACAATAGTTCACGAAGTTGCTTGTCACTCAAATTTGAACCCCAGACGATGTGCATAAACAGCACATGTCAACGGTTATAATTATAGGGATACACACCTCATCAGCCCGGTACCTGGCAGCGGTCTGATGGGCCCATAATGGGAGACTGTCCGCCTTTCAACCATGTGCCTTGATGTGAACGTCGCAAAAGGTGCGTGTACCTGCTATGACCCGTCTGGTATACGTTTCACTGTGACATGTGCCATATACATGATAACGCACAGCACGTGCGCAATTCTTTAACTCTACAATGGGAATGGCCGCATTGTACAGGTTGATCAAACACATTGGTTGATTGTTGAGTACCTTTGACCGCACTCTTTCTCCTCATCGCATGCCCAACGCAGGCACGCACAGCATCGGCCGCCGGCTGATGCTCTGATCTACCACCTAATCGCCGTGCATTTACAGATCGGCACGGACAGAACACGCGCCGGCCGGCCCGCGTCTGGCAGCAGACAACCGGCGAGACCAGGTGAATTTCTGCCGGTACTTGGCAGCTAGCTGTGCGCTCAGCTGTCGGTCAGCTGTAGCTGTGTACTCAGCTGTCGGTCAGCTGTAGCTGTGCGCTCAGCTGTCGGTCAGCTGTAGCTGTGTACTCAGCTGTCGGTCAGCTGTAGCTGTGCACTCAGCTGTCGGTCAGCTGTAGCTGTGCGCTCAGCTGCCCCCGTGAATGTCGATCTGACCCTGTGACTGTGGTGCTGACCCCACGACAGTCGGGTTGACCCGTGACTATCGGTGTGACCCTGTAACTATCGGTCTGACCATGTGACTGTCGGGCTAACCCCGTGACTATAGGTCTGACCCCGTGACTATAGGTCTGACCCCGTGACTATAGGTCTGACCCCGTGACTGTCGCCCTAACCCTGTGACTTAGGGTAAGTGTTCGGGAATATTCGGAGTGGCCTGTATCCGACGCCAACATGTACGCTGATTACCACCGCAATCATTCGAGCCACGGGTGTGGTCCGCTCCTATTTGGCTTGGTGACACGAGGTTCGAGACCATTCCCTCCTGGCGCGTGTCGCGTGGCCAATACGCTTATTGTTGGCGCTGATAATGCCAGCCAACCACTTACTTTCGTCAGGTCGACTGGGCGACTTGCAAATTTGTTCGCCATGTGAATGGGATGTTGCAGGTATGTAGGTTCTCGTCTGAAGGTCGACAGATACATCAGGGGCTGGGACATTGCGGGGGTGTAGGTTCTCGTCTGAAGATCGACAGATACATCAGGGGAATGGTGTATTGCAGGGCTGTAGGTTCTCATCTGAATGTCGACAGAGACACCAGGGGACTGGGACATTGTAGGGCTATAGGCTCTCATCTGAAGGTCGACAGAACTGGGATATTGCAGGGGTGTAGAATCTCGTCTGAAGGTCGACAGAGACATCAGGGCTGGGGCATTGCGGGGGTGTAGGCTCTCGTCTGAAGATCGACAAACACGAGGGGACTGGGGCATTGCAGGGGTGTAGGTTCTCGTCTGAAGGTCGACAGATACATCAGGGGCTGGGGCATTGCAGGGATGTAGGTTCTCGTCTGAAGATCGACAGAGACATCAGGGGAATGGTGTATTGCAGGGCTGTGGGTTCTCATCTGAAGGTCGACAGAGACACCAGGTGACTGGGACATTGCAGGACTATAGGCTCTCATCTCAAGGTCGACAGAGTTGGGATATCGCAGGGGTGTGGGATCTCGTCTGAAGGTCGACAGAGGCACCAGGGAACTAGGACATTGCAGGGCTAAAGGCTCTCGTCTGAAGGTCGACAGAGACACCAGGGAACTGCGACATTGCGGGGCTGTAGGCTTTCATCTGAAGGTCGACAGAGCTGGGATATTGCAGGACTGTAAGCTCTCGTCTGAGGGTCGACAGACACCAGGGGACTGCGACACTACAGGGCTGTAGGCTCTCGTCTGAAGGTCGACAGACACCAGGGGACTGCGACACTACAGGGCTGTAGGCTCTCGTCTGAAGGTCGACAGACACCAGGGGACTGCGACATTCCAGGGCTATAGGCTCTCGTCTGAAGGTCGACAGAGCTGCTTCAATGGTCGCGATATTGCGCTCGCTGCGATTCAGTGCGGCCGAACAGGAGTGCAGGCGCCTGGTGACGGCCTGGTGTCACGAGGCTCTCGTGTTGAGAAATCATTCAGCTACGCATGCTCTGATGAATTTTCTAGATGTCCTACATTTGTTCAAATCGGCAATCATACACCGCTATTATTCGCTTGAATATTAATATTTTGATATACGGCGCATGGTGATGATCGTACCAGGTTTTTTTCTGAGAAGTTGTTTGCATGCAAGTATTTGCTTACTATCTTGCTGAAAGACTATAGCATTTATAAGATCACCTAAGGCAGTTGTTGCTTCATTTATAGTCATCGTTTTATGCAAATTCATCCGAACGTGGAGGTGAGAAGGATGAGACAATATTTTACTGCCAAATTGAGCAGAACTTGACACAAACAATGTGCAGGCTGGGAAACCAAACTTAGCTTTGTGTGAAGATCATGGTGGTGAGCATTAGGTATAAACCGGGTATCAAGTTGGCCTTTATTGACATGAAAAAAAATAAATTGAGCAAACTAACAATCCTGACAATGGTCTAGAACCGAAAACTCCAGTTATTAATAAACTGTTAGTTTGCTCAAATTCTTATTTTCTTGTCAATGAAGGCCAACTTGATACTTGGTTCATACATACTGTCCACCACCATGAACTCTGTCAGGGAAACAAAGACATTTCTCAACCAACTGTGTGCAGAGAGTAATCATTCTTAATGTGCGCACCTTGCAATACCCAGGGGTGGGATAAATGAGCCGAGATAGGAGATGCAAGACTTCATATTCCATAAGAGTGCCTAAAATGTATCAAAAAGACTGCCATGGGTTCCAGGTGCAAGTCCAAATATGTCATGAACCGTTGACAAAGGTATGTTTTTAGGGCACAACTTCTCAGTTTTGCACCCTTGTAACTGATCGGCAGCATCACGCTGCAGCAATGATCTTTTCGAAATGGGGCACATAGGTTGGTCGTAGCTCTTCAGTCCAGTTCATGTCAATAAACAGGTCAGAAAGTGAGAAAAAACGCTGAGTCATTACATTAGAAACAGCACAACACAACGTCATGTCAGTAGACGCTCTGCCGCAGTCACGACCGCTTTTACTTCCCCTCAGGTGTCCGAGTCGTGGCCGCTCCTACTTCTCCTCGGGGTGGCCAGTTTCACAAAGCTGACTGATGTCATGATTCAAATGGGAATTTCAAGGAAACATTTCAGAGAGTTTTGAAACTAATAGTACATGATGTGCGAGCCTCAAAGCGAAATCAATTCCACATGACACAAACACTAATCATGGACCAACAAAAAAAAGAACCTCACTTTAGAAAATGCACCTCACCCAGCTAAAAGTTCGGTAGGGTTGTTTACTTGGCACTTCATCACAAAAGCAATATTGGTCAGTGTCCCGATTTTGTGTATCTACCGAGAACAGTCAGAACTGTCCCCGTTGTTGTGTGTCAACGAGAACAGTCCTGAGTGCCCCCGGTGCTGTCCGTCTATCGGGAACATTCCCGGAAGCGCGTTGATCCGAACTCGCCACTCCGGGTGTCGCTCTGACCAGTGGCGGGTCAGGTCATTTGACCACTCGGCCACACGCATCACACACTCCAATTGTGGCGGGTCAGGTCATTTGACCACTCGGCCACACGCATCACACACTCCAATTGTGGCGGGTCAGGTCATTTGACCACTCGGCCACACGCATCACACACTCCAATTGTGGCGGGTCAGGTCATTTGACCACTCGGCCACACGCATCACACACTCCAATTGTGGCGGGTCAGGTCATTTGACCACTCGGCCACACGCATCACACACTCCAATTTCAATGTCTCCTCAGTCGCCGACGCAGGAGTGGAAGTGGTTGCAAATCAAGGTGACAAGGTGTTTTTTTCCTCATAATCCGCTATAAAAAGATAGATTTATGCGAACGTCATGCAAATATTGGTATTGTCCTAGTTATCCCGAACCTAACCCTCACCTCCTTGCCATACTGTCAGTTTTCAAATAACTTGGAAAATCCATCACAACCGAAGGAGCATTGGTGTCTATAGCTGTCATTCCAGCACTACCTGTTTTCTTTTTACAATTATTTTCCTCTGTGGCTTAGGGTGAGCTGTAGACGAATACGCTTTAGACGCATCGCGGACGAATTATGTCGTCGAGAACACTCAGATGATTAAACGAACATAAAAAGAATGTCGACTTTCCTAAATAGCACGATATCTGAGAGGACACCTTTCCCATTAAAAAAAAATTCGTTAATCCAGTTCCAAGGAGGGTCTGTGGCTGGGCTTGCCAATAAGAATATCACGCCTCTAGTTTTTATAGCTTGCAAGTGACTAACACATGACGCTTTCGTTTTTACTTGGAACAGCACCCACAAATTGAGACTCTTATCTCTTTGGGGGAAGTTTTTAGTCATAATTTTCGCATGAGCCCGCTCCCCACCCTCAAATATTCTTATATTTTAGCATAGTACCCTGTTGGCCCCGTCCATAAACGTTTTTGATAAATCAACTTTAATCGTTTACCCCTTCCCTCACCTTAAAATATACTGGTGCAGCCGTGTGTGATACATGTGGACCTAGCGCAATATCTAAAGGTTCACATATTATAATGGGTAGTTGGTTTTGACCTTGACGACCAGTCAAAGCCGGCTGGCTGGCTACGTGAGTAATCGATCGCTAATGGCCTGCGGCCTGACGCCGCACCGGGCGAGTTGTCGGGCGGACGTTCTCTGAGGGTAGAGTCGCCGCACCGGGCGAGTTGTCGGGCGGACGTTCCCTGAGGGTAGAGTCGCCGCGCCGGTCGAGTTGTCGGGCGGACGTTCCCTGAGGGTAGAGTCGCCGCGCCGGTCGAGTTGTCGGGCGGACGTTCTCTGAGGGTAGAGTCGCCGCACCGGGAGAGTTGTCGGGCGGACGTTCCCTGAGGGTAGAGTCGCCGCGCCGGTCGAGTTGTCGGACGGACGTTCCCTGAGTGCTGGTCGAGTTATCTGACGGACGTTCCCTGAGGGTAGATTCACCGCGCCGGTCGAGTTGTCGGGCGGACGTTCCCTGAGGGTAGAGTCGCCGCGCCGGTCGAGTTGTCGGGCGGACGTTCTATGAGGGTAGAGTCGCCGCGCCGGTCGAGTTGTCGGGCGGACGTTCTATGAGGGTAGAGTCGCCGCGCCGGTCGAGTTGTCGGGCGGACGTTCCCTGAGGGTAGAGTCACCGCGCCGGTCGAGTTGTCGGGCGGACGTTCCCTGAGGGTAGAGTCGCCGCGCCGGTCGAGTTGTCGGGCGGACGTTCTCTGAGGGTAGAGTCACCGCGCCGGGCGAGTTGTCGGGCGGACGTTCTCTGAGGGTAGAGTCGCACGCCGACTGGGTTATTGGGCGGACGTTTTGAGGGTAGAGTCGCCGCGCCGGTCGAGTGTCGGGCGGACGTTCCCTGAGGTAGAGTCGCCGCGCCGGTCGAGTTGTCGGGCGGACGTTTCCTGAAGGTAGAGTCGCCGCGCCGGTCGATTTCGGGCGGACGTTTTGGGGATAGTCACCGCGCCGGGCGAGTTGTCGGGCGGACGTTCTCTGAGGGTAGAGTCGCACGCCGACTGGGTTATCGGGCGGACGTTCTCTGAGGGTAGAGTCGCCGCGCCGGTCGAGTTGTCGGGCGGACGTTCCCTGAGGGTAGAGTCGCCGCGCCGGTCGAGTTGTCGGGCGGACGTTCCCTGAGGGTAGAATCGCCGCGCTGGTTGAGTTGTCGGGTGGACGTTCTCTGAGGGTAGAGTCGCACGCCGACTGGGTTATCGGGCGGACGTTCTCTGAGGGTAGAGTCGCACGCGCTGGACTGGGTTGTCTTGCGGACGTTCCCTGAGGGTAGAGTCACCGCGCTGGTCGAGTTGTCGGGCGGACGTTTTGTCGTCGCGCCGGGCGGTTGTCGGGCGGCGTCTGGTCGCCGGAGGATAGAGTCGCCGCACCGGTCGAGTTGTCGGACGGACGTTCTCTGAGCGTAGGGTCGCCGCAGCCAGTCCACGGCCATTCCATAATCCACCTGGTAGTACAAAGCGCCACTGGGAGGGCTGGACGAGTCAGGGCAAGTGTTGAGTCTAATGCGGCCACGTGTATATCAGTTATGCTTTCTGTACATCAGTTGGAGGACACAATGACTCAATGGAAGAACAACCAGCCATGTTAATCTGACCTCGTTTGACCTTGATTGAGTCGACACCCTCCTTATGCGGCCAGGTACTCGGACACAAGCTTATCATATGGGATAGCCGACACGGTCTTGCATGCATAATCTACCTTTCACTGCTTTTGACTAGATTGACGTTATCTAAATTACCTGAGATGTATGACATACAGGTTCATCGCGCGTGCTAACTTTCGATCCTTCGGTGTGCTTCTCTGCGTAATCAGCTGTCACATATCGCTACTGCTAGGCGACATTCGACGCAAATCGCCGTGCATAACGTGGATGAGGCCTGCCGGACCTGGCTGTGAAAATGGACTTAATGCGAATCTGAAGAAGGTGACGTCCTGCAACGTCCGACTTCAGCAGCAGAGTGCACACTCATACTGTCCAGCTTCAGCAGCAGAGTGCACACTCATACCGTCCAGCTTCAGCAGCAGCAGTGCACACTCATACTGTCCAGCTTCAGCAGCAGTGCACACTCATACCGTCCAGCTTCAGCAGCAGCAGTGCACACTCATACTGTCCAGCTTCAGCAGCAGTGCACACTCATACCGTCCAGCTTCAGCAGCAGCAGTGCACACTCATAACGGGCACATCAAGCTTGACATCTGGAGAGGAAAAACTTTGGGTTCTCTAGCGGCGCATTCGACTGCTAGGCGGCGTCACCAACCTCTCACACCGATGGGCCGCGGATGGACTCGGTAATCCCACCGGTTGTTGGATTCGAACCCACGATCTTACGACCAAGAGTCGATCGGACCACCGATTGCTTTACCGCAACCCCCATTTGAATTTGAGAGAAACATGTGTGTCGTCTTCTGAGAGGCGACGGGTTTCTCTTGCAACGATCACACCATCCCCCTTCTCATCCTCTTCATTTGTGTTTAACTCTCTCGACCTCTGCCTGCCACGGTCCAGCACGACCCAGTCCGTCGTGTTCGGTGTGTCATCACCAGATACTCCGCCAGACAGCCGACGATAAACGTCACACACCACTGCGTCACCTAAACACAGACGACTGATGGGTCCCTCCCAAGGTCCACCATTTCCATAATACGTACACCAGACACTTCATCTTCTAAATGCAGACGATCGCTTCATTCTGCTTGTGATTGCCAAACACTTCCGAGTTACTGTAATAACATTAGCATTACCATAGCATGAGTGTGTTATTGATGTCACGCCCAGACGTATGAACAAAAGCTGGGCACAGTAAGGACACAGTAAAGGACACAGTCATGAATAGCATGGAAACACACTAGTGCCGTGACCTCGGTTCAAAGCACAACGAACATTGCGCCATCACACATCACCTCCAAAAGGTGTGCACCAACCTTTCCTCTAGGCCAGTAGACAAGGGCAGGTCAGACTTAGGCGAGACAAGGCAAGTGGGCGGTGAGGTAAGCCTACGAGAGCTATGGACTGCTCCCGAAACTTGTGGTCACTGTCGTTAGTCTGTACTGCTGGTGCCGGTGCTCTGCTCTTCTGCTGCTCTGTTACTTTGCCACACGCTGCATTAAGCCGAATGGTTGATGAAGTGACGGGGGTACTGAATTATCTCCGAAGCGTTGGTCACTGACTCCCACTGGCGCTTTCCACCTTGGCGTGTCTCATTGAAGAATTGCTCTGTAACCGTGTACAACGCATCTTCTTTAAGAGCTGGCAACGCATAGGAGATCTGGCAAGTGACACTTCGTCTGTTCACAACACAAAAGACGATTGGACGCTTCGTGACTTGTACGAGAGGAAAATCGGATTTGAGTCCGCATGTAGTTCTATACCGACGACAGCCACCAGCACAGCAGACGCAGGACGGCTTGCAGTACTACTACCACTGCAGTCGCTTCACTCTTCACGCCGATGCCGTTAGCCTGTGACATCTGGATGCTGCCTTGTGCGCGCCGTGTTTGCTTTGGCTTCAACGCCGACTACTCTGCGATCGCTCTCAGGCGATATTTCTGGAGCCATGAGGTCGACCGAATCGCCGGGGCTTGTGCGGGGATCCCAGTTAAACTCTCCTACTGACGCGAGACTTCATCACTGAAGGCCGAACACGGCAGTCTGCAGCCGATTTTGGGCGCCCGCAGCACTGCTTCCGGCTGATGATTCTCCTTTGAACTTCATTGGCTGTCGGTAGTGGTGCTTCCGCCGCGGAGATCGGCCCGCCGCCGGAGGCCTATTGAAGTCCAACCGCCGCCGAACGGGCCACGCGACGAGAAGCGCCATGAGCGAGATCAATGTTTGACGCTGATGGGATGTGGCTATCGCGGCGGGTACGCGCGTTATGGATGGTAAAATAGGCCTCGCTCACATCCCGCCGTGCTCACGCTCGGCTGCTTTCTCCATACATTATCGGTTATAAAGTGCTGTGCAGCGGGCAGCGTATCTTCACCCCACCCCTGGACGTGGGGCTGAGTCGCCGAGCTGAGACTTCGGCCCACGATCTTCCCGATGTCGTTGACTAACTTGCTATGTCGCCAATTGCGCTATGGTACACTCTGGGAGCAGCAGCTCCTCCTGACGGCGCATCTGGCTCTGAGCCGCAATCTCGACTGACGTCTGCCACGCCTGCTTCCAACGCGAAGACTTGCCCTCCCGACAGGCAGATTGAAATACAGCGGCCGACAAATCCTGTTGCTCCGTGCAACTTCTGCTGATGGCAGACAGCACATGCCACGAATGGCAGCCGTGCCGTGACTAACTGCATCGAGTTTCCGCTGAAGCGACGCCCGTGTTATGACGTGATTATTGATTATGACGTGCCTGACTGACTGACTCAACCCAGTCAAGTGCCAAATTGTGCAGAACATGTGTTTCCGGAAAGGCTCAGGAACAACTGTACCTGTTCTGACGAAACTTTAGGACGCATCTGGGCACATAAAAAAAAACATTTCCAGCAGAAATGTTGTCTTTCCAATATGATCCGACACAAGTATCTATTTATGAAAATCACGTATATTTTCCTTCAAACTTCTCCAAACTTAAGGCAGATCGCCACGAAATGTTTCACGCCCATCCAAGTGCTTAAGAGTATTAAAGCTATGGTGTGAATTACCTGCCCAACAATTCTCACGAAAACTCGTCCGTGCTTTCCGCAATTTCGTAACATGTTTAAGCACTATGGCTATTGGTCCCGATCTCTCTCCTGTCCTTTGGTCCGCTGGAGAGTGGTACACTATTGCCACCGTCTCCGGTCCCCCACAGTCCTCGAGTCTACTGGAGAGTGGCACACTACGGCCGCCGTTGCCCATCGTGCCTTCAAGTGGTGACCCTACGGGACGGATTGAATTGGATTTGGACGGATAATTAGCCGGCAGATAAACTTGAACTGAATCCCAAGATGCACACGGACCCCACTGACCCAATAGTCTCAGGCACGCTGCCGGAGCAGTCCGACCACGCAGGCACGCAGGCACGCAGGCACGCTGCCGGAGCAGTCCGACCACACAGGCACGCAGGCACGCTGCCGGAGCAGTCCGACCACACAGGCACGCAGGCACACAGGCACGCAGGCACGCTGCCGGAGCAGCCCGACCACACAGGCACGCAGGCACGCAGGCACGCTGCCGGAGCAGTCCGACCACGCAGGCACGCAGGCACGCAGGCGCGTTGCCAGAGCAGCCCGACCACACAGGCACGCAGGCACGCTGCCGGAGCAGTCCGACCACGCAGGCACGCAGGCACGTTGCCGGAACAGACCGACAACAGTGCTGTAAAACAAAGCAAGCAACGACAGCTCCGGTAACGCATCATTGAGAAGCAATGGCAGCTCCGGTAACGCAGCATTGAGAAGCAATGACAGCTCCGGTAACGCATCATTGAGAAGCAATGACAGCTCCGATAACGCAGCATTGAGAAGCAATGACAGCTCCGGTAGCGCATCATTGAGAAGCAATGACAGCTCCGGTAGCGCATCACTGAGAAGCAATGACAGCTCCGGTAACGCATCACTGAGAAGCAATGACAGCTCCGGTAACACATCATTGAGAAGCAATGACAGCTCCGGTGACGCATCACTGAGAAGCAATGGCAGCTCCGGTAACGCATCATTGAGAAGCAATGACAGCTCCGGTAACGCATCACTGAGAAGCAATGACGGCTCCGGTAACACATCACTGAGAAGCAATGACAGCTCCGGTAACACATCATTGAGAAGCAATGACAGCTCCGGTAACACATCACTGAGAAGCAATGACAGCTCCGGTGACGCCGGGTCCCCAGTGCGAGTCAGTCGGGGCCAGACATGGACGGCAGCGAAACTTGGCAGTGGGTCAAATAGGTGTCAAACTGTCACGATTTTGTATCGGCTGTGCCGAGGCCGTCACGCGTCTAATCACACGTCGAAAGTTGACGTGTTAAGATGCGGGTAGCAATGGAATCTGTACCGTCGGCGCGATGACAATAGGGTCAGTGAGGTGGGGGGGGGGGGGACGCAGTCGATGGCGGCTGTGGAGTCACAATCTGGGTCTCTGACCGGGATCGGGTCTGGGTTCGACCTCGATCCTGGTCTAAGTAAGGTCCAAATCTTCGTGCAGGTTTGGATCGAAACTCGGGTCTGGATTCGAAACGTGATCCGTGCGAATCTGTGTCCAGGTCCGTATCGGAACTCTAATTCGGGTTCGGATCTTGGATCGAGTCTAGATACGGGTCTGGATCCAGGTCCGGATCGGAGCTCGAGTCGGGTTCAAGTCTGGGTCTTGGTCTCAGTCAGTAACATCGGCATAGTCGGAAGCCGGCAGGTGTTGTGCTATCGAAGCAGATAACTCTTACGTCACTCGAACTGGCAACATCATCATGTTACAAGACCAGATAACCATGACTTCACCCGGACGCTAAGTACTACGTTGTCAGAGATCACCGTTACATCACCGGATTTATCCTCAGTAGAGTCGCGCTGTTAGCAACTGGAACAACCTTCATTGGCTCCACAACGACTTCAGGGGTTTCCTATAACATTTGTGTTTGCATTCTATCATGGAAATTCTCGCAAGCATAATCGCTCACAAGGTGACTGACACTTGCTCTTTCCGAGCTGAGCGTGCTGTGTCTGTGAGGGGGATGGTCGTCGCGGCTGAGTGTCATGCTGTGTCGATGAGGGGATGGTCGTCGCGGCTGGGTGTTCTGTGCCGGTGAGGGGATGGCCGTCGCGGCTGGGTGTGCTGTGTCGATGAGTGGATGGTCGTCGCGGCTGGGTGTGCTGTGTCGGTGAGGGGATGGCCGTCACGGCTGTCAGTGGCCGTGACGGTGGTCGTGGCAGGCACGTCGGCGGTGGCCGCCCTATCGACACCCCTGACAGACACGCTGACGGACGGCGCCCGGTCACATTCCAACCCAGGCAGACGAGTCGTCTGCCGCCGCGGGCGGTCAGCACGCGGCAGTGTGACGGACCAAGTTGGCACCGTCACACCGCCAGCGGTAAATCTGGCCATCTCCGGTACGTTGTGGTGTCGACCCGTCTTGGCTCCCACTGCAGAGCCGCCCGCCGGGCAGCAGATGGGTCGGTGGTCGATCGTCAGCTGATCATCAGCTGACGTCACGGCCACAAAACACGCCCACTGAACGGTGATCAGCTGATGCACGCAGTCCATTACTGTGGAATGTGGGTCCAATGGATTTGGAGTGGTGTTGATGGCAAATCCCATCGCTTTCGGATGATCGCCTGGATAATTTTCGCGTATAATAGATGACGTGATTTTGATTCACTCATTGGGCACAGTGCATACATTTGGCTAAAGCTAAGAAGGCGAATTTTTCTGCTATAAATATATCTTAGCTATGCCATCTATCTCCAAGACATATCTGGTTAGGTTCGCGTGTTGCCAAGTATTCTGGTAGTATGTTCCCCATTGTCAACATTTTAAAATAGTTGTATTCAAGTGTACCTCAAGTTACGCCACGCGATGATAATTTGCGTTCTATGCCACAGAACATCAGTAACAGGTGAAATATTGTTATGGTGTTGCCAATCTTTCGTACACCGTGCCGTGTGCTGACTAGTCAACAATATCGCCAGATGGGAAGCCAGCCACCGAGGAAGTGGCAACAACGTCAAAAGGCCCTAATAGTTGGGACCATTTCACAGCTAGGCTGTGTTATCTGTTCCGTACTACTCAGAAACATGAGATAAGCAACCACGCGCACGAGCACGGTCACGGATCCAGTATCTGGCAGATCCAGCCGTCGTGTTTGGGTATAGAGAGAGAGAGAGAGAGAGAGAAAAAAAAAATGGGGGGGACCACGTCAACTACTTCGTCAATTTGTTGCTAAGAAGCGATGAAGAGTCATATACCTCGATGAGTATGTTGACCGGTGGGGAGAGTGGGCGCACTGGAAATTATCCAAGTATCGTGAGCTGCTGACCTCGACCTTGTGTTCATTTTCCATCTATAGCATTTGCAGCATCTACATATTTGAGAGCGTTTGCATGTCACACCGTCATTCTGTGCACTGGCAGATGTATTCGCCAGATTCGGTACGAAGGGGAAGCACTCACTACACCAGGAGCATACCCTGCTGTTCTTCCGTAGCAATGGACCAAGAGGTTGAATGAGGGGATGGACCTTGTCGACATCGCAATCGGATGGTGCCGAATGCCGGTGAAAACCAGGTGACAATTTACGGTAAGTTTGCAGTTTAAAGTATTTTTGGACTTCCTAGAATTTGTTTTTCCAATGCAATGTTTGTGAATGTGGTTAGCATGATGCAACCACTCATTTACTCTGCAAATGCATAATTTTTAGTTAGGAGGCAAAATAACACCCAAAAAGGGTCTTGGAGTTGGATAATATAGCATTAAATGTAATGTTCAGAATAAAGAAAGAATGCAACATAACCTAACCTAACCTAATCTAACCTTCCATTGAATAATTTTTTTCATGGAAAATTTTCCAACGATTTTCTTCTAAAAATTTTATAGTTAAAAAAAATCCATTGGTCCGGCATTCTCGTCAGAAATAGCATCTCTTGTTGAACCAAATGGTTTCCTCGGACTTTGCCTTGTATTGCTTTGCTAATGAGCATAGTCCCCTCAGTCGTTTCGCCTGCCATTGCCGAAGTCAACACTTTTTTATATCTTATTTTTTAGTATTTAAAAAAAATATTGTTTCCATTGGATGTTCCGACACCTGTTGGGGCCTTGGTCCGCCTGGTCAGTTAGTTAGTTATTTGGGCTTTAGGGCGCATCGACATCGACTATGGCGTGCACCAGCCTAACCCTTCAGACACATAATATCTTATGGAGCTTAGTGTTAAAGTTAGAGTTAGGCTATAGTTTTTGTCTTGCATTGCATTAGTGATAGCAAGGGAGAGGGGCGTGTCTCGTACGCATACGTACGAGCACCAGTGTACATACCATAATCGATAGCACTTGTCGCGCTGCGTCAGTATCCAGTTAGCGCCCCAGTGAGACAGCGTATGTCGACTGGACGTTCGTCACGAACGTTCGCATGTGCATCCGTTACGGGTCTGGTGTCAAGGGATGGTTCGACAGACAGCCGGAACGGCATGGTCGAACGGCGCTGTTGGAGCTAACGATAGCGATCAGCATAGTCCGCACCAATGGGCTGTGTATCTGGCCTCACCAACGGTGACAATTGGTGCCGTGACTTCCAACAAACGTGAGCAGCACAGTCCGCACCAATGGGCTGTGTGTCTGACCCCATCAACGGCGACAATCGGTGCCGTGGTTCCGATATCAAATGTTGGAGATATTGATCTAAAAATGTTACTTGATCTAAAAACAAAGCCGGAGGCTGTAGCTCAAATATCGTTGGTGGAATCGGGCTGAAATTTGCACAGCCGTATTCAGAGTCAAAGACTACCCTGTGAGCAAATTTTGGTCTCAATCAAAATATATTATGTGAATTGCATTGGTCGATATGTCATGGAACGCGCCAGGTGTGAGATCCGGCGCGCATCCGCCAGACAGTCGTGCACGTGGACACTTGCCCGTCCTCGGCTGTGATTCTGTACACAGCGTCTTGTTTAGCCGTGACAGAAGTGCACAACGACATTTCCTTCCTCTCCGGCCTTCACAATGGCCCGGCACCGTTCCCACTATTTCCAGTTTGTATTGTTAGCCAACGCTTCAAGAGATTGTTATCAACCAAGAGGTATGCGAAATCACAAGCGAAGTAAAAAGAAAAAGTACGCTAAGAAAAGGATGTAGCCTTTGGCGCTTTTCGTAAGCACGGATCTTCTCTGTCTGCTTGTGTAAAAAGTGTATGTAACAGGAAATATGTGTTTTTAGAGCTTACATGCGAGTGAATACAATTTTTTTCTCTGAAATGCTACTCAACATTTCCTATTTTAGCTTAGTTCAAGCCTTTTACTTACACGGGGCACAAACAAGTAGTTTTGTTTCGATCGTGATTGGTAGATAAACTCGGAGATATAGTCTGATTGTATGCAATGCCAAACTGTTGCTGTGGATGCGTGTTCTCAACATCCTGAAAAACACGCTGGCTCCTGTTGTCGGGTACTCACGTTGTGTTTATCCTTCAAGTGTCCTTAGAAACGTTGGTTTGTTATTTGGGCTTAGGGTCGCATCGACTGCGTTGGTCATACAGCGCCCAATCCTTAGAAACGTGAATTCTTCCAAATCAATGTATCCCGCGATTATCCTTCCGGAGAAAAAGCCTCCAGCATGATATAAAGTATATTGCGTAAAATATGGGTCAATTCCGTTTGCTTTTTAACCAAAGATGCACACTTGCATAACAAGTCGAAGACACCATTAGGGACACTGGACAAGTGGTGAGGGCAAGAGGCGGACTGCGAGACGCCCGTGCTGCATGCACAACATTGGGCATCATACCCGCGCGGCGAGAAACGTGTACACCCATCGCAACTGACCTCTATTGGCAATTGTAGGGAAGTCCTATATTGGCACGCGAAAGTCTAGCAACCTCGTCGTCTCGATAACCCCGGTCACGAAAGCACCAGTCGGTTTAGCTGCCCTGTATTGCCTGCAGCACTCGCACGATCACACGAGACCTACAGACACCGTACAGAACTTTCTCCTCTGAAGGTAAGCCGTGATACTGCCTTTCCTATGAATTTAGAAGCCGAATTTAGCTGGGAAGCACGCGCGCACGGAGCGCACAAGTACATATGCGCCCGCTTTGAGAATCCAAGCCTGACTCTCGTGGCCGCACAGCCGCTGGCCACATCTGAAGACCCCCGGCTTTTCATTGGCAGTTGAGCCAGAACCGCCCATTGACGTCACATCCATGTTCTAGAAGCTTCGTCGGAAGTGGGCTTGCATTTAGTGAAGGGTACTATGTGATATTTACGGTACCCTCTTTACAGTTACAATTACGGTGTAATTTTACAATCAGAAGGCTTACGGGATTATACCAATTACGGTTACGGGACAGCCAAACGTATAACTTTATGTGAACTGGGTTTGGTACCGGCTGCACAGTATTGCGGTCACATCTCTGACGCCTGGCGCCAGAGAGGGCGGGGGGAGGTGCAATGTCCATTGACCGGCCCCATTGGAGCGGTGGCTGCTTACGTCGGCATCAGACAGGCGGACGCCAGTCTAGGTGCCTGAGACTTGTCGCGCCAGGAACGGAGGGGGTAGGGGGCTGAATTTATGTGATCAAGACGCTTAAAAACTAACTCTCTTACACAATCCGTGGAAACATGCAGCTCCAAATTTAACGCAAGGATAGAAATCTTAGAGAGTCAGAGAGACTATGTCCCAAACTCGGTATATTGCATTGCAGTTTTGGATGCGTGCACCATTTTCAGCATAGCAGTCCAATTTCGAGGAAAAATGTAAAAAGCGCCTTGAAAACCAATCTGAACTGAAAATGGTTCCACTATTCCGACGAGCAAAAATCACTAACACGTTCATTGACCTGCCAATGAAAGAACGGTCAAACCTCCTGCATTCAGAAACACAAGCATGGGTGTTGTTCTATGTAGTTTTCAGGGGGCAAGTGCCCTTCAATGTTGCAAGAAACTGAGGGGGAAACGCAATTTGCGCAAAAGAAGAAATCGTGATTTTGTGACATTGCATGTGCGTCAGCCATTTTCCTTAAAAACGTTATGGGTGTGACATCAATTCTAAAATGGAAGGGAGGGCAATATCTTACTCACGCAATTGTTCACAACCTCCATCGTGTTGAGTTGAGGCTGAGAGCATCCATCCCCCACCCTCTACCTGCGACCACGTGAAACATGGACAACAGAGGAGAATGAGCATTTAGGGCTTTTGAGCATTGTGCACGTTCTTGAACAATTATGGATTTTGAGCAGTTGAGCTTTTGAGAATTTGGAACGAATTTATCGATTAAACAGTTTCGATATGATGAACAGTTGGTTGTTGTTTAACCATTAACAACTTTGATGGTTTGACCGATTGGGGATTATAAGCAGTTGGGTCTTTGAGCGTTGGAGAGTTCGAATGTTTTCCATGGATTGGAGATCGTGAGCGGATGGAGGTTTTGAGCATTGGGAGTCTTGAAACCAGCTGATGGGGTTTGTCCCTCTAACGGCATGCCTCTTGTTTTCGTAACCACGCGCGCCCAATCAGTCATAGCAACACTTTCAAGACCCCATCGCATCTTCCGTAAAAGTCGACGGCAAGTCGGAAACTTTCAATGTTAGCGGCCCATGGAAGTCGACAGATTCTCAGTATTTTGTTTTTGTCATGAGGAAGTTGGCATTAAAAATATTCCACTAAATTAGGTCTTTCGTAGTTTTGTATGCATCGATCTAAGTTAACACGCGCCCTGGAGGGCCTCTGAGAATTACGCGCACTGGAGGGGGGCGGATTCCGCCCCCCCCCCTAAGATCTCGGCTCCTAGTAAAGCTGGAGGAACGAAATTCGCAGGGTGGATGGGCACGGTAGTGAACTCTATTGTGTGTAATTTTTGTTACCTTAGGTCAATATCTTCAAGGTCAAATGAGGTCAGATTGGCAAAGTTTTCCGGTTTTGCGTGGCTTGGCTTGTCATCGTTATGGATCGCTGTGATTGTGTTTAAATGCTCAAAAATGGGCATCAATGATGTTTTGGACATTACTAATGATGCAATGCAGATGCTAGACCCAACATTTGACCTCAGGTCACCTATATAGCAGCACTTTATCAGGTCAGTTACCTGTTCCAGTTACCGGAACCGGCCGCCCGCCCGACTGCTCCGTCGGGCAGCTCGGAGCAATAGGCTTCGTGAAGAAGGGAGTGAAGTACATGAATAAAGTATGGAAACGCAATGACAAACAGTACAAATGACAACCAGTAGTGCATTTATGGCAACATTCCAGTTGATCAAGTTTTGTTCCATTAACCTGTCATGAACTTGACCTGACTTGACCTTGGTGACCTAACATGACCTTGAAACTATACAGCATATCAATATGCATCAAACAAGTCGCTAGTGTTGCCTAGAACACTTCCCTTTTGTCAGTATACTGGAAGCGCATCAGCGCCGATTTTTGTGGTCTGGCGCTATAACATTTTTTTACTTTAGCGGCCCCTAACTTGAAAAATTTTCGGCCGATTTCCATTTTTCTTGCTTTAAACGACGCGCCGTTCATTTCTAAGTAGTTACACCGAAAATCGCGTATATCGACCGGTAAAATTTGCAGTTATTTGCGAAAAACCGGAGGGTGGGCGGATTTCACCCCCCCTCCCCCTCCAGTGCGCGTGTTAAGACAGAATATCGTCTGCCATCGTGCCATCGTCGAGTTTGTTCAAAATGTATTTCGGCTCAACACTAAAGAGCAATTACAGCACTATATTTCGCGTTCTTTTATGTACGAGTGCATTGCTCCTCTCCCATCATGACCTGATTAAAAAGCTGTCTCCTACTGGGGTGAACGACACGCCCGATATTTCCACTTCTGCTGCTATTGCCGAAATCAGAGCTATCTACCGAATATGTTGCGTGCACCTCAAACTTAGATGTATTTTGTAGAATTATCGAACTAGCATAGGTTCCAAAGTGTGTCACGGTCATTTCTGTCTCACAGCTTTCCCGCTTAGTTCATGCCAGGGGTGGATCCAGGAATTGTCATGGAGGCATATGTCCGGATAGGCACTGCTGCGAAAGTACCTGGAGGAGCGCCTTTGCCTTCCGACGGACGCCTCTGGCTGAAAAAAAAAATTAAAGGAGTTTCACTCGAGCCTTCTCCGAGGGGCGCCCTTCCTTCCAAGTGGCCGCCTTTTCTTCTCAGGGAGGCACTTCTGGCTGAAGAATTCGAGGGGTACACTCGATCCTTTCCCGGCTTTTCCCGGTTCGCGGTGGAGACTTTTCCCGGCCAGAAGAGCGCCCAACTTCCATAAGAGCACATGCCCCAAGTCGCCCCCCCTGTATCAGCCCCTGGTTCGTGCCACTGACACCCATTCAGCGTGCCATCACAGCTCTATTGGACCCATCCAGGCAAACTTAGCCATGTAGCTTAACTTAGCCAGGCAATCGCCCGGCCCGTGGACACGCCGGCCACGTGTCATGGTGTCGTAACCACATGACCGACGGCCGAATCTATGCGGCTACCCATGCGGGCACGAGACGTACGACTATAACACGATGTCTCCGAACAGATGTTGGGAGTAGCTTAGAGGAAACATTGGCATGGAAGCTGGTGAAAACCAAAGTGAAAAGAGCACGTAAAATTTTGAGTTGAAGAAATTCGATCTCGAAACGCTGAGCATGGAAAACATTGGTGTTTCAAAAGCGCGAAAGTCACGTCGGGTTCGGCTGTTCATAGGAACGTGTGTCGTATGTACTCTGGAGCAGACTCGCTTGGGTTTCGCTCCCTCTCGTATTGATTCTCTGGTTCTGTTCCTCTGACGGACGGACCAAGAATAGCACGTTGCGGCACGAGGACGAACTGTCATCACTAAACTTCGCGTACTTCAGTGAACTCCATCAATGACTGAAATTAATCAGCCGGAGCTGAGTGCTTGCTCCAATGTGCATCTTCTTTGCCGCTTTGCTGCAGTTTAACTAAGTTGAGATAGAGTCACAGGCCCGATCGCTGTTGGAGTTGAAATGCTCTGGCTTTGACATACTCGTTAACACGCTGTCAAAGGCAGCAATAAGCCGTCGAATCGGGACCCAGCGAGCGGTTAATGGTCCGCCGAACCCGGCTAATGCTCCATCGTCATTGGCTGCATGAGGATGTCAGAATCATTATCCACCTTATCGGTCGGCCAAGTGACCCGAAGCCCAACGCTTGTCAAGACTGCTGCAGCGGCCGCTGGGGTACCGCAGGCGTTGGGGAGTTCGTGGGACGATATAATGCCAGGTGTAAGCCATGCATGCTTCGAGCTGCACGAACCATTCATCAGAAGCAAAAGATGGCGAACGAAAACACAAGACAATAGAGGTGTTAGGTAGAGTTGTTGGGCTAAACATGTGGAGACTATCAGAACCATCCCCATGCTGCCTTGCAAAAACAGTATCTCAGAACAGGTGATTTAAGTGAGTGAAAACTCGAATTCCTATTTGTCAACATAGGACGATTTTTATCGACTTTTTTGTACGGAGCCATGGGACAGATAAGATGAGTCCGTGCCTAAAGTTTGACATTCTTGGCACAACGCTTCATGATCTGTCGATATTTTTATATTTCTTGTTCATTTTTCTTAATTATGAAACGTCGTTGCCTAGCAACCACGAGCGACAATTGGTGATGTCACAATTACTGGTGCTGGGTGGTGAGGATTTTTCCGTTGCACCGGTTACACTGCTGATCATATTGAAATTAAACTTTATTTATATGCAAGTGCTAACATGCATGTACAGTTACATATGAGTCATCGTACCAACACGCAAATATAAACAGCTTTTCACCCACACAGGATATGAAATCGGTTGGAATATTTAACAATCCCGCGCCAGAGTAATGGATCGCGCCTGACTGAGCTATTTCTGAACATAAATTTTAAAAAATGTGAAATTTCCATAAGCTATGATTTTTAGTATTTCAATTTCACTTTTTACAACATCATTTTCTTGACCCACTGATGATATATTACTTCCTAAAAATTGTGATAAAACTTCGCCCCATGTTGGACGATTAGGCTTTCGAGGATTTTACTCACTAGTCACTTAAATTGTCAGTGTTCACATCTCACGAATTAGGAATACCAATGGCATCACTTTCAATCATGCCTGTCTATGGGCCTGCCTATGATGCGTGCCTGTGGGCCTGCCTAAGGACATGCCTATGATGACATGCCCGGTTGACATCTCCGCATGCAAACGGAACAAATAGATACCTGTGGCCAGGCTGTAACTTTGCACTGACATTCCTTGGGCACCTCTTGGCAGTGATACAGAGTCCACATTTGTATCATTTTAGTTGTCTGTGGCTTCCCGTCTACGTCTACGTCTCCCGGATAATATCAGACGTGACACTCGGTAATACCAGATCGAAGCTTCTTCTTGTAATACTCAGCATGTGGCCCTTCATTCGGTCGCTGCCTGAACCGCTCACTGGGAGCTGCAGGACATCAGGTGTCCCGCTAAAGCTCCACGCACACTCATCCCATCAAAATGAGCACAGACGGTCATATGATCAGCGTGAACCCACACAGCTGTTTTCACAATTGTTTTCTGAAATCGTCACAACGTATCTGGCCATTGTGGGCCGTTGCGAATTCGTCTATCAGGTGGCTGCGCACCTTCCGACTGACGCTCCAGGTCAATTTCCCGTGTAGACGTTGTGGAATATCGGAGAGATACCAGAGTACAGCGTGCTGCAGATAGAAACGCTGGCTGTATGATTTGGTGTTCCGTGTCTGGATTGAAGAAGACTCTTCGGCCAAATCAGGCCATAGCATGACTATTAAATTATGTACATTAGGCCGCGGCGGGATAATCGAATGCAGATATGTCGGCTGTTGAAAATGTCTGTAATATTACTTGGCAGTTGACGTGCATCTGCCCGCAACAAGCAGTGTGACGGCGCAGTCTGATAGCGACACAGACCCGCTGTGTTAGAAATCGCACCGGAATCATCTTCCCCTGGACCAAAGCCGTGCATTCACTTCCCCGCTGCTTTTCCTCGCAAGGTTTGCAATAAGTTGGTGGATCTTCTCGTTGGTTGCCCAGGTGCAGTGCCGAACAGCCGCAGGAGGGCTGAAGCCTCGCCGCCGACCTAACGGGGGCCCAACGATGCCTCCGAGTGAGTGGTCAGCGAGCCATGCACAAACTGGCCTTCCGCTGTGCCGTTTATTACTCCGAGTTGGAGGGGCTGGCAGAGATGAGTGGTGCCGTGTGACAGAGATCAGTGGTGTCGTGTGGCAGAGATCAGTGGTGTCCTGTGTCAGAGATCAGTGGTGCCGTGTGGCAGATATCATTAGTGATACCGTGACCGTGTGGCAGAGATCAGTGGTGTCGTGTGGCAGAGATCAGTGGTGCCGTGACGCAGAGATCAGTGGTATGTACCGTGTGACAGAGATCAATGGTGTCGTGTGGCAGATATCATTAGTGATACCGTGACCGTGTGGCAGAGATCAGTGGTGTCGTGTGGCAGAGATCAGTGGTGCCGTGACGCAGAGATCAGTGGTATGTACCGTGTGACAGAGATCAATGGTGTCGTGTGGCAAATATCAGTGGTGCCGTGTGGCAAAGATAAGTGGTGTCGTGTGGCAGAGATGAGCGGTGTCGTGTGATAGAGATCGGTGATGTCGTGTGGCAGAAATCATTGGTGCCGTGTGGCAGAGATCATTGGTACCGTGTGGGAGAGATCAGTGGTGTCGTGTGGCAGAGATCAGTGGTGCCGTGTGTCAGAGATCCGTGGTGCCATGTGTCAGAGATCAGTGTTACCTTGTGGGAGAGATCAGTGGTACCTTGTGGCAGAGATCAGTGGTGCCGTGTGATAGAGATCAGTGGTGTCGTGCAGCAGAGACCAGTGGTGCCGTGTGGCAGAGATCATTGGTGTCGTGTAGCAGAGACTAGTGGTGCCGTGTGGCAAAGATCAGTGGTGCCATGTGGGAGAGACCAGTGGTGTCGTGTGGCAGAGATCATTGACACCGTGTGTGTGGCAGAGATCAATGGTACCGTGTGGCAGAGATCAGTGGTGCCGTGTGATAGAGATCAGTGGTGTCGTGCAGCAGAGACCAGTGGTGCCGTGTGGCAGAGATCATTGGTGTCGTGTAGCAGAGACTAGTGGTGCCGTGTGGCAAAGATCAGTGGTACCGTGTGGCAGAGATCAGTGGTGCCGTGTGGGAGAGACCAGTGGTGTCGTGTGGCAGAGATCATTGACACCGTGTGTGTGGCAGAGATCAATGGTACCGTGTGGCAGAGATCAGTGGTGCCGTGTATCAGAGAGCAGTGGTACCGTGTGCATGACTGTTTCGTCCGACGAGTGACGTCCGCCGCCACCTCTGCGGAACAAGGTATTCGTGTGGATATTTGCATGGAGGAAAATTTCCTTTTAGAAAATGGATTAGAAGAGGTGCACAAGTAAAAGAGCTTCATCAAAGCAAACCGATTAAATGTCCATACTTGAAGCACACACATCGCACATATGCACTGTGCACTGTGCACATATGCACTGCCGTACTCCCACATCATACAGGCAGTATGAGCGGGAGTGTGGCCAAGGATGCCTGTGGAGTAGGCATTGCTTGCGAGTCCGCATGTCTCCCACCAATGCTGCTGTAACTCAACGATCACTGCGGCATGCTTCAGGCCAGCAAGCATGCCAACCATTCGGTGTATCTGGATGCAAAAGTTGGCTTCTTAATTTAGCATTAGTAGAAGCACCAAGCTTTATGTTTCATTTTATGGAGGAAGTGTATGTTTGTTTCTACTTATCTGTGTTTGCATCACGTCTTCAATCTCTGCCTCCTCTGGCTCGCCGTTCCTAGTACTCCTGATCCAAACTTTTCCGGAACCACCCTTTTTTGCCACATGTGCAGCTGGCATGTCATCGACCTTTCGGGACTGTTGGCCAGCTGAGTCAGCTTTAAAACATGTTGCCTAAATAATATCCTCCCTGGTAATGCTGGGGTGAACCTGAGTATATCATTGGTCTCTGGTTTTCCTAACCACTATAATTTCATTTGTATTCTGGTAGTTAGCTATTAGGTTTTTATCACAGAGAACAGCCAGAACCTGCACTTGCTTTGCTCGTTTAGTAGTGAGATTTTCGTGGACTACAATTTTTGTATCTCTGTCCTCCTTTCTCCTTTAATATTTCATCATGGAAAGCATTCCTATCATCCAGATCCTGAAACTTGATGACGATTCATTTGTTTTGTCTCAGGCAATGACATGCCGAGATGCGTCCCTTCAGTGGAACGCCTCGCTTTTCTTCGATTATGTGTTTTGTGATATCTCTGGGTTTTTATGGATCCTAAAATGCATGCGGAGGGACAGTTGGAAAACCTCCCCGTCCAAGAATCAGTAAGTATTTCGAGATGTATTGTTCTCTCTCATCTAAGTGAGAGCTCTTAGCCAAAATTTCTTTTCTTAGTTCGATGCATTCCTCCCGCAGTTGCTTAAATTTACCCGTGACCTATTTGTTTTCTCAGTTTATATCGCCAGTCTCGCTCCTGAACTCCCTTCTAAGTTCCATCACTGCTTTCCTTACCACTTTATTTGTTACCCATGGAACTTCCAATTTCATGTTCCCAATTTAAGTAGATTAGATCAAATAAAATACAAAGTTTAACTAATTTTGTGCAAGGCTTGCGTGTTTTACAATTCCCCAAAGTAAGCAAAACAAACGAAACGCAGTGTATATTCCCTGATAATGGTGCGTTACTTTCACCTCGTGCACGTGCATGTCCTCGTTGTGCGCCAACTCAGAACCGAGGACGTTGGATTGCGAAGCTGCAAATTGTTGGCGTAAAATGGAAATAGGCAGAACTTTAGGACCGAGAGAAAGAGAGAGCAAGAGAGCAAGAGAGCAAGAGAGCAAGAGAGCGAGAGAGCGAGAGAGAGAGAGAGAGAGAGAGAGAGAGAGAGAGAGAGAGAGAGAGCGAGAGAGAGAGAGAGAGAGAGAGAGAGAGAGAGAGAGAGAGAGAGCGTGGGGAGAGAGAGAAATGGAGCGGTCGCCGCCCGGTACCACTTCCTGTCACCACTGGATTTAATGAGAGTAGTAATTGGTTGGCGGTGACGTAGTGGTTCCCACAATGCGTCGTCAAATGAAGGAAGTCTTTATTCGCGTGGTGTGGTGCCAGTAAAGAATGCCGTAGGACGCCATACTTAACGGCATTTTAACGGTTAGTTGACATCGGTTTTGTCGTTGATTCTACGAAATGCCCAATGGGTTCAGCATTTCACTGATTCAAATGCGCCCGAACAACGCCGTTCTCGTCGCTGTTTAGAAGCTTAGTGATTAGTATATTGTAAGCGGGCGTCCCTCAATATCGTTAAGCTTATTAATGCAATAGATAGAGTTTGAATGGAAATTATGGAGAAGCATTTCGATGAGGCTTCCAGTTCCAATTGATGCACTGCTCTGTGTCGTATGCTAGTGATGGCGGTAAGCATGTACCAAAAGTAATATGCTGGTAGCAAAATTAGTTCAAGTTTACTGCAAATTTCGCAAACATGCCGCAGTTTTAGGACATGTTTCAACAATAGTGGTGATATGTCACACAAGCTCAACATTTTATCTTTAGTTTTGGTGTGGCCGAGCAGTGACGTGACCTGACTCGTCCTCGGCCGTAAGCAATATCGAAGCCGCGAACATGGATCCATGCGTATCCGATAATATTCTCGGAAAGCACACAGCACCGAGGGGGGCTCAGACAAGCATTGCTTTTGTGGTGATACACCGAACGAGGAATCATCCAGAGCTTTCGGCTGGAAGATGTGCAAAGCTGATTTTCTTTTAAAACCCATGTCAACTGCCGTGATTCCGTCGCTATGCGGTGTCTGTAACCTCCCGCGGTACTCAGTGTCGGCTCACGCGCTAGTCAGTACTCCAGCGTGCTAATCAGTATCGACTTCCGCGTTAATCAGTATTGACTCCCGCGCCACCCTGTGCTGGTCAGTGACCTCCCGATCCCCTTCTTCAATCAACAGCGCAATGCTGAAGCCAATTCCAATTGATCGATAGCACCATGTCAAATGTGGTCATTGAGAGGAAGATTATATCGCCATCAAGCGCTGAATTATAGGGTGCAGCAGATGTGTCTACACGCTTTATAATATTTTGCGTTGTATCATCCTGAGTGGAGGGATATTTGTGAAAGGTGAGGAGAGGGCGAAAGTCTTTAACCTAATAAAAAAAAATTATGTATCTTCGTTAATTTTGCAAAATTTCAACGATTTTCGAAGGAATTGGTAATGGAATGGGACATTAATGGATCGATTTGTGTTTCTGAAGTGCTAAGCAGTGGCAAAGAATAAGTGTTGTAAAAAAACAACAGCAAAAGAAGTAAATTCCCAGATATGGATATCTGGACGTTCCGCTATGGAAAAACGGAACATTTCAGGAACTTTCCCTGTATTTCAAATCTGAATCCACCGTTCGACGATCGTTCGGCGATCGTTCGGCGACCGCTCTGTGACCGTTTGGCAATCGCCCGGCGACCGTTCAGGGTCCATTCGGCAACCGCTCGGCTCGCTGGCGACCGTTCGGCGACCGTTCGGCGACCGCTCGACGACCGCTCGGCGACCGCTCGGTTCGTCGGCTACCATCCCGCTATCATCCCCAGCTGGGCGCCCAGATGAGGCTTCAACACGAAAATCGCTCCGTGCTGCACGCGACCGCCGTCCAAGAGGCACTTCGCCAGCCCCAGACTGCAAAACGGTGTCCCGTTGTCTAAAAATGCATACCAACCGGGCGAACGGTGCGGCGAGTGGGCCAGACAGCAATTTAGCAGAACGAGCGGATATGTGGCCACTGTTGAAATGCCTTCAGGTAGGGCGACATTGTTCCACTGGAATTAATTGCGTGCTGAACGTTTTATACAGGCTCCAAAATGACTTCAGGTGCCCGGAAGTGCAGTTGCAGATATGTTCTGTATCACGTGGTAAAGTGTGTGTTGCGCGGAAGCAACAGTGTAGTGGCAACACCGCTCTCCGTGATATCGCGGTAGTTCCGGCACCGCCCGGACAACCACCCGTTTTTATCCTTGTCGGGGCGAAATTGGTTGACCTCTGTCATGTCATCGGCTTGACGGAAGTGCTCGACCACAATCTGTCGACGCATCGCGACGGCCAAATCCGACCGTCTCGGAAGCGGACTCGAATTTCACGCCTGAAGACAGACGTCGACGCCGACGCGAAATCTCAGCCGCCAGGCGGACGGACGCCGTTCGGCCGGGCGGCGGGCGCGTCGTCAGTGAGAAGGTGCCCCGCCCAACTCGCTTAGCTTGATTACGGAGTAGCCGCCGTAATACACATCCCGGGCTGACCTTTTGTGCAGCCGCTCGTGGGTACGCCGAGTCAATTCACTCGCCGCACGGGTGTGTGGGCGCCAGCGACAGTGAGTGGACAGCTCTGCCACACGGGTGTGTGGGCGCCAGCGACAGCCACTGGATGGTAGCCGCTGGACGGCTCTGCCGCACGGGTGTGTGGGCGCCAGCGACAGTGAGTGGACAGCTCTGCCACACGGGTGTGTGGGCGCCAGCGACAGCCACTGGATGGTAGCCGCTGGACGGCTCTGCCGCACGGGTGTGTGGGCGCCAGCGACAGTGAGTGGACAGCTCTGCCACACGGGTGTGTGGGCGCCAGCGACAGCCACTGGATGGCAGCCGCTGGACGGCTCTGCCACACGGGTGTGTGGGCGCCAGCGACAGTGAGTGGACAGCTCTGCCACACGGGTGTGTGGGCGCCAGCGACAGCCACTGGATGGCAGCCGCTGGACGGCTCTGCCACACGGGTGTGTGGGCGCCAGCGACAGCCACTGGATGGCAGCCGCTGGACGGCTCTGCCACACGGGGTGTGGGCGCCAGCGACAGCCACTGGATGGCAGCCGCTGGACGGCTCTGCCACACGGGTGTGTGGGCGCCAGCGACAGCCACTGGATGGTAGCCGCTGGACGGCTCTGCCACACGGGTGTGTGGGCGCCAGCGACAGCCACTGGATGGCAGCCGCTGGACGGCTCTGCCACACGGGTGTGTGGGCGCCAGCGACAGCCACTAGATGGCAGCCGCTGGACGGCTCTGCCGCTGGACGGCTCTGCCGCTGGACGGCTCTGCCGCACGGACGCCTTGTGGTGCCGGCTGAGTGATGTTGCTTCCATGGCTAATGAAGCGCGGCAGCATGCACACTGCACAGGATGTCTGCCTGTGGTAGCGACCACGGCGCTGTCTACTGCACCACGTGTGTGTGTTGTGTTGTCTGCTGCACCACTTGTGTGTGTTGTGCTGTCTGCTGCACCACTTGTGTGTGTTGTGTTGTCTGCTGCACCACTTGTGTGTGTTGTGCTGTCTGCTGCACCATTTGTATATTGCGTTGTCTTCTGCACCGCTTGTGTGTGCTGTGCTGTCTGCTGCACCACTCGTGTGTGTTGTGCTGTCTGCTGCACCACTTGTGTGTGTTGTTTTGTCTGTCTGCTGCACCACTTGTGCGTGTTGTGTTGTCTGCTGCACCACTCGTGTGTGGTGTGCTGTCTGCTGCACCACTTGTATGTGTTGTGTTGTCTGCTGCACCACTTGTTTGTTGCGTTGTCTGCTGCACCAATTGTGTGTTGCATTGTCCATGGGTGTAACCACTCGGGGGCTGGGGGACATGTCCCCCCCCCCCAATTTCTGAAAAGTGTCGATTTGTCCCCCTCAATTTCTTTCGTGTCCCCCCCCCCCTAGCCTCAGCTATCTGAGTATGATCGCCGCAAAATTATACTTATTCATTTATAAAGTGAAACTATGCAAGATAATCACCAAAAATACTAGAAGACGATCTAGCCAATCAACGGTCTTCACAGGTTATCTGTCGTCACAAAATCTCTGAGAGGTAAATCAGAAAACATTATAAATTTCTGCTTCCAGGCCATTCTTGAATAACGTTCTTGAATCTTCCAGGCCATTTAGTGAGGCCCCCCTCCACAAAAAAAAATGCGAGGCGACCGAATAAAACAGCTTGAATTTCAACCGTCGAGATTATTGCGAATTATCAATTTTCTGACACCGCGCAACAAGCGATGTCGAATGACATCCATTTTCCGCAAAATGAAGCCAAAGCGACGAACCGCGACCGAATAAATCAGCGAATAAATAGGCGAAAATCAGCGACAAAAAAGAGGCGACCAAGTAAATCAGCTTGAATTTCGACCCGTCGAGATTATTGTGAATTGAGATCATCACATGAGGTCATAACATGAGGTCATCGAAGAACTCAATCAAACCTTTGATCTCGACATGTCCCGGTTTGAATTGCTACTCGAGTGTTCTCTATCCCTATCGCTTGATACCAGATTTTGATAGGTTTGAGCGAAAACGGAAAAACGTTGAGGCGACCGAAGGATCAGCTTGGCCTTTGCCCTTGAAAAGTAATTCGATTGCTTAGCTTTCTGATACCGCATAACAAGCCACGTCGAACGACACCCAGTTGATGGAAAGTGAAGCGATAGCAACCGAACCTCGCGTTCGGTCGATATCGCTTCAATATCACCATCTCATAAATCAAGCTAACCTTTGACCTTGAAGTTTGACCTTGACATGTACCGGTTTGAAATGTTACACGATGGTTCATCACAGGCTATCGCTCGATAGCAGATTGGGGCAGGTTTGGGTGAAAACGCAAAAGAAATTGGAATCGACCGAACAAACCGGTTTGCGTTGGACCTTGACTGTTAAAGTGGTCATGTGAGACCTATGTAGTTGCTTCCAGCGTGTTCAGTACACGCAGAAGCATTTGTTGTAATTGAATCGAACGATCATAAACCCTTCGCTGAATGCCAATGCCAATACAAATACGCCTCTGGCGAACTCGTCGCTGAATACCAATACGAATACGACGTTAACTTGACGTACGTGCTCAAGGCTTCCCATGACTCCCCCCTCCATGGTCTTAAAGATACCCAAGGACACCCAGAGTCACGTTTGTCCAAGATATATCGATATATGCGTAGGGGAATGCAACCTAAGACGTATAAAGTCTTGCGATAATACAAATTTGTTGCCTCACAAAGCATAATTTTCCACTAAAGCAAAAATTCAACCTCGTCTCTACGGTTCAATTTGCACCAAGTGGGTGTCATTCGACGTGGCTTGTGCAGTATTATAATGCTACGAACTCGAACTAATTTCAAAGGTTAAAGGTCAAACCGATTTCTTCGGTCGCGTCGCAGTTTTTTCGCTCTAATCTACCCACATCTGGTATCAAGCAATAGCCCGTGTAACATTTCAAACCAGGACATGTCAATGTCAAACCACAAGATCGAAGTTTAGCTGAAATTACTCGACGTCATCGCGCCTCGTCGCCATGTCTTCAATTTTCATCAAGTCTTGTCTTTTTTCTCAAGTCTTTCGATGTGCCGTGAGGTACTCTAGCAAACTGTTAAGAAATCACATTAATTTGCAAAGACAAAGGTCGAGCTCATTTCTTTGGTCGCCCCGCGCTTCTTCGTTTTCTCACAAAGCTACCCATGTTTGGTGTCAAGAGCTAGCCCGTGGGCAACCCTTGGGTAACATTTTAACCCGGGCCATGTCAGGTCAAGCCTCAAGGTCATAGGTTAGTTTTAATTCTTCAAAGTCCTCGCATTTAGTCGCTATGGCTTCAATTTGCATTATGTGGGTGTCATTCAACGTGGCTTGCCGTACGTTATCAGAATGTTGAGATATCGAAATAATTTCGAAGGCGTCGAAGGTCCGGTGTGTGTCCAATGATTGAGTGTAATAGGAATAGGAGAATCAATTCTGTTTTTGTTTAAAGCCGTTGTGATAGCAGGCACTAATATCCTATATGACAAGGAGCTCCCCAAGAAATCCCGGCATAACCTGCTCGGACGGCGCTCTCGTCGCTGGTTTTTAATTTACCCTGCCACATTGCTGTTTTGTACGTGTAAAATGTTTTTAAAAATATACAAATTGTCCGCAAACCTCTTAGTGGTTCAATATAAGTTGTGAAATTTGCAAGAGAAACCACACGTGAATGCGCACGATTTTATAACCAGCCGGAGTTCATACCGCGAGAGAGCAATGTTGTAATCACGGGTGGATCCAGGAATTGTCATGGGGGCACTTGTCTGGGGGGGGCGCCATTTCTTTGAAGCGGCGCCACTGTGAAAGCACCTGGAGGGGCTTCAGCCTCTGGCTGAAAGATTCGAGGGGGCGGGTTGCACTCAGTCCTTCCAGAATTTCCTTCCAAGCCGTGCTTTTTTCTTTCATATGGGCGCCTTTGGCCGAAAAATTCGAGCGGGTGTACTGGAACCTTTTCAGAGGGGCGCCCTTTTCCGGCCGGAGGGACGCCACTTTCCATGTGGGTGGCACATGTCCTCAGTGCCATACCCTTGATCCGCCCTGGTTGTCATTGCATCGAAATGTCTCCCCGTAAAACAGGAAAGCATGGGCAAGGTTATTGTATGTCTATATTTACTAAAATAAAACCATCGTCCAATATTTTATTTTTACCTGCTACAAGAGGGCAACGTTTAACGTACTCACAGCATTGCTCTGTGGTGATTGTGAAATCGGGACCAGCACATACGACATAAAGCTAGATATTCAAAGGCAGTGGTAAGGAGTGAAACTTGCTAATTTTGGTGAAACCTTTTGTCCCCAAAATATGATTTTTAACAATGGTGAATCTGAACATCAGACGTTGAAAACCAGGTGGCTGAAATCCATGGATTTTTTTGGGGGGTGGGTAAGGCGGGGCTACCCCTCTATCCTGTCCAAACTTACCGCGTCCCTGGTTTGTCCCCCCCCCCCCCCCCCCCCCAATTTCGAAACCGTGGCTACACCCATGGCATTGTCTGCAGCACCACTTGTTTGCTATGTCGTCTGCTGCACCACTTGTGTGTGTTGTGCTGTCTGTTGCACCACTTGTAGGTTGCATTGTCTGCTGCACCACTTGTGTGTGTTGCGTTGTCTGCTGCACCACATGTTTGTTGCGTTGGCTGCTACACCACATGTTTGTTGCGTTGCCTGCTGCTGCGGTGAGGCGTCCTGTGGCAGGAGGCCCACCCGGGGAAGGAGCCTCTCCATCAGGTACCTCACAAAATATAGTCCATGTAATTCCTGGGTCGCCGACCAATGGGACCAATGGGCAACTGCTTCTGGCGAGGAATTTCCGGCAGCACCTTCCTGGAGCTAAGTTGCTTGCATGTAAGATTTCTGCGAAAATGATCTCACCACTCAGCGTCGGCGAAAAATTTTCCGTCACGCTCCATCTCTTCCCTTTTGCAAAATTCAGGTTTGCCGCTGTGTACATTGCCCAGCGTGGTTGCGGCTTGCTGCTTAGATATTGATATATTGTTGTCCTTGATGGCAGATTGCCAGCTTGACATTTAGTTTGACAAGCGACAATACGATGTAAATTTAACTGAAAATCGGTTCTGCCAATCGGTTCTGCCAAGATGCGCGACATAAATGCAGAGCGAAAGCGGACTATTGCTACCACCGCAGTAAGCGGACTATTGCTACCACCGCAGTAAGCGGACTATTGCGGACTAAAGCGGACTATTGCTACCACCGCAGTAAGTTTGTGCTCCAGCTGCAATACCCGCCGCGCTACATTTTCCGCCCACTAACGTGGTGCTGTGTCCGTGTGACGTCTGTTGGCTGGCGGTGGACGTATCATTAGGTGCGTGGTTAGCAGTCCGCTGCTGTCGAGCACCGGCCGTGTTTGCAGTGGGTATACATATGGCGCGCACCAGCCGGCCGGCTCCCGCGCTTCTTGCCGTGGCGACTGCGGCGCTTCTTACGGTGGCGACTCCCGCGCTCCTAACAGAGTTGACTCCCGCGCTCCTTACTTCGCCAACTCCAGCGCCACTCACAGCGTAAACTCCTGCCCTCTTTAAAATAGCGATTCCCCGCTGCTCACGGTGTTGACCACTCGCTGCTCGGTGTCGACTCCCGTACTAATCAGTGTCGATTCCCACGCTGCTTACTGTCGACTAATGCGCTACTCACTGCCGACTCTCGCGCTATTTAGTGTCGACTCCCTCGCTACTCAGTGTCGACTCCCGCGCGCTAGTCACAGTCGACTCCCATGCCACTCGGCGTCGACTCCCGCGCTACCCATTATCAACCCCGCGCTTGTCACAGTGTCGACTCCCACGCTACTCAGTATCGATTCCGCGCTAGCCACAGTGTCGACTCCCATGTTACTCACGCTGGTCCGTAACGTCACGCCCCCTTCGTCAATCAACGGCTCAATACTGGAACCACTTGATGGAACCATGTCAAATGTGGTCATGGTGAACAAAATACTTCTGATTCAGGTGCGCATTTTGAAGGTGGACGGGTGCGTCCCACTTCTTAGAACACCGGCATGTTTTGTAACGCTGAGTGTATGAATGTTTAAAAGTTGGAGAGGAGGTGAATTTATCCAACGTAAATAATGTATACTTGATGCTCGCTTTCGGAACACGCCACCCAACGACAGCCGCCAGCCCCGTCATTCCACCTCTCATGTCTTCTTCTAACCTTCCCTGGCCAATGGGCTGCAATGTGGCCAAAAAGCCAATTTTCCATTGCTAAAATCTTCTCGATTTAAGATCCTGGATCAGTAGATTACGGATGCAATCTTTAAGATCCGGAATAGGCTTCATTATTTGCATGGTCAGGGGAGTTATTGTCATTGTTTGATAGCCCAAGCAGCTTTAGGCTGTGAGCAATGCAGCAACAAACGAAACCAATACGAAGCTGGAAATTGGAATAGAGACGCGCCCGATGTGTGAAAAGAATATACCACCATGCTATATGGCCAGCGATACAATATCACCACATACGTGGGGTCCGTGCTCTCTGTGCTGTCCGCTTACCAGATGAGAACTTTCAGCTTCTTTCTTGGAGAAGAATCTTTCTTTAATCCTGTTTTATCCAGAAACAGCTGTCATCAACTGAGCTGACAGCCAGGACATCTCATAGGTAGATAGGTAGATAGGTAGATAGTATGCTTTAGCAAGAATCCAACAACAACGCATGATGGCATAGGACCAAACCAGAGCAGCACAGGCTCTGAGAAGGCTTCCGTCTTAAAAAGCTGTGACAGTGTTTCATTCGAAATCCCCACAGGTACAAGGCATAAAAGTTATTCAGAGAGCGTCACATTTCAACTGTTTTTGTTACTTCTTCATTCGGAAGTGAGAGCGGTTGTTTTGCAGTCTCCTCAAAGCTATTTCAATCAATATCGTTATCGTTAAGTGATGGAAGTAACTGCAATTTGGAAATACAATCCTATAACTATATCAATTGATACGAGGCCCACTTCGTGGTAGTCTGCCCGTAATACCCCTAGACCATCGGCATCGCAATTGAAGGTGGTCTGTGGAAATCAGAGAGAAGATCTCAGTTACTTTGCCAAGATAGCATGTGGCCTTCCTACGTGAGACACGTGGTCTCTGAGAGACGCGAGCCAGTTAGAGCCGCCATAGCCGTTACCGATGGAGGGACACAATGGATGCTTGCAACTGTGCAGTTCCTGGTTAGTGGCTGCCGAACCCAGCGGGCGATTACAATTGCAAGTAAGTCCCGAAGTTAATCTTGCATCGGCCAGGGTCCCCAGTGTGGCGAAGACCACTGGAGGTACTGAGGGTAATCCCGCATCGGCCAGGGTCCCCAGTGTGACCAAGACCAATGGAGGTATTGAGAGGTGACTCAGAATCAAATCACATCGTAGTAGTGTATGTTCAACAAGCCATAGCCGTGTTAGCCAGAACTTCCAGCCAGAGCCCAACTTTCCTACACCAGTTGCAAACCATTAGCAGGCGGGGGCGCTTCCTCCCCCCCGGACATCCCCAAACCCTCTGGGCCAATTTGAGCCATTCAGACGACAACCGATGGTCCTGTGTCGAGACAGGCATATATTGCTTGTCTGTGTAATGTGCAAGGTCTAAGCATGTGTTTTTGTATTTATTCACCTCAGAACATACAAATCTATTTTTTCTTCAAGTCCAATATAAAGTCACAAATCAGCATCAAAGGCCTAAAACGAGACACATTTCTTGATCGGAACGCAAGTGGCATGAAATACAACAGCGCGGGGCGAAAAGACTGAAGATGTTTAAATTAAGTCAAGTGTGCGGTAAGGAGAGTTGTTATCTTCAGACTTTTCCTCAAAGTCGCAGATCAAGGTCGACTGAGCTCGAGCACGTGGAATATTCGTATCTTAGAAGTCACTGGTTGATTAGAACGAGTCATCGGGTAATCGATTTCCCTACAAGTGATTCCATTTCCTCGCGGACTCTGAACATGTAAGCTTGTTTTGCTTTGGTCAACGACAAGATCATATAGACATAGACATAGGCAATTGTCTGACGTGATATCGCGAGCATGTTGCGAATTGGAAGTATAATTTTGCAACTTTTTGCAATTTTTATGCGATTCTTGGCGTGGATCAGCGCAAATGTTTGTGCAAAGTGTCGCAACTGAATAATGATGACATGAATGCCAAATACATCCGCTGACAACCGCTCAGTACTGGAAGTTAGCCAATACAATTTTGATATGCATCTGGGATGGTCATCGCTAGCCAATGGACTGAGACCAGGATAAAACGCAAATATAGTATGCATGACATCACACTAGCATTGCGGCACAGTGTATTATGATGATCAACTAATATCATTGCTTTTTGTGCATGGATGAATAAGCAATGTACATCACTTTCTTTAAAATGTGTTAATGACAATACAAGGGAGAAACACGCATTCTCTACCGAAGGAATTATTTTGTATTGGCAGGCTTCCACAGTTACAGCAAAATTGCAAAACTATGCATCTCTTAAAATGCATAACTTAATACTAACCGTCCTAATCCAAAGACAGCAAAATCGACAACGGGAAAATTGCCACCATGGACAATGGAATGGATGAATTGAGCAAACTCCATTCATCTCCAACCAATCTGTAAGATGCTGCACACCACGTCCAAGATGTTGATCATTCTAGAGATAGGATGTTCACTACTAGATTTACAATTCAAAATTCAATATTGTTCACTCCTCAAACTTTGGATTTCATCCTCTGCAATACAGTACATACTTCATGGTCAAACTGCCTGCTGCACAACCGGTTACTGCGCCGTTTTCGTCTACATACTACGCTCCTTGATGTTAAGAGAATTTTGTTTGAACTGTAAAGCACCGAACATAAAAAATAAAGTAGGTACTGAATCATCAGTGAGCGTATTGACAGCAAAACGAACTTCCGAACAGCATCATATATCAGATAAATCGATGTGAACCAAAGGCTCAACAACATAATTACCCCCCATTAATTACTGCCACCCCCATTCAATGTTTACTTATGCTGTGTGCTTCCATGTGTCCGTGCGTGCGTCCATGTGTGCATAGATGCTCTCCGATTTGGTTCGTTCACTAAATATGTTTTATATAGTGCCTGCAAAGCTATCGACTTCCATTGGTGAAATACTTCCCAGTTGGCAACCCGGTCCCAATCCTACCAGAGCATGGAAGGCATCACGGAACGTGAATATATTCGTCAGTGCTGCAGGTAATCCTGATTTTATGGACCCTCGAGCACCCGAAAATGATCAAAGTACCCTTGAATATTTATTTTATGAGCCACCCTGGGATCCATTCAATTGGATCGAATTGCTCAGTGATAATTACGTTTGAAGCTGTTTGAAATTGTTGACAATAGGCTGCATGCTAAGTTGAAACTTGCAAATAGCACGTGTCTTCGTTGTCCTGCCAGAACCAATCGCATATTCAAGCACGTTGAGCCTCCGGGTGCCATTAATGAAACACGGAGACTAGTTTCATGGACTCTTTCAAGAGCAATAAAATCCTAGATGGATCGGTGTCGCCACATATTCTGTATATGGGGACGGATGATGTTCTCATCGATCCCTTCCATGCAACACCTCAGGCCTAATGTCAAACTTCGCCTAGTTTGGGGATGCTTCCTCCCCTCCCCCGCCGTGAGGACGTCTATACGGTTCCGTGGCTACTGATTACCGAAATCGTAAGCTTCTTCACAAAACAAGGTGTAATAAACACTGATTGAGGTGGTTCGATGAGCAAATTTGACGACTCCATGGTTGCACAGGCACGGGAAACGGGTGAATGGTCCCTCTCCTCTCGAGGCCGCTTTGTTGTCATTGCTGGTGTCCAATGTGCCAAAGCTTTCCCTGTCTTCAACATGTGCTTTTCCTCATACCTTGCAAGCATGCAGACTACGCCCCGGGTGGCCTTTGGGAAGCTTTCCTTCCAACCACCAAAATCGATTCAATGTCTGTTCATAAGTAATCACATGCTTTGTCCTACCGCACGAAACTGATTGATCAGCAACGTATCTTCCAACCTGAGGGGCCAGCCAGTGCCTCGTCGACATGGGTCAGCCAATGCCTTGATAACATGGCGGTGTCCCTGGGGATCCCAGACCCGGGATCTTGTCGGGTTGCCACCGGATCGGAACAGCCGGGCAGCAGACCACTACCAGCTGTAAGGGGGCTTACATTCTTAAATCGGGAACTTTTCGATTTTGCCAGCCGGCAGCGCCGAAAGACATCCGACCAGCTCACACACTTCCAAAACATGTTTTGCAGAATCAACCAAACAGCCGGACCCGAAGCACACGCACCTGCGCGGACAACAACGGAGGGGGGGAGGTGGTCGATCCTGAAGTCAGCGACCACCAGAGCGCGGAGAATTCCAGATCGCCACCAGCTCCAGAAAAGCAAGAACGTCACGAAGACCCAGGCGGCATCGAGAAAGACATGGCCGCAGAAAATTGCGAAATGAAGATGGCGCACTGCAGATCAATCGACACTCGAACTTTTTACCCGGATCCTAGTGAATGGTCGCAACTCTCGGGGGCGGAGCAAAGAAATTACTACGAAAACTGGTGCACAGCATGAAGGAGTAACACACAGACAAGGAGAATCACGGAAAGAGCAGAGCCACTCGAACAGCGAAGGCACATAGATCATCGAGTCATGGAGACAGACGTGATAGCTGTGCAGTGAAGTGCGAGACGGAGAAGTGGGTTGAAAGGTGACGGACGGCCGGAGAGGGACCACCATCTGACATGTCAGTGTCATTTGTCTGTCATGCCTTCCTCCTTCCAAACCGTGTTAGACCGACACTATTTATATTACAGCTACTGCCTCCTCAACTTCATTTCACTCGGCTGAAAGGAACGACCGAGACGTCTTATAGGGGAACCAAATAGGCTAAATTCGGGGGAAGGGGTCGTGTAAGAATGTATCTGAATACAGATATGTGAAATGGGAAGTGGTGCATGGATTAGGAGTGCTTATAGGCTGTAATACCATGCGGTTCTACAACCTATGCATTTATATATATTTGATTAATGATGAAAAATATGTGAGGGGATTAGCAGAGACAGGTGGCAGCTGTTCGGTAATAAATGACAGAAGGAGCAGTGGAGAAGAGCGGGATACGAGTAAATATGGAGTACAGCTTGGGCTAACGGTCAGGAATAATAAACAAAATTCGGTTACTATAATCAATGAGGAAGGGGCCTCGGGTCGGTGTGGCTGTTCCAAGACGGGAATCGCTCGATCCGAGAGCACGCGTGTTGAGAACTGTGCGTGCAACAGTCCCTGAATGCCCCTCCCCTCCAATGTGTGTTGAGAACTATGCGTGCAACAGTCCCTGAATGCCCATCCCCTCCAATGTGTGTTGAGAACTGTGCGTGCAACAGTCCCTGAATGCCCCTCCCCTCCAATGTGTGTTGAGAACTGTGCGTGCAACAGTCCCTGAATGCCCATCCCCTCCAATGTGTGTTGAGAACTGTGCGTGCAACAGTCCCTGAATGCCCCTCCCCTCCAATGTGTGTTGAGAACTATGCGTGCAACAGTCCCTGAATGCCCCTCCCTCCAATGTGTGTTGAGAATGTGCGTGCAACAGTCCCTGAATGCCCCTCCCCTCCAATGTGTTTTCAGAACTATGCGTGCAACAGTCCCTGAATGCCCCTCCCCTCCAATGTGTGTTGAGAACTATGCGTGCAACAGTCCCTGAATGCCCCTCCCCTCCAATGTGTGTTGAGAACTGTGCGTGCAACAGTCCCTGAATGCCCCTCCCCTCCAATGTGTGTTGAGAACTGTGCGTGCAACAGTCCCTGAATGCCCCTCCCCTCCAATGTGTGTTGAGAACTGTGCGTGCAACAGTCCCTGAATGCCCTCCCCTCCAATGCACTCGGCCCTGACACTAACAGGACTAAAGCATTAGCATTATAGCCAAGGTACCCGCCATGGTCCAGACTGGTTTGAAAATGAAAACTTTAAGAAACTCAAGGGATGCTCTCCAGCTTGGTGTTCAGTGGCGTAACTTCGAGCATGTGACGAACGTACATACAAAATAGCATTTAGGTCGATAGCGTTGGCCGCTTAACGGCCGCAGCCAGGTGACAATTTGTGGAGATCAGCGTAAATCGAGGATGACGTCAGAAATACGACACTCCCAGCCCTGTGACGATAGCATAGTACATTCCCCGGCGACCAGGTAGTCATGGGAGAGTATTTACGTCCGCGGCTAAATGACCGGAGACTGAGTTCCTCGGAGACTGAGGGGCACGCGTCGCGCATTTCGCTCGGATGGTCGCATCAGCAACCGATAGATAGACGTGGATAGTGTCGTGTGTTCAAGAGTGCGCACGTTGTAATTGACCCAGTCCCGACATTACAAGTGATAATTCACCATAATCATTGGATATTTGCCTGGAATTCCTTTTCATATGAAGTAAATCTATAAGCGAGGCAGCTGACTTGCGAGCCATCCTCCTATGGACCAAACGTTCCCGGGTAAGGGTAATGAGAGTTCAAAACAGTCTAAATTGCATATAATATTAATATTGCTGTATATAGCATGCTTTGGTAACATGTTTAACTCTGAAAGGGAGCGATGAAATAAACACTTGAAATGAGGAATTCGCTCAAATCAAATAGTTCCTTGACCGCAATAACCCGCTGGCCTCTATGATCCAGAAGCACAAATGGGCTTCGAGTCATGTATGCATGATAAGGCCGCTACGGGATGCGTTGCGGTTCGTCGTTGAGTCTGGCGCCGGACAGTAGGATAGAGTAAAAACATTGCCCGGTAATGCCCGGTCCACCTCCGTTCTCTGCACATGGGGAACAGATTACGCAGTTGTTCGGGAAATGCAAGGACGGGCCTGGCATGCCGTAAGCCCCGAGGATGAAAGGGTAGGGTCGGCTAGGGTATATAGACAACCAGAGGACTTACACAACGTGGTATAAATCCGTGGCCACCCCTTTGATACGTAGGGCTGGTCGCACGTTCCCAGCAAATAAGGCCCGGCGAGGCATCGACTCTCATAAGGTTAGGTAGGTCGATCATGCACACCAGAGCGCTTATACAAGCCCTTGGAGCCAGTAAATGATCCCCATCGTAACAGGCAAGCCTCATGCAGGCGAGGAACGCTACTAATAACGGCGAGGTCAACTGTGATTGGCAATGAATGGTTTAAAGATTTGGCCCACATAGCTTCCAAAATAGAGCAATGGTCAGCCGATATATGTGTTTGTGCACCGCTGGGGGAAGGTACCAAATTGGGGACCAAGCAATTTATGTATTAATATTAATTGATAAGGAGATAATGAATAGGACGAATGAATGTAAGCGAAGGATGAAAAGGAACATGTGTCAAGTAACTTCAAGGACCAGCGGAAACCGCATGTGGCTCAAGTGTAACAAAGTTAGGTTTTGGGGCATCTAAATCCCAGCCATTCAGTCCCTCCCCGGCGCGCGCCGCGCCGCCGTTGCCAGTGTGTGATGTGATCGTCAGTGGGTGATGTAGGACAAGTGATTGTATTATGGGAACCCTATGGACAGGCGTGTCTATGATGTCTATGCCAGCTGTCATGCGGTGATGTGACCGAGTGTCGCTATTGTGTCGGGCGCCGTGTCGCCAGATCAGAGGCTGCAGTACCGAGCCTCTGCCAGTCAGCCGATTGTTGTGGTTCGCCAGGTCCGGTGAAATGCTGATACAGCCCACGTGTGCGACGCCAGACCGAGCGAGGCTGCCGATGTGCACACACAGCACCGTTTCCCACGGAGGGACCGTTGTGCTGAGATCGAGTCTGCTCTGATATCTCAGAGCGATGTTGCGCCTGTCTGCAGTATAGTGCACGGGGTTCGAGAGAGCCATTGTGCTCTCTAGACGCCAGTTCAGAGCGAGCTTTGTTCTCCAGCGGGGATGAGTAACCCCACTGGCCATGCGGCGCAGTAGTGATGTACTGTGAGTTACCTCGAACGCGCCGCAAGGGCCCGCAGTCATTCTCTGGCTATCTTGGACGAACGGTCGTCGGGGGCGGTCGCCCTCAGGCGGCTCCCCGCCGCCCGGCCAGCCCTGGCCCCACAGAGGTACGTCGGGACTCTGCCTGAGAGTCGCTGTCTGTCGAGATGTAGTTCTCTGATAGAAACGTTGCACCTGTCTATCAAAAATGAAGCTACATTGTTAACGCTATATCACGCTGCGCATTAATGTCTGATCTTCGTGGCCATTTATCTGTTGACTAATTCGCACAATATAGAAGTGCTGGCTTTGGAAGTGCGTGTCAAGAGATGTGAGATGAGAGCTCGGAGATGAAGGATTCGAACCATTGAATTTATAACCGGGTCTTAAATATCGCAAACGTCGAGGTCTGACTAGCTATCAACGTGCCAGAAGGGTTGCCCTTCAGGGATGGGCCTGAACTTTTTACACAAGACAGGCACATATTTCGTACAGTACCTTTCACAAAATCATACCACCATTTGTACCAAAAAGCACCAACTGGGGAAAAGCCATTCAAGCCATTGAAAAACTAAATGCTCATTAATTTTATAATACAATTTATCCATTCTGATTTAGGGAGTGGCACTCACTTGCCTATATGCTGTTCCCAAAACTTTAGCCTCGCACAACATATAAATATGTGTAAGGAAGGGTAGTTCACACAACACCAAGCCGGCTGTGGTTGGGGAAATGGGTGGTGGAGGTGGTGGGGAACTAAATACAACACCAACATACCGGAGCTAAAGCAAAGGAGAGATTCAGCCGGAGTTTGCTTTTGGTTTTCTTTCACAAAACCCGAGAGCTAATCGCAAACATAGCCCCCACATACACCCCACACCCCACCGATAGCAGAGACCCCACACACACAACCACATATGTCATTGGAAGCGGACAAATCCACTGGGCGATACCGTGTCGTGCCGGACAATGCCGAGCCAGAAACGCAGAAGCCATGGCAAACGGACGAGTCCACTTGGCAATGCCGCGTCGTGTCGGACAACACCGAGCCAGAACCGCAGACGTTATGGTAAACGGACGAGTCCACTTGGCAATGCCGCGTCGTGTCGGACAACACCGAGCCAGAACCGCAGACGTTATGGTAAACGGACGAGTCCACTTGGCAATACCGCGTCGTGACGGACAACACCGAGCCAGAACCGCAGACGCCATGGTAAACGGACGAGTCCACTTGGCAGTATCGCGTCGTGCCGGACAACGCCGAGCCAGTTCGGGGTGAGCCGGGCCGAGCACTGGTTACGCGCGCGATTGACTAAATCAGGCACAATTATTCCCCACTGATGAAGGCTGATGAAGGCTGATGGCAGAAGGCTGATGAAGGCTGAAGGCTGATTCCCCACTGATGAAGGCGACGCGAGCAAAGGTCGCATCCGATGCCGGCGATCTTCGTGCTGGAAAAAGCACCGCGCTGGCTCAGATTTCGCCAATTGGCCTGATGAGCTCCCAGTGCTGCGTCGACCTGTTGGCGCGAATGCAGCGGTCGGTGCGGTCGCCAGCGGTCGCCAGCGGTCGCCAGCGGTCGGTCGTCGGCGGCGACCGGTGTTCCGTTAAACCTCAGCCTCCCACCACATCCCGGCGGTTCTGGAGCCACGGAGCAGCAACGACTTCTGATTTAATCAGGTGATTACCACAGGAACGGCCGAGCCCAAACAAACAGGTATCAGGAAGATGTGTGACAAGGCGAGCTCTCTGAGTCTGTCTGTCTCCTCGACGGCTCCAACATCGCATTGCCGACGTGACCTCATCAGCCAACCCCCCACTGCCGATGTCACTGCATCAGCCACTCTGTTGTTGGCACCCCACCAGCCTCGCTGCTCTCCTACACTCTTAGCCCCGCTGCGTCCTACGCCCTCAGCCCCGCTGTTGTCACCACACCCTCAACCCCGCTGTTGTCACCACACCCTCAGCCCCGCTGCGTCCTACACCCTCAGCCCCGCTGTTGTTGCCACACCCTCAGCCCCGCTGTTGTCCCACACCCTCAGCCCCGCTGCGTCCTACACCCTCAGCCCCGCTGTTGTCACCACACTCTCAGCCCCGCTGTTGTCGCCACACCCTCAGCCCCGCTGTTGTCACCACACCCTCAGCCCCGCTGCGTCCTACACCCTCAGCCCGCTGTTGTCGCCACACTGCCCCGTCCACACCCTCAGCCCCGCTGTTGTCGCCACACCCTCAGCCCCGCTGTTGTCACCACACCCTCAGCCCCGCTGTTGTCGCCACACCCTCAGCCCCGCTGTTGTCGCCACACCCTCAGCCCCGCTGTTGTCGCCACACCCTCAGCCCCGCTGTTGTCACCACACCCTCAGCCCCGCTGCGTCCTACACCCTCAGCCCCGCTGTTGTCGCCACACCCTCAGCCCCGCTGTTGTCACCACACCCTCAGCCCAGCTGTTGTCGCCACACCCTCAGCCCCGCTGTTGTCGCCACACCCTCAGCCCAGCTGTTGTCGCCACACCCTCAGCCCCGCTGCGTCCTACACCCTCAGCCCCGCTGTTGTCGCCACACCCTCAGCCCCGCTGTTGTCGCCACACCCTCAGCCCCGCTGTTGTCGCCACACCCTCAGCCCAGCTGTTGTCGCCACACCCTCAGCCCCGCTGTTGTCACCACACCCTCAGCCCAGCTGTTGTCGCCACACCCTCAGCCCAGCTGTTGTCGCCACACCCTCAGCCCCGCTGTCTCTCTGCTGTCACCCCAGCTGCCGTCGGTGCACTGGGTGTGGTGACCGTCGTTTGTCGGCAGTGACACATTCCGTCAGGGTGGCGTCGGCTTTGGCTAAATTTGGTTGGTGCTGTGACAGCTGCGCTGTAGCATCGGAAACTTGGTCGGCCGACTGATCCCAGCGGCTGGGCTGACCTTCCGGACCTGGCGCGGCTGATGATTTGGGAGCCGAAGTTTGCCGACACGGCATGCATGTGTCCATTTGGCGGCACTGATGTTTTTCCTGTCGCCTGCTGTCAGGTCATCTGGAGTTAACGCTGGCGTGTCCCTTCCGAGCCAGCGAGAGATGTCTTAAATGAAATATATATATATATATATATATATATATATATATATATATATATATATATATATATATATATATATAGGTGTGTGTGTGTGTGTGTGTTTGTGTGTGTGTACGCATGTGAGAGAGAGAGAGGGGGAGATAGAGGTAAGTGGAGGCATAATTGTTTCTCTCTATATCATTACCTCTGGGAATAGATAGCGAGGAAAACAAATGAAATCAAGGAGGAAAAATGACAAATAACAACAAACAGCAGGGAAATACAGGTGTGAAGAAAGGAACAAACACACAGGAAAAAATGAAGAGATACAAAGAGAAAGAAAGCAAAACAAAAGAAACGAAAGGGTGAGAAAAACTAAATCAAGGAAAACGTATTGAAACAGATTACAAGAGTGCTGACCTTTGAAGTTTTTTCTTTTCGTCTACAGGTGACCAAGTATGCGTACGATATTCACCTGCCAGTTGCCTCCACGGCCCAGCAGCCGCCACGTGATGTCCCAAGTCACGTCGACCGTCCACATCTGCTTCGGTCGTAGTGTCCATCTGCAGCGGCCGTAGTGTCATCTGCCGTGGCCGCGATGCTCTCGCTGTGCTCTTCACGGCACCGATCGGGCTTCGGCGGTACGCAGACCTCTCTAGACGGCTCCAGGCAGTTCCAGGCAACTCCAGGTGGCTCCAGAGACTTCAGGCAGCCGCTCCTGAGCTGGCTCATTGTGATCGGCGAGGAAATCGTGTGTGATCGATATTCACTCGCGTGTCAGCGGCATGGGAAGTTTTGAGTATGGGCGGCTCAGTTGTGGGCGGGGGCGGCGTCGCTTGTGGGCGGGAGGGGGAGGGGAGTCAGTTGTGTGCGGGCGGCGTCAGTTGTATGCGAGGGAAACGTCAGATGTGAACGGGGATTGCGTCAGTTCTTAGCAGGGTCAGATCGTCAGTTGTGGGTGCAGGCGGCGTCAGTTCTATGCGAGAGCGATGTCAGTTGTGGACGGAGGCGGCATCATCCAGCATCAGTGGTGGGTGGGGATGGGGCGGCATCATCCAACATCAGTGGTGGGTGGGGATGGGGCGGTATCATCCAGCATCAGTGGTAGGTGGGGATGGGGCGGCATCATCCAGCATCAGTGGTGGGTGGGGATGGGGCGGCATCATCCAGCATCAGTGGTGGGTGGGGATGGGGCAGCGACAGTCAGCATCAGCGATGGGTGGAGATTGGGTGGCGTCCGTCAAGGACGATGCCTTAAGTCAGGGACAGGGACAGAAACTGATTCTGAGAGTACATCAGTTTCGCATGGATCAGTTTTTGATCAGTTTTCGCATGGACCTTTTATTGATTTTCGTTGGGGGAATCTTGGCAAGGAGAACGTTGGGCTTACTGTACTGGAAATTAAGTCGAGTAGAAGGTATTCCCTCCAGTTATCATGTGATTGGACCCTTACCCTTAAGGACCCTTACCACAACATAAGTCGTGGACAGAGATGACGTCAGACAGCGTCAAGCATGGGCGGCGTCAGCGCCAGACATGGGCGGCGTCAGCGCCTGTCATGGGCAGCCATTGTCAGTCGTGGGTGGCGTAAGTGTCAGCCAGTGTCAGCCATGGGCGGCATCAGCGTCAGCCAGTGTCAGTCGTGGGCGGCGTCAGCGTCAGTCATGGGAAGCATCATCTCAACCAGTGTCAGTTGTGGGCGGCGTAAGCGTCAACCAGTGTCAGCCATGGGTGGCGTCAGCGTCAGTCATGGGCAGCCATGGGCGGCGTCAGCGTCAGTCATGGGCAGCGTCAGCGTCAGCCAGTGTCAGTTGTGGGCGGTGTAGGCGTCAACCAGTGTCAGCCATGGATGGTGTCAGCCATGGGTGGCGTCAGCGTCAGTCATGGTCAGCCATGGACGGCATCAGCGTCAGTCATGGGCAGTGTCACCGTCAGCCAGTGTCAGTCGTGGGCGGCGTAAGCGTCAAACATTGTCAGTCGCTGGGCGGCGCAGCGTCAGCCAGCGTCAGTCGCATGCCCATTGCAGTGTATCGCCAATACAGCATTAATGCCCCGCCAGCGCGCCAGTGCAGTATGTGAAGTGGCACATAAGAAGAAGATCGTGACTGGTGTATGGCAGTGAGTTTTGGTGGTGGACCGCTGGCGACACGCCGGATGACGCCGAATGACGCCGAATGACGTCGAATGACGGCGGATCCGCGACCATTCCGCGGGCGTGACTATGACTGAACGCGAACATGTCTGAATGATTGACACCGAGAGTAGGTGTGACAAAATGTCTGACTGGTTGATACTGAGCGTAGGCCATGGGAAACAGAGAAGTGACCATGGTCCTCTCACTATGTGTGTGACCCTGACCGACTAATTACGCGTGCTGGTTGAGCGTCGCTTGACTGGATATAGGCTAGATGTGCGCGGTGGTTGATAGGGTACGAACTAATGGTGCGAAGAGGTTGACAGGTTATGGGCTGGTGTGCACGGTGGTTGACGGGGTATGGGCTGGTGTGCACGGTGGTTGACGGGGTATGCGCTGGTGTGCACGGTGCAACCACCGTGCACACCAGCACGGTGGTTGGGGACGGGTATGGGCTGGGACGGGTATGGGCCCATAGGACGGGGTATGGGCTGGTGGTACACGGTGGTTGACAGGATATGGGCTTGTGGTGCGCAGTGGTTGACAGGGTATGGGCTGGTGGTACCCGGTGGTTGACGGGTAGGCGGTGGCCCCTGTCGGCTGGTGGCATGTGATAGCAGAGGCGTGGGGTGTGCTCTCGGTCGAGCTGTCATAGCCGCTGCCCGGTGCATCACCATTAGACAGTGTTGACACTTTGTCGCCCCTGCCCACCGCATGTGGTGACGTGGGTGGTGTCTCGGTCGAGCTGTCATAGCCGCTGCCCGGTACATCACCATTAGACAGTGTTGACACTTTGTCGCCCCTGCCACCGCATGTGGTGACGTGGGGTGTGCTCTCGGTCGAGCTGTCATAGCCGCTGCCCGGTACATCACCATTAGACAGTGTTGACACTTTGTCGCCCTGCCCACCGCATGTGGTGACGTGGGGTGTGCTCTCGGTCGAGCTGTCATAGCCGCTGCCCGGTGCATCACCATTAGACAGTGTTGACACTTTGTCGCCCCTGCCCACCGCATGTGGTGACGTGGGGTGTGCTCTCGGTCGAGCTGTCATAGCCGCTGCCCGGTACATCACCATTAGACAGTGTTGACACTTTGTCGCCCCTGCCCACCGCATGTGGTGACGTGGGGTGTGCTCTCGGTCGAGCTGTCATGGCCGCTGCCCGGTGCATCACCATTAGACAGTGTTGACACTTTGTCGCCCCTGCCCACCGCATGTGGTGACGTGTGGTGTGCTCTCGGTCGAGCTGTCATAGCCGCTGCCCGGTACATCACCATTAGACAGTGTTGACACTTTGTCGCCCCTGCCCACCGCATGTGGTGACGTGTGGTGTGCTCTCGGTCGAGCTGTCATAGCCGCTGCCCGGTACATCACCATTAGACAGTGTTGACACTTTGTCGCCCCTGCCCACCGCATGTGGTGACGTGGGGTGTGCTCTCGGTCGAGCTGTCATAGCCGCTGCCCGGTACATCACCATTAGACAGTGTTGACACTTTGTCGCCCCTGCCCACCGCATGTGGTGACGTGGGGTGTGCTCGGTCGAGCTGTCATGGCCGCTGCCCGGTGCATCACCATTAGACAGTGTTGACACTTTGTCGCCCCTGCCCACCGATGTGGTGACGTGGGGTGTGCTCTCGGTCGAGCTGTCATAGCCGCTGCCCGGTGCATCACCATTAGACAGTGTTGACACTTTGTCGCCCCTGCCCACCGCATGTGGTGACGTGGGGTGTGCTCTCGGTCGAGCTGTCATAGCCGCTGCCCGGTGCATCACCATTAGACAGTGTTGACACTTTGTCGCCCCTGCCCACCGCATGTGGTGACGTGGGGTGTGCTCTCGGTCGAGCTGTCATAGCCGCTGCCCGGTGCATCACCATTAGACAGTGTTGACACTTTGTCGCCCCTGCCCACCGCATGTGGTGACGTGGGGTGTGCTCTCGGTCGAGCTGTCATAGCCGCTGCCCGGTACATCACCATTAGACAGTGTTGACACTTTGTCGCCCCTGCCCACCGCATGTGGTGACGTGGGGTGTGCTCTCGGTCGAGCTGTCATAGCCGCTGCCCGGTGCATCACCATTAGACAGTGTTGACACTTTGTCGCCCCTGCCCACCGCATGTGGTGACGTGTGGTGATCGGAGCCATATATGGTGAACAACAGAGGGCTGCAGTGCCACGTAGGGAGATTATTTTTGCCAGACATTCGTTCTGCTTCAATCATAGGTTCACTTTCAGGATGGGTTATTTGGGTCCTTGAATGGAATGGAACTGGATTGTTTGTGTAATTTCTCCGTTTTGCTATATCTCTCCTTCCGTGCACCCATTCCCTTTGAAATATTTCAGTTTATACCGCATTGTTACGTCGGAGGAATGTCTGGCGAGTATCTCAGGAATATCTGATGTTTGTGCCTAGCTATTTGACCAATCCCTATATATGATTGACCAAACCACATCCACGCACAGCGTGGTCATCCTCCGCCAATGAAAATTAATTGGAATATCTTAGCGTGATACAGTAAGCATTTTGTACCGAAAAAACATTATGTATCACGCAAAGCAGAAGATGTGCTCATGATCTGTAAAAGAAATAAGAGACTGCTTTCTCATTTTGCAGAACTGTAGCATACAACTACCATGCTCTTCTCAGTGTAAATTTACGTTTTTTAATACAACCATTGCCCTCCCCTCCCCCAACCACACACATAGCAAGAAAATGGTCGACACGGATAAGCTAGCCCTCCTATTAGGACTTGCTAGCATCAAACTTAATCCATGAATTATCAAATTACCCCGTCCCCAATCAGCTTAACAAAGCGTCATCAGGTGCTCTTGAAAATCACCAAAACCACTGGCGCAAGTAAGGACCTCGAAGAGTCGCAGCCTTATTTACCCATTGAAGAAATCCTGTGCAAGCGCAACGATAGAAACCTCATCCAGGATTTCCCTGAGGGACATGGCAAATCACTTTGAAAATACTGGTGACAATGAATGAATAAAATGGAGTTGCATGTTAAAAATTGCCCAACATTGTCTGCCAGGACCCGCCCCTGGGTGTGGCTCTAGTTGCTCTTTAAAGTCGGCTACACTACAGACACTGCCGACTGACTCAGCGGTAGTGTTTCCAGCTGTCGATACTACCGCTGGCAGCTGAGCATCAGCCCGTGCAATGTGGGTCGCAGCCCCTGCATCCAACATCCCAAGATGCATCCCAGTAGCACAGCAATTTATCAGATCTTATGACACCATAATTTATAGCAATTGGCAAGTTATGTTCCTTCCATTCTTGGGAACAGTTGTATTGAAATGCATGCTCCTAACTCATATAATAGCCAGCTCAACACCAGTTAAGATTGGGACCCGAGCCAGACCACGCCTCCGGTCCAGCTGAGCTCTACCGTCAGCTCCACACCAGTTCACATTGGGGCCCGAGCCGACCACATCCCCGGTCCAGCTGTGCGCATACCATCAGCTCCATACCAGTTAACATTGGGGCCCGAGCCGACCACGCCTCCGGTCCAACTGAGCGCCCGCCGTCCTATTCGTTGACACCTGAGGGACTTCTCTGGTGATGCGACGGCCACCACGATATGGTAATGGTTCGCGAGGTAGTGATGATGCGACGGCCACCACGATACAGTAATGGTGCGCGAGGTAGCGATTGCATTTTTCCTATTTGATGAGCGGTTTTGTTGACTTTCCATAGACAGACAAGAAATGTGACGCGATGTGACAGTTTTCCGTCGTCTGCAGGACACCACCATGCCTATTTCGCTGGAAGATAACACTCAGCAGCGCATGGGGTGATGTACGGCGTACTTCGCTGGAAGACGACGGCGCACGGTGTGATGTTGTACGGCGTACTTCACTGGGAGACGACGGCGCACGGTGTGATGTTGTACGGCGTACTTCGCTGGAGACTACGCTCAGCAGCGCACGGTGTGATGTACGGAGTGCGGTGGCGTTGCAGACATTCAGTGGCGCTGAAGGGCGCGCAGTGAGCAAAACACAGGGCCCCCATCTCACCGAGTCAACAGTCTCAGCTCCCAGTCCGTTTCGGTGTCTCCATCCGTCTAGGAGTGTGCGGTCCCCAGTCCGGCTCGGTGTCTCCATCAGTCCCGTAGTGTGCGGTCCCCAGTCCGGCTCTGTGTCTCCATCAGTCCCGTAGTGTGCGGTCCCCAGTCCGGCTCTGTGTCTCCATCAGTCCCGTAGTGTGCGGTCCCCAGTCCGGCTCGGTGTCTCCATCAGTCCCGTAGTGTGCAGTCCGCAGTCCGGCTCGGTGTCTCCATCAGTCTCGGTCCCAGTTGTGTTCATCAGTCCGTAGTTGTCCCCAGTCCGGCTCTGTGTCTCCATCAGTCCCAGTGAGCCGCAGTCCGGCTCGGTGTCTCCATCAGTCCCGTAGTGTGCGGTCCCCAGTCCGGCTCTGTGTCTCCATCAGTCCCGTAGTGTGCGGTACCCAGTCCGGCTCTGTTCTCCATCATCCTAGTGTGTCCCAGTCCGGCTCTGTGTCTCCATCAGTCCCGTAGTGTGCGGTCCCCAGTCCGGCTCGGTGTCTCCATCAGTCCCGTAGTGTGCAGTCCGCAGTCCGGCTCGGTGTCTCCATCAGTCCCGTAGTGTGCAGTCCGCAGTCCGGCTCGGTGTCTCCATCAGTCCCGTAGTGTGCAGTCCCCAGTCCGGCTCGGTGTCTCCATCAGTCCCGTAGTGTGCGGTCCCCAGTCCGGCTCTGTGTCTCCATCAGTCCCGTAGTGTGCGGTCCCCAGTCCGGCTCGGTGTCTCCATCAGTCCCGTAGTGTGCAGTCCCCAGTCCGGCTCTGTGTCTCCATCAGTCCCGTAGTGTGCGGTCCCCAGTCCGGCTCTGTGTCTCCATCAGTCCCGTAGTGTGCAGTCCCCAGTCCGGCTCTGTGTCTCCATCAGTCCCGTAGTGTGCAGTCCCCAGTCCGGCTCGGTGTCTCCATCAGTCCCGTAGTGTGCAGTCCCCAGTCCGGCTCTGTGTCTCCATCAGTCCCGTAGTGTGTGTCCGGCTCTGTGTCTCCATCAGTCCCGTAGTGTGCGGTCCCCAGTCCGGCTCTGTGTCTCCATCAGTCCCGTAGTGTGCGGTCCCCAGTCCGGCTCGGTGTCTCCATCGGAGATGTATCATAACCTCCACAGTTCATAACCTCCACAGTTCATAACCTCCACAAATTCAATATACCCGAAGCGGTCGTAACCTCCACAGGTCATAACCTCCATAGCTCACAACCTCCACAAGTCCGCAGCGTTCATAACCTCCACAGGTCATAACCTCAACAACTCCAAGCGGTCGTAACCTCCACAGCTCACAACCTCCACAAGTCCGCAGCGTTCATAACCTCCACAGGTCATAACCTCCACAACTGCGAAGCGTTCATAACCTCCACAGCTCGCAACCTCCACAGATTCAAGAACTTCATTATTTTCTAGAAGCATCACTTCAGATAGCTATCGATAGGTAGCAGCACGGTCTAGGTATTACAATCATGAGATTGAATGCTGAACCATAGGTAACAATATTTGTCGCCAGATGGCAGGATGATACTATTGAATAGAACTCGGAAGCCCGCGCATCGACGCGTGGGAAAGCATTGCGTGGTGCAGTGGCAGATGATCGTAAATCATTTGCACGTTTTTCGCCCGCAATGTATCGACGCGTGGGAAAATAATGCGACAAGCAGTGGCGGATGATCGCATAACCTTCACATGCTATCCGGCCGCAATATGATGCCTTTTCGTGTACTCGTCACCAAAGGCGTAGGAACGTCTAAAAAAAAGTGGGTGGGTCATGATCAACAGCAGTGACGCACCCAGGAATTTCGCAAAGTACCATGGTTGAGCACTTTTGGATAAATAACCCGATAATTTTAACAGTGAACACACAACTTTTACCGCTAAGATGGGGACCGCTAAAGGCAGGGGTGTCGATTTGTATCCTTTTGTGGGGGCCATGGCCCCACCAATGTTGATCTTGCCCCCCCAATGTTGATTTGGGCCCCCCCCAATAACCTATGCAATTTTATGCTGTTAAGAAAGCTAAAGGGAAAAAAATGAAAAGCACCATGCTAAGTAGAAACATTGATGTTAGCCAACACATTTTGTTCTGAAAATAAATGGATTTGGATTAGATAGTGGACTGACCCTCCACCTTTTGCTGAAAAATGTAAAATTGTGTATAAAAACAAATAAAATAGCTGGAATTCCCTTCACTGTGGAAGTACAGCTTACATCATAAAATATTGAGATTAGCGATGCTGATGCATTTTAAACCAGATTGTCTGAAAGAAAATCTGCTAAGCAACTAAACAACAATTGCATGGTCACACTGATAATTGCTGAGATCCGAAAATATAGTGGGCTAAAGCCGATGTTTTTTTTTTTTTTTTTTTGGGGGGTCTAGTGCATTGGCACTTCGGCCCCCCCCCCAATGTTTTTCAAAAATCAACACCCCTGGCTAAAGGAGTGGGGCAGGCCCCTGGGCGCGCCTATGGCTTACAACAACATGCGATACTGAAAAATAACTATCATCACAGCAAAAGTACTTTCAAATTCACACTTCTCACTGGACTTGGAACTCTTTTCACGACTGATGGATTATTTTGTAATAATAGGCTTATCTCCCTGGTGCGAGTGAAAGCATTAGTATTACTGTTGAAACAAAATGTATTCAGCTTCTGCTATGTGCGTGTGTGTAGGGGTGGGTGCAAGCTGATTACAGCCTCACTAATGGATAAATTGTTTGCCCTAGTTTCTATGATATAGTACTAAACGTCTTTAAGATGTAACCCGTTGTTCACCGATGTTGATGAGGAGAAAGAATAGAACGCCTGTGCAAATTATCCCGTAAACGAAAATTTCGAAATGGCGGAAAGAAGCGGGGGGTCATTGTGAGTTCACCGATCGATACTTTAGCACAATTCAGATTGTTCTTCATTGAGTTGAGTTCTTCCGCTTAGACATTCTTCGCACCTTCATATTTTCATGGCAAGTTACTAGAATGTGAAGGTGAGAAAGGGTCTGATTTTGTTTAGATTGCCAGATATAGCCATACTTAGCACCTATTATTCGCCCACAGATGCTTCCCAGGCAGCGTTCACCTTACGATTTTGCACTGGCTGCTAGCAAGAACGAAGCTTACTTGCTGGTCCATGGCAAAATAATTATCATGATTGTTGCTGGAGAGGATGAGAAAAGGAAAAACGGGTCATCGCTGGTTGAAGATGCTTTTATCCGGTGTGTGGGAAACCAAGATTGGCAAACGGACAGAATGGGAAAAAATGCAATAATAATAGTACATGATATTGTGTTCGTCCTTAGGGCCTAACTCCAACACATCGGTGATCAGTCACCTGACACATTCATGTAGTACACATCGTGCACTTTAGAATATCCGCCACTTGAAACTAAATGCTGCAACTGCATCATGTGGCACCCGCCTGAAACGGAATGAAAGCCTTATTTTGGGGGACCAACAAATCAGTGCAAAAAAGCTGACAGAGAGAACACACGGCACCTCATAAAGTCATAACGTGTTCATACTTAAGAGCCGCAAGGGCCCATTCTGAATTCAATTCGATGACTACCTCTCTTCTTCCCACGTTTTTGTGTGGCTAAAACATCCGGATAACCGCTTAGCTTTCACGCACCTCATCCCTGATTAAATATCAACGCTTCCAGATTGGCTACCGAACTGAGACTCTAGTTAGGTGTTCTTTTTAACCTTTCATATTTTTTTATCTTCGGGTGTGTTTTAGCATGCGCCCGGGAGGGCCTCTGAAAATTACGCGCACTGGAGGGGGGGGGGCGGATTCCGCTCCCCCTTAAGATCTCGGCTCCTATTAAAGCTGCTGAAACGAAATTCGCAGAGTAGATGGATCCGATAGTGAACTCTATTGTGTGCAAATTTTATGGCCTTAGGTCAATATCTTCAAGGTCAAATGTGTTCCCATTTGTAAAAATGTCCTTGTTTTGCGTGGCCTGGCTTGTCATTGTTATTGATCGCTGTGATTGTGTTTAAATGCTCCAAAATGGGCATCAATGATGTTTTGGACATTACTAATGATGCAATGCAGATGCTAGACACTACATGTGACCTCAGGTCACCTACATAGCAGCACTTTATCAGGTCAGTTACCTGTTCCAGTTACCGGAACCGGGCCGCCCCCCCCCCCCCCCCCCCCCCCCCCCGACTGCTCCGTCGAGCAGTTCGGCGCAATCGGCTTCGTGAAGAAAGGAGTAAAGTACATGAATAAAGTATGGAAACGCAATCGCAATCAGTACAAATGACAAACCGTAGTGCATTTATGACAACATTCCAGTTGATCAAGTTTGGTTCCATTAACCTGTCATGAACTTGACCTGACTTGACCTCTGTGACCTAACATGACCTTGAAACTATATAGGATATCAATATACATCAAACAAGTCGCTAGTGTTGCCAAGAACACTTCCCTTTTGCGAATATACTGGAAGCGCATCAGCGCCGATTTTTGTGGTCTGGCGCTAGGAATTTTATTTTTTTCTTTAACGGCCCCTAACTTGAAATGTTTCAGTTGATTTCCATTTTCTTGCTTTAAACGACGCGCCGGTCATTTCTAAGCAGGTACGCAGAACATCGCGTATATCGACCGGTACAATCTGCAGTTATGTACGAAAAACCGGAGGGGTGGGCGGATTTCGCCCCCCCCCCCCTCCAGTGCGCGTGTTAAGGCTCCGGCCAATTTTGTTAGGGGCCCGGCACATGTTTGTGACCTCGACTCTTTTTAAAAAGCTTTGTTGCTTTTTGTGCACCGATGCTATTTTTGAGGTATCGGCGCGTTTTCGCAGACCCCGAAGTGTTCATTTAGTGCCAGGTCTTTTTGTTCCATTTCTAGGATCATGTCGATTTTTGAGGGCCATAGCATATCATCACACTTCATATCCTCATGTGACCTTGTCAGGTCGCATCACGTGCGCGTAATCCTCTCGGTGGATTCTGAGATTCTGAGAACCGTTTTCGCACTTGAAGTTTTTGAGGCCTCCATGCTGTATCAAACCTCACTGTGCTTTGAGGGCCCCGTTGTGTCTTGATTCTTTTAGCTCCCGTTTGTATATTTAGAGCAGCAAAGAGTGTTTTAAGGCAATGTCGCTTTTTCCAGACTCGGTACGCTTTGAAGAGCCCGGTGCATTTTCGTCTTCCAGTTGTGCTCTTAGGGTCCCGCGGTGTTTATTTGGCGTTCCTCGGTCATATTTCTGGGACCCCAGCACGATATTAGGGGCCCGGTACAATTTCTCGGGATCCCGTCTCGACTTTGCGGGCCCAGTCGCATGGTTCGGGGAGAATCCGACGTCATTTTGCTGGGCTCGACACAGTTTTTGGTGACTTATTCTGAATTATGTAAAGTCTGAGCCACGGCTTCATTTTTCGGGCCCTCGGTGGCATTTTTCGTGTCCCGCCGCGATTTGTCGAGCTCCGGTATGTTTTTCGGTGCCGTATGCGATTTGTTAAGGCATCTGGTGGCATGTTTTGACCAAGGAGCGATTTTCCTGGCTCGGACATCTTTTTCGGAATCTCTGTTTATTTTGGATGGTTCTGGCTTGATTCTTGTCGGTTTCCGATGCGATTTTGGGGTCACGCTGTGCTTATTTGGGGACATTGACTCCAATTTTTGGGAGTCCCGAGGGAATTATTGATGCCTCGACCAGAATTTATGCGACTACCGCCAGGAATTTTGGGTCCCATGTGCGACATTTGGGGGGTTTGGCGTTAGTTCACAGGGTGCGTTTTACTTATCTGACACCAGCGCGATTTTAGCGTTCCCGGCGCAAACTTTCGGGCCCGGTGCAAGTTTTTTGGTGTCCGCTGTATATATTTACTAGATGCACACTAACCCCACTGCCATGTTGGTGTGTTCAAAATCGATCCAAGCCACTACGTTCTCCATTGGGTACGCATCCTAACCTGGCCTAGCCTAGCATAGCTTAGCCTAACCTAGCCTAACCTAAACTAACCTAACTAAACCTAACCAAGCCTAACCAAACCAAACAAAACCTAACCAAACCTAGCCAGACCTAACCAGACCTAACCTAACCTAGCCAAACCTATCCAAACATAACCAAATCTAACCAAACCTAGTCTAACTTAAACGAACCTAAACAAACCTAACCCAACCTAACCTGACCTAACCTAACCTAACCAAACCTAATCAAACGGAACCAATCCTAAACGAAATATAACCAAACCGAACCACACCTTAACGAAACCTAACCTAACCAAACCAACCTAACTTAACCTAAGCAAACCTAACCAAACCTCACCAAATCTAACCAAACCTAACCAAACCGAACCAAACCTAACCTAATATGAAGAATGGTCATGCCAGAACGATTTGTGGCTCTATTTTACTTAACATGGGCATTTGGTTACTTTTTTATAATCGTCCTTAACCGAACCTACCCTAGCCTATCATGGCCTTACCAAAGGAGACCTGATTTGATCTGACCCAACCCTGCCCTTTCCTAACGTTATTTCCATACACGCAATAACACAGCTGTACTGACCTGCATACACCATAAGTTATATTCACTTATGTAAAATCATTCCCACGGTAGATTGGCTGGCGTGGTAGCACGTGCGACTTGTATAATTTTCAACCGATGAAGTTCGCTCCAGGAAACACACCGATTCGTCTATGCAATGAGCCGGTTGAGAAGGCGGAAAATGATGTTTTGTAATGCTTAAGGGCAGCCTTGATTGTAGGAAAAGTTGCTTCGACTTGGAAAATTTACAGATATCGAATGAATCACAACCGTTTAAGCTATGCGTGCATACCAATTTTTATCAAAAATGTTGCCTAACCGAGACGCTGATGGGGTGGAAAGCAGAGTCTGTTTTACAGGTCACGACACTTGTCACTCTCGTCGCGATGGCTGACCCCTGGTATGTGGTAGGTGCCCATAGTCAATGGGGAAAGTGTAGCCGGTACATGGAACCGGGTAATGCAGGCAACGGCGTACCGTTACTTTCATCCGTTTTCCAGCACCAGACCCAATTGTGAAAAACGATGAAAACGGATACCTTTTCTTTACACCCTCCTCCGGGTGCACATGCCACGTGCGGCAAATGTTTTTGCACTGTCACGCTTGGAGATTGTCTCGGCTACACCGTGGTGTCGGTTTGCTATCGATCGGCTAATTTGTTTGCGAGCTATACCGATTGAAACCGAGCCAATTATGTGCACTAAAAATGATCATATTCGGACGTAAAAATCCACGTTTCACACGTTAAGCCAATTGACGACAGAGGATTTCGGTGCAAACTGTTCTCCAATCACATCGGTGTCGCTCACGTGCAGCACATTGCCTCGATCGCACCGAAATTGTGCGCAAGAGCTAGCCAACACTGTGGGCTTTCATGTGGTGTGACACATCCCTCGTTCACCACGATGTGAGCCGAACCGAACGCCAATATGTGGCGGTCGGGATTTTCGTCTGAAAGAGCCCCAGGCCCATGTTAAACAGGAGTGGAGGCGTCGCTCGAATCGGAGCGCATAGCACGCGCTACACTTCGCCCACCCCTACAAATTGTACATTGCCGAATAGCCCATGTGACGGGGTACCTGTCCACCAAATTTGATGGCTCTAGTACGCGCCGGTCTCAGCTCGTAGGTGCCCAACCGAAAACAGATGCACGCGCCTGGCGGTCACACGATACAGCGCAATTTTGATCGACACTTTGACGCAATTTGTGTGGCCGCAGAATAACATTTCGGGTCGAAATTGAGATTTCTGAGATTTGGGAAGCCAACTGCGATCTGTGGGCCACCGGTGCTACTTTTTTGGCCCTTAGTGTGATTTCCAAGGTCAGCGGCGTGACGTTTTTGGGTCCAAGTGCGATTTTTGGACTATGTAGTCATTTGCTGGGATGCCTATCTCGAGTTTGAGTGGCCTCGACACGTCTTTGGAGCTCCAACACGTCTTGGTTTCTTTTGGAGCGATTGCTGGGACCCTGGAGTGATTTTCTATGTCTGGACTGGTTTTTTTTGCGCCGGCTTTATCTATTGGGTGTTCTCGATATGGGTTCTGGGGCACCGGTGCAAGCTATCGAGCCCGTTGCGTGATCTTGAGGGGCCCGGGCGCGAATTTTTGGTACCTTCAGGCTCAGCGTGATTTTCAGGGCTCCGCCGAACCTTTTGGGGCCCCCTTGTGATTTTCAAAAACCTCGGCACGATTTTTTTCGGCCCCCAGCGTGATTTTCGGGCCCCAAGCGGGAACCTTTGAGGACCCCAACGTGATTTTCATGGGCCCAACCCGTCTTTTTGTGGCCTCCATCGTGATTTTCAAGGACCACGGCACGACTTCTTTGTGTTTCCATTGTGATTTTGAGATCCTTTTTTGGAAACCCAGGGCGGTTATCAGGGGCACCGGCCCAACCTTTTGGGACCCAGCGTGATTTTGAGGGTCCGGCCAGTTTTTTGTGGAGCCCAGCGTCATTTTCTGGAGCCCGGCGATACTTTTTGGCTCCCACCGTGATTTCCAGGGGCCGGACCTTTTAAGGCCTTAACATGATTTTCTAGAGGCCTGGCGCGACTTATCGGGGTCACTGCACGACGTTTCGGGGCCCATCGGTATTTTCATGGGCCCCGCCCCACATTTTAGAGCCTTCAGCGTCATTTTAGGACCCCGGAAGGATTTTCAGGCTCCCAATGTGATTTTCAGGTGCATTGGTGATATTTTGTGTGCACCTACTGCCATTTTCAGGGGCCCCTGCTTTTTTGGGATCCCGATATGATTTATATGGCCCCGGAACTATTGCTGGGGACACCAGCAGGGTTTTTAGGGAGCCTGCCTCTATTTTCCGAACCCCGGCGCGATTATCGGGGGCCGACAACCTCTCAGTGGGGACTGCTTCAATGACCCCCTTCGGTACGCCACTGCGCATGCCCCAATGATTTTATAGCTTAACATTGACTTTTATTGAGTACATCGCACAAAGTCTACTTTCCTATGCCCATTTAACTGCTTGCACCACAAGTAGTCTTCAGAAATATGCACCCTGCAAATGGCCTAAATTCATCCGATTACCTTCGGGCTTCTTAAATCTCAGCCTGGACGTACACATTCCTGAACAATGAAAAGCCTCGATAATATGGTCCGTTATAATTCGGTGTTTAAATGCTCTTAATCCAAATGTCTTCATTGAATAGATTCTGGGATCAGAGTCTTTGCTAAGCAGAGATGGTTACATATACCACGAGTCCACCATCTGACCGAACCATTTCTGTTGAACGACATAATTTGAATTAAATGCTTAACGTACTGTCAATGCCACTATGCAGTTACCCAGCTGAATATCCACTCGGGTCAGTTGTCATGCTCGTGATGTGCCTTCTCAGGCCACATGACAAACATCACTCGTCACTGGTCACATCACTCTTCATATCACTCCTCGTGTGACCTTGTCAGGTCGCATCACTTGTGCCTAATCCTCTCGGTGGATTCTGAGATTCTGAGAGGCGTTCTCGCACTTGAAGTTGATATAATAGGGTGTGGACTTCATTATTGTATCTATGCTACCATAATAGATGATGGAAAATAAACATTTTGCTATGTTGAATGCCAACACCGAGAATACCCAGATATCTCACTGAAACGGTTGGATATCTGTGTGCTGTGCCCAACTGTGAAAATCCATTGAAATGTGAAAACATTTACGTTCTATCCCTTGCTACAGTCACATAATGGATGTAGCTGGCGGTAATTGGTATGTTTCAATAATCAAACTACATATCAATGTTGAAGTGTATGGCAGCTAAGATCAAGTCCATGTATAATACATCGCTATGTAAGATCAAGGCAAGGAACTTGCACTTGCGAATTGTATGTCCTACATTGATTGTGCTACGTTACTGCCCTCAGCCTACATAATTTTATACTGTAGGCAACATTAATTAAATCGATGTTAAATATGTTAACAGTCAAAGAACCATAGTGAAACCCTAGTATGAATGTATGTTGGTACTGGCTGGCAGTTCTCGAATTCGACAATGTAAACAGTTCTCGAATCCTCTACATAAAAGACGATTTATGACAGTGGCGTTAGCAAAGAACTGCTAAAGTAGTCGATGCTATCCCATCTCTGTTTCTGTACCCAGCTACGTCTACAGAGTAGCCTTTCCCTGCTCTTACTTCGTCCCTCCCGACTGTTCCGTGCATTCATCAATATACAGTTTGCAGTTCAGTGCACGGGCGGAGACCCCAGGAGTGGGTGGGGATGTTGGAAATCAATGCTGTGTGCTGGGCCCGTGATCTCCGTTTCTGGGTGAGAAAACATGAAGCTGAAAACATACAGCTTTCCAAAAATGAGAAACTGGCCATGCAGTGTTGCAAATTATGGAGTTTTTAATTCGATTGGGCGATCCAGAGGGCCCGCTTCTAAAGATGACCCTTGAGTTGAAAAGATATCTCCATCTACAGCTTAGTGAACAGCTTATACGTCACACGCCGGTGATGGATAATACATGAGGGCGTAGTGGGCCTAGGCAGACCTGTTTCATAGCATGCTGGGAGGTCATGTTAACCAATGGTATGACATATCACGATTATGCATACCGTCATCTTTTTGGGGGATGGGGATCTATTTTAATCATTTAGTGTATATGTATTTTCTGTTCATTACTTTCAGGAGTATTCTATGGCCATTCGGAAGTCGTGGGAATTGACAGACAAAAATTCGAAGTAACAGATTTAGGAAGTCTGCGTTTTTTCCTCGCATAATTGACTGCGGATCGAACGGTGTGATGTTTTACTTCCTGAACGGGAATACAATCGCCAGGGGTCGGTAGAAACGAAACAAAGTCTGCGAACACATGTCAGCTGCTACAAAACTTGCACACTTTGCAATACAACGCATACTGACTATTTTTGTGAGGGTTGGTATTTTCCATTCTGCTTCTTAACGGATCAGCATCTGTTTGGAAGAGCTAGAAAACACAGAAGGAATTAGCTGGCAAGCGAAAGCGCTAATACGACGAACTTCCAAACTAACAGAGGATTTATGAGAGGTGCTGGTCAGGCAATGCACAAGCTAAATGCAGCATCATACTAGGACATGTTCGTACAATGTTCAAGAAGGATAAGCATGACATAGAAAGCGAAGAAGCACTAACAATATGGTCGTACAATAAATTTACAAAGATAGGAACACTAATCTTGAATGGCGGCTGAGGGTTTTAGGAAATACTGCTGTTTGATGATTTATAACACTTCTTCAATTCGTTATAGGTTACATGAGGCGAACTATTTTTTTAATGCTAATTTTCGTGCATTCTGGAGTCATTTTTATAACTGATGTGCACGTTTGATGGGGAGCATACCACACCTAGAAATTACCAGCATAGTTGATATAGTTGATAAAAATGAGTTATATAGGTACTTCTTCGAAATTTTCCAAGCATGCCTTATCGTCACTTTTCACACACAATTTGGTCCGATGCGCTTCGCTTTGTACGTCAATAACCAACAATATTTGTAATCGATTTTTTACGTTGCGCCATGCCCATTTTTCTAAGGTCAACTAAGAATGACATCCAAATGATTCCTGGCTTTGGAATATTTTAAAAGAACTGGTGAGGGGCGAATGACCCCTCCCTCTCTCTATTCCATTGCACATACATGTTAACACGCGAATGACCCTCCACTCTCTCCGGAACTGCGAGTTAGGCTTCCCACGATTACAATGACTAAAGCTAGAGATGTGAAGCTTAGCATAACCTAAGACGGGCTACTCAGTGATGTTGCACTGATAGTTAGAAGCCGAGGTGAGCATAGATTAGGCTATACGGTGTCACAGAAACGTGTGCCCAGCCGATCCCGGGCCCAGGCTGGGATCGGCTGCAGCCGATCCCGTGCCCGCACCAAGCGGGAACCACGGCTGCACCGATCAGGCACCATGGCTGCACCAAGCAGGCACCACCGCGAAGCGGAGCGGACGTGCATGACGAATGTGGCCTGTCGTGTGTATTCACCAATGTTGTGCCATAACTGTGTTTGAAATATACGAGTGAATATGACCCGAAAAGGAGACAAGATAGCCCATGGGTAGAGCGCTGGTTTTTCAACCCAAAGACTGGGTGTCGTTCGGTCGCTTCTCGCTGTCGCTATACATCCAGGTGAGCAATTTCCCGTATAACTTGGAATGGGTTTGTGCGTCGTGAAAGCTCGAATACAAAACGGCAAGAAATTGTAACGAGTGTTTTGAATAGTTACGTGTCGTTTTCTAAATCGATGTTACGTGGCTCGCACGTCAAGATATCGATTATATATAATTTCAGTTGTAAAGATGATGCAGGACGAACGTGCAAATTACCTGGATCACAGCGAGCTCATTTAAGTCATCTATATAAGAATACATATAGACTTAAAATGTAATACTGGAGGACATAGATGGAGAGCTCTCGAAATTCCAGGAGGGGGGGGGGGGCAGCAGCAAGATTTGCCCTCCCACAGGCAACAAATCCAACTTTTAATGAAAAAGACATCGGTTCGGGCGTTGTCTCAGCCCCTCCTCTTGAATGTTGCATTTAGGTTGATTCTTCTTGTAGAGCAAAATTTTCCGCAGATGGTTCAATGAGGGTTCAACGAACCCAGGGATGGTCCTGACGCTCTTCCTCGGAATGCCAACCTCTACTGGAGGGCTACGCGCCCTGGTTAAATTTCAGTGTCCAATGATGTTGGAATCACGGATCGGCTGTGGCCAGCTCCCGCTCTTGGCCACCAGGTGTGATTTGTGACGCCATGTGCAAAATGTAGATTTAATTGTTTTCTTCAACAACTGACATAAGTTATTATTTTTCCAATGCCTCACTGTAATATATGAAAACTGGCCCCGCATACGTGACAATGTAAACCCAAAAATAAAATGGAATTTCTGCATATGTTTCTGGGTTGCATCTCAAGCAGGTTTTTGGGATCGCCTTTGCTATCCCCCAACCCAAATTAAAATGACATGTCAGAGCCACTGTGTGCACGCACTATTTTACCGCAATCCACCCTTAAACATTCCCCGGGCTGTCGCACCGTGTTTAAAACTATCTAGCGTACATGCGTAAGCTTGTCTACGACTATCATCCTGCTACATGAAAGCCGAAACATCGAGCATTATGATCAGAATATAACCCTATGTGTAGTGCCATGTTACTGGATTATGTCAATTTTTTGCGGAACCACACACATAAGTTCCGACACTATAACTACAAGACAAAATTAGAACAGGAAATATCTGAACTTCAGCTCCAATTTCCGACCACAAAATGAAACGATACTATACGAAAATAGCCCGGAGCTTTTCACTTTATCGCATAAAGTGTAGCAAGACATAAAGCGTGGCTGCATTCTGCAGAATTTCACCACTGCTGAGCTGATTAATCCGAGGTGCTTTAGATGTACGCAAATATAATCGCACATGAGTAATACATGAGTAATTTTTTCCTTGAGGGTTCGGAAAGGTGGTTCGGAAACTTCAAAGCTGTTCGCCCGATTTCCATTTTTCTTTTTCTTCCATTTTCTTGAACGATGCGCCGGTCATTTCTAAGCAGGTACGCAGAAAATCACGTATATCGACCGGTAAAATCTGCATTTATGTACGAAAAACCAGACGGGTGGGCGGATTTCGCCCCCCCCTCCAGTGCGCGTGTTAACGCCGTGCTGGTCAATGGCATGCCTGCAGGCAGCCCGGTACTACCGACAGCCACCACGCCACGGAACATGGCACCCTCCGACCGCCGAACCGGCGCGAGGGGATCAGGTGTCAAACCGGAGGGGAGGTCTGACAGGTGATCGTTCTTTCGAGATATGGCAATGGGCAGCCCTCCAGGGTACGACCAGGGTACGAATATTACCAGGGTATTAGCCGGCATATTCCGGTCGAAAAATGCAAGTATGCGTGAGAATCACAATGTAATGAACATTTTAAGCTAGCCATGAAATCTGATACAAACAGGTCTGAGCGGTGTGTTCGTGCTATGCATCCGCCACTGCGCCGCATATCAGCTTCCCACGGGACGACAGCCGGTTCCCGAGTTCTGGAAAGCTAACAATGCGCGCACACCACACGCGTATTCAATGACACATCCTGCCATCTAGTGAGAAATCCGTCCACTGTCGCGCCACAGACGCTGCGTTTTCTCCGTCCCTTCCCCAGACAGCTGATCAATGGCGTTACCAGGGTACGACTAGCCGGCATATTCCAGTCGAAAAATGCAAGTATTGCGTTAGAATCGCAATGCAATGAACATTTTAAGCTAGCCATGAAATCTGATACAAACCGGTCTGAGCAGTGTGTTCGTGCTATGCATCCGCCACTGCGCCGCATATCAGCTTCCCACGTGACGACAGCCGGTTCCCGAGGTCTGGAAAACTAACAATGTGCGCACACCACACGCATATTCAATGACACATCCTGCCATTTAGTGATAAATATTGTGATATATGCTTCAACGTTCAATCGCATGACATTCATTCAACATCCGTTGTTATAAGACCTAGACCGTGCTGCTACCTAGCGATAGCTATCTGAAGTGATGCTTCTAGAAAATAGTGGAGTTCTTGAATCTGTGGAGGTTGCGAGCTGTGGAGGTTATGAACGCTTCGCAGTTGTGGAGGTTACGAGCTGTGGAGGTTACGACCGCTTGGAGTTGTGGAGGTTATGACCTGTGGAGGTTATGAACGCTGCGGACTTGTGGAGGTTGTGAGCTGTGGAGGTTACGACCGCTTGGAGTTGTGGAGGTTATGACCTGTGGAGGTTATGAACGCTGCGGACTTGTGGAGGTTGTGAGCTGTGGAGGTTATGAGCGCTTCGTAGTTGTGGAGGTTGTGAGCTGTGGAGGTTATGACCTGTGGAGGTTACGACCGCTTCGGGTATATTGAATTTGTGGAGGTTATGAACTGTGGAGGTTATGACCTGTGGAGGTTATGATACGCTGTCCTCTCCATCAGTCCCGTAGTGTGCAGTCCGCAGTCCGGCTCGGTGTCCCTTCCCTATCCGTCCCGGAGTAGGCAGTCCGCACTCCGGCTTGGTATTCCGGTCTCACCGAGCGTAGGATCCCCGGCCAAATGGCCTTAGCATTCCGTCTGTAGGCGGCCGCCTGTCTGGTTACAGCAAACGTGCTGCGTTAACGTTGTACGTGCACCGCCCGGGGCTACCAGCGCTGTCTCGCGGGAGTTGGCTGATGTTGATCAGTGTTTGTTTTTGTCGGACTGGCATCGCTGGACATAACCAGAAACCTGCGTACCGTCACCAATCATGCCTCCCCACACACCTGCGCGCACACATACACACATACACACACATTTACACACACCTGCACACATCTGCACACACATACACACACCTACACACACCTACACACATCTACACACACCTACACACACCTACACATATCTGCACACATCTACACACTACAAATGTGATTAGAAACAACCGGGAGTATGCTATACACCGAGACGTTTTGTCGGTGACCAGCCTAAAGCTGTGGCTCGACGCCCCCATGCGTAGTCAAACTACGTCTGGTGGAAGCTCTCTGTGGTACTTTGGTGGTGGCGAGTCTAAATATGTGACGTGGCATCCCGAGACGTAGTCACACTAGGTCCGGTGGAAGCTCTCTGTGGTATTCTGTGGGAATTTCACAGAAGGACGGTAGCGTTCATGCTTCGCAGAAATTTCAGGATTAAACGCTCTGTTGACTTCAGCGGGACATTAGCCCGGTGCCGCGGGGTCCGATGGTGAGTGCACCAGGCCATGTTCCACTAGCAGTGGGACATTAGACCCGGTGCCGAGGGGTCCGATATTGAGTGCACCAGATTCCCCACCAGCAACACCCCGTCCGGGGGCCCATGTCGCCGTCAGTGAAGCCATCATACCCCAGTCCAATTAACATCAGCCCTTGTATGTTTGCGGCCGCTAAACAGACCACGACATGCTTCACTGCGGCACTTGTGAGGCCGAATTTGTGCCCGGCCGCCCGCCTATGAATAATGTACCGACTGGGATCCGCCACCGGGCCGACGCACAGCCTGGCCGGCAGCCGCATCAGCTCACGGCACGCCTGCTGGCCGCACCGTGAGCAGACGTCCCCCGACAGCATCCGCTTCACCGTGCCGCCACGCCGCCCCGCCGCCCAGACCGCCGCCCAGACCGTCGTCTCGGCACCACTTCCCGCGGGCTCGTCGTTTGCTCAGCGACAGCAGACGGCGTGTGCAGGTGGCAGTGAGGCGGCTCCCAGTGCCGCTGACGTGTCTGGCGGCGCCCGCTCCCGTGTCGCCCGCCAGTCGAGGCCAACAGTGGGTCTGATTGGCCGGTAGTCGGCCGTCCGGAGGGTGGTGTGCCGTCCGTCCGGCTGCCGCCTGCCGTGCGTCTCCACGCCTCCCAGCGCCGCCCGCAGGACCGCTGTGCAGTCTCGACTCGGCCGTCCGGAGGGTGGTGTGCCGTCCGTCCGGCTGGCGGGGGGGTGGTGTGCCCGTCCGGCTGCCGCCTGCCGTGCGTCTCCACGCCTCCCAGCGCCGCCCGCAGGACCGCTGTGCAGTCTCGACTCGGCCGTCCGGAGGTGGTGTGCCGTCCGTCCGGCTGCCGCCTGCTGTGCGTCTCCACGCCTCCCAACGCCGCCCGCAGGACCGCTGTGCAGACTCGGCCGTCCGGCCCCGCGAAAGCTCTCCAGTCGGCCGGTTTCGTTTTATGTCGCTGTTTGACTGGCTGGTTGCCGTCGCTGCTCGGGGCGAAGCTTGTTATGGGCACGCTTTCATGGATGCACTCCTGCCAATAGGTTATGATTGTATGATGATGGGCAATAAATCAGAGTAGCATTACTTTGCTACCGTGTTTTTCTTCGAAGGAGAAGGACAAAGTACCAAGCTTATATAAATATAATTCGAATAATTCGTACCATACTGCACCCGAAAATGATGCAGGTGAGAATCACTGGGGTCATGTGTCCCTCCCCATTGAAAGGTGGCACCCCTCTGGCTGGGAAAAATGTGCCCATTCAGGAAGACTCGAGTGCACTCCCACCATGCTGAACGATTTTTTTAAACCTGAATACGCCCCTCCGACGAAATGCGCCCCTCTGCATAAAATCCATGGATCAGCCCTTATCCTGCACCATGCTAACGTTCCTAATGAGGACATTGGTAATGCCCTGCTCCAGTGACTGTAGTACTGCCAGCGCTACGATTGTCTTGGCGCGTGCTGCAGATGCCTTGGAAGGGATGACGTGGGTGTGAGATAAGATAGACCGCTATCAGATTCTGTTTTCCATATCCTTATTATCCCATTGCAGATTTGTTTCTGGGCGAATTTATGGCCATGCATTCAGAAGAAAGTTAAACAACGTTGATTTCTTCTCGTGGGTTTTCAGAACCTTTTATCGTTGTCCACTTTGCAGTTTTAGGTGCTCAGGCACCCACATAGTGATTTGAAGTCCATCCCTGCTATGAATAACAAGCGAAACAAAGCAAAGCAAAGATCACTTAATGCAGCCTACGTGTGTCTTTAGAAGATTATGCAGTCTTCTATTTTTGGGACGAAAGCAGGGATTGGAAGCCGCTCAAGATTCGGCGATGTCGTCAAAGAGCAGTAAGTGTACACCGTCTCAGCTTCCAACAAGTGACAACACCATTCAACTGGCCGTGCCAGCAATGCCAAGGAAATGATCATGCATTACAAAGGGTAATGTTCTGAGTGGCACTGAATCCAGAACAAGACTGTTTTCCAGCCCCGGAGTCAAGGTATCCTATGTAAATGGAAAACGATTGGTGAGGGCACCAGGACATGCAATGGCAACTATTTTAAAATTAAAATGTAGGCTAAGCACTCCATCAATGAAAAATGAATGAACGCGAAGTGTACAGCTTTATTCATCGACTTCCCATTATAAACGCAGCAAAATCTCCTCTTTCTATTAGGAAGTGAAGCATTTCGGAAGGGGCCGTGGCTCCCATGGCTACCCTGGATGAACCACTGCCCCGGGACGTCTTCATGCGCCAGCTGCGCGAAATACGTTCTCGGCTGTGTATATTGTGCTGGTGCCAGTGGGTCGTAACACGCTCCGCCCTGGGCAGTGCATATTGTGTTCGTGCCGGTGGGCCGTAACACGTTCCGTTCTGGACAGCTTATATTGTGTTCGTGCCGGTGGGCCGTAACACGCTCCGCCCCGGGCCGTGTGCATTGTAACGTACCGTTTAAACGTACTAGTCTGGACAGTGTATATTGTGCTGGTGCCGGTGGGCCGTAACACGTTCCGTTCTGGACAGCTTATATTGTGTTCGTGCCGGTGGGCCGTAACACGCTCCGCCCCGGGCCGTGTGCATTGTAACGTACCGATTAAACGTATCAGTCTGGGCAGTGCATATTGTGCTGGTGCCGGTGGGCCGTAACACGCTCCGTCCTGGGTAGTGTATATTGTGCGGTGCCGGTGGGCCGTAACACGCTCCGTCCTGGGTAGTGTATATTGTGCGGTGCCGGTGGGCCGTAACACGCTCCGTCCTGGGTAGTGTATATTGTGCGGTGCCGGTGGGCCGTAACCAGGCGCGGCAGAGAGTTTCGCGGCAGTGGCGGGATGGTAGTGCTTTCGGAATTAAGGCAATGTGTTTGTGGCTTAAGTCATGAAGTCATAAAGGCATTAAATGTTTAGACTTGATAAGAACCACAGGCGCCATCTGGGTTAAGCCTGTAAAAGGAAAATATTAAAAGCATGAACAAAAAGATACTCAACTCATTAACCAATACCACATCCTAAATTCCAAAGAAACTATCCACGAACACACCTACCAATTCCTACCAATATCTACCAACCAACATCTACCTACCTACCTATCCATATTCACTCGATCCCGCGTAACAAATGCGTGGATCGAGTGTCCCATCAATAATTTTCGAACTCCCTCCATGCCTGCTTAAAGGGGCCAAATCGTGTACACCTCTAGCATAAATATCACCCCATTGACCACTAATTCGAACGATACAACAAGTTCACGCAAGTTCATACAAGTTATTACCCTATGTTTAAACACATTAAATGAGGGACTCCCTAAAACATCAGCAGGCAGCCTATCCTACTGATCAAACCCTTTGACTGAACAGCTGTTGTCGCTTAGTTGCCCTACCCCTTGCCTTGTTTATCCCGAATTGATGACCCCCATGTGATGCTTTAAATAGAAGAGCATCATTCAGATTGACCTTACATATCTCACCCTTGAGCGATTGTATGCATTTCAATGACATCACCTCTTATTTTCCTATGCTTGATTAAGTACAAGTGGGGTCGCACATAGCCAAAGTACAGTTTTTCATGACTTGCTTGCTCTTACACCTCACACTCCTATGAATTATTCCCAGCATTCTGGATGCCACGCTCCTAGAGTAGGTACGTCGTTTTTCTACTTTGAGGTCATTTGAAACTAACACACCTAAGTCTCGTTCCTATTCAATAACATCCAGGTTCCTACCTCCCATTGTATATCAGGAAGTTTCACCTCCAGACGCCAGATGCATAACCTTATATTTTTCGTAGTTGAAAGATATCTGACATTGATCAGCCCACTGTTTAGGTCTTCCAAGTCTCGTTGAATATTACTAGATTGATCATTACTGTTGGCCAGTCCTATCGGCTTGATGTCATGAGCAAATTTGAACACCCTATCCTCAATGTTGTTCACAAAAACAATGAAGAAAGGTGGGCCTGGAACAGAGCCCTGTGGCACTCCACTCAGAGCATCCTTACATTCAGATTTAGATCCATTTAACACTACCCTCTGTTGCTGTCCCCTTAACCATGATTCAATCCAACCTCGAACTTGTCCATCAATCCCATGCTGCTTTAGTTGATGAATTAGTCGCCTGTGTGAAATTGTAAAACTTTGCTAAAGTCAAAGTTCATAACATGTACCCTGCTTTGATTGTCTGCTTCTCTAGTTACATACTCTATGAACTACGATAGGTTAGTTAAACAAGATATCCCAGATTGAAATACATGGTGAGTATCCCTTAGAAGTTCGTACCTATCTAGATGAGTCTGAACATTCTGTTTGACTAGTTGTTCTTGTACCTTGCAACTATTTAGGTCGGACTGACCGGCCTGCAGTTTCCTACACACTTTATGCTTACCTTTATATAATTGGTGCTACATTTGCATTTCGTCAATCTTCCTGCACTTCGGAATACTCCATAGACAGCAGGAATATGATGGATCCTAGTAGGTACATCCTGAGGTCCTGCAGCTGTATTAAACTTTATTTTCTGCAACTGGCTTTCTACAGCTTCTGTAGTTATTGTAAGATCTATTTAAACCACTAGACTCACCAGTGGACTAGGTAACTTAGAATATGGAGAAAGGCTTATGGCATTAGAAATGAACTCACTTTAAGTATATGAGATTAAGGGATGATATGACTGAAATGCATAAAATCGTTAAAGGGTTATGAAAGGTCATGCTGAATGATGCTCTTCTATTTAGAGTGTTACATAGGTGTCATCAATTCAGGTTCAACAAGTCAAGGTGTAGGACAGTAAAGCGACAACAGGTTTGCATTCAAAGAGTGGTTGATCAATGGAATTGGCTGCCTTCTGATGTGAGGAGTCCCTCATTGAATGCATTTAAACATAGGGTGTGCAAGTATTTTAGGTTGGAGAATCCTGCCTTTGAGTCATAATTAGATGTAGATGGGGTGATATTTATGCTAATAGGTGTACACTGTGCAGATCCCTTTAAGCAGACTTTCATAGGCAGACATTATTCATGGGGCATGGATGTGGAGAAGGTGTCATGCAATATCAAGTGAATGCTGTTAGATAAGTTGAGGTAGATGGATACTTTGGACCGGGGTATTCATTGGGAGTGTCGGTCACTCGATCCACGCATGTTGCGCAAGATCGAGTGAATAGGGGTAGATATGCTGAGGTAGATAGGTGGGTGGATGGACAGTGGTGGGTGGGTAGGATGTTGGTGGATAGCTTGTTTATAATTTAAAATTTGGCATTAGTTAGGATGGTGAGTATTATTTTGTAGATGCTTATAGTATCTTTCCTTTACAGGCTTAACCTAGATGGCCCCTGTGGCTCTTATTTAAGTCTGAACACTTTATGACTTTATGACTTCGAGTCATCAAAGAAGCCGCACGATGACAGACCCGGAAAGGAATGCAGGCCAGACAGTCTAGTAGTTGACTACGTTGAGATTGTGTCTAGTCTTTGAAAACCAGTGATGTGCCCACAACGCAAAACGTCACAGCGCCGCATACGCATCGCTTGTGGAAGAAGTGTTCGGCAGTTTCGATTCTGCCTAGGTTCGTGTGGCGCGCTGGGAAGGGCGGGCCGCTCAGTGTGGGGATCGCTGCTACTAAATGCAATAGCGATACATATGGTTATGAAAAGTGTTTTTTTCCTCGTAGTTTTGCAACTTAAGTATTGTAATGGTTCGCAATAAGAATATAAGCCGATACATGCGTACATATTCATACACTGCATACTTTATTTGCCCACGGACAGAAATAAGCACGTCCTATAACATTTTTCTCACTAAAACCTTGATTCGCGCATCGCCATTGAGTGTACTAATGGTTCAATATAGATAGTGGCCGATAAAATTGCACTTTTGTCTTCGACTGGGAGGAGTTTTGTAACCGAGGCTGTCTCTTTGACACTTCCCTCTCTCCCGTCACGTCGTTCGAACAATATTTATTTCAGGCCAATAAAACGCCTATGCAGAAAGTTTCCCATCGACCCATCAAAACCATCGTTGCTCTTTAGGGGGATACGTTTGCAAGAGCTGTACAAAGGTGAGGACGCACCGACCGAAGTGTCCACGGATGCTTCCGGCGCGTCGAACTGCGGACAAGTCGTTAATGGCCTCCTCGATCCAGGTGGGCAGTCACCGGCATCTGACTGTGGCCCTCCGTTAAGGTGGCTTTACAGCGGAAGTTGGTCTCGTTTTCCGAACTGCCGTGTGCTCACGACTCCAATCAGTTTCAAGTGGCTGGCAGGTGCGGGCCGAGCCGGGTCAGCCCGCGTCGGACGGGGTGCCGTCCCTCGAAGTGCTCATCCTCGGGGTATCATCCCTCGAGGTGCCCATCCTCGGGGCATCATGCCTCGAAGTGCTCATCCTCGAGGTGCCATCCCTCGAGGTGTCATCCCTCGAAGTGCCCATCCTCGAGGTGCCGTCCCTCGAATTGCCCACCTCAGGGTACCATCCCTCGAGGTGCCGATCCTCGGGGTACCATCCCTCGAAGTGCTCATCCTCGGGGTGACATCCCTCGAATTTCCCACCTCAGGGTACCCTCCCTCGAAGTGCCCATCCTCGGGGTGCCGTCCCTCGAGGTGCCCATCCTCTGGGTGTCATCCCTCGAAGTGCCTACCTCGGGGTACCATCCCTCACTCGAGGTGCCCATCCTCGGGGTGCCATCCCTCGAAGTGCCCATCCTCGGGGTGCCATCCCTCACAGTAGCCATCCTCGTGGTGTCATTCGGTGTCCCTGCTCCTCATGGTGTTATCCCCAGTGTGCCGTGTGGGCCTGGCAGACCCCAGCCATCCCCACGACGCTCCAGCCAACCAGGGCTGGGTTCGCTAAGTAGCAACGGCTGGAGAATCTAAGGGCACTTTCCATGCAGCCATCTGGTAACGGAACACGCGGCTCTGGCAGATCGGGGAGGGTGGCACAGGCCACATGCCTACCTGCAACCAACGCGATCAGATTAATCTTAAATTGTGTCGTTTAAGGGGAGGGATAGCCAGTGGGGTGCTGGCGCACTAGCACTTCAATGCTTCCGCCACTCGGTGGTGTAATGCAAAACCGGGGTGGGGAACAGAGAATGGGGAAGGAGTTAGTTGATCCCTTATCAAAATGAGGGAACTCAATGCTAATTATTCACGCCGTGTGCCAGGTGCTCATTATTTGCTGATGATGCAAACGAGGTGGCTCAATTTAAGCGTTCCAATTACCAGCAATTGCGTCGGTTGCTTGATGTAATTAAGGAGGAATTCGTGTTGGACGGAGGTGTCGTGACGCGAGGGCGAGACAAAGCGGTCTCGGGGAGTCGGGGCTGTACACGGAGCAGGCCGATAACAGGACGGAAGGCAAGGGACAGTACGTTCACAGCGGCTTATTGGACGGACGTCGGGAGAGGATACGGCAGCGATCCCACCCACCCACACTCTACTTACCCTCATTGCTCGCACCTGACGCGCGATCCTTTCCCTCGTATCCATCGTCGTGCCCCCGGCGGCGGTTGTTTCTGGGCGCCCTACACTGAGAGAACATTTTACCAATGCAATACCACCATCCGGGCTGTTACCAGGGTTTGACTAGGTTGGGACACTGGTATTACTATAGTAACGTTCCCACAAAACCACCCGCGTTGGTTCTTCATCGGTAAGTTATACGAAGTATTAACAATTACGACACCAATGACAAAGACAAACTCAACACAAAAGTGATCAATCGTACCAAGGTGGATACCAGTGTTATACCAGCATCATTTACCAAGGTCTTACTACCCTCATGTACCATGGAGCGCTAGTTCGACCCTGATATTATCCTACACGTTAGTAATCGTCACTACCCGCATACCAGTCGACCCTGGAATTTCTCCCGCTCATTGGTAATCACTACCAACCCAAAACCAGTGTACCCTGGTCACAGGGACGCCGACAGAACGTCATCTTGAATTCAGATAGTCAAAGCGCCGGAGTGAGGTGCAAGGACGGCGTCCAACGAGAAAGGAAAGATAGGATGCTCAGTGCCGCCCAACTATGTAGTCACCTTTTGCGTGACAGTGCTTGACTACAGTGGATACTTGATGTCTTCTGATTCGAAATACTTCACGTTGAACGAGGGCAGGACATTTTGCCACGTTTAAGTGATCGCCTTATCCGGTAGTTACCGCCCGAAAATGTAGAGATATGCATGCACGGCGCCAGCGGGACCAATATGGGCAGCTTGAGGGATGGGCTTCCAGAAGTTGTAAGGCATGCAACATTATATGTATATGGACATCGCATGAAAATAAACGCATTAAAAGCCCGGCTGTCCCTCAAACGTTTGCCCCTGGCGCCACCCTGAGAGCGGCAGCTGCAAGGTTCCAGCGACGCATTAAAAAAAACTAACCTGTCGTTGTGTCTAGTGGCCGCAGAATTGACAACATATTTTTGTTTTGAAAAGGTAAAAATAGTTATCTTCACCAACAGATCAGGCTAGGGTTAGGTTCGTTTATGTTTTTAAGTTATATTTTTTACAAAATAAAATTGTTTGAAGGTTGTCCATTTTTTAAGAATAATTTGTTTTCTTGCATGGAACGTTAGGTTATTTTGTACTTTACTTTTCATGCTATATTGCCCAACTCCAAGCCCTTTTTGGGTGCTATTTTGTCTCCCAATTGAAAAGTATGTACTTGCAGAGGAAATGGGTGGTTGTATTATATTAACCACATTAATAAACGTTGCATTAAAAAAAATTCCAAGACTAAAAACATTACCTTAAACTGCAAGTTTACCCAATATTGGACTATTTGTCACCAATAATGTTGAATACTTGTTGCCATGTATGCTGGCAGGAGGGGTGAGAAAATTCTTGGCATACATATTCAAAGTATTTGACGTAAGCTTCTGCCACACTATGTAGGTAAATTTGTGCTTTAAGGTGTTTTATGAATTATTGGAATTTACCTTTCCAGTGTGTTAAGCTTATGAATGTGACTATGATGATGAGACCACTGATTTTCTATGCAAATGCTTACTTCTCAGTTGGTGAGCAAAATAACACCAAAAACATGCGCTTTGAATAACACCAATAATAACACCAAAAGCATGCGCTACTTAACATACTTAACATGTTAAGTGCCTGCATAAAAAATAAGGTTAAAAAAATATAACCAAAATGTAACATAGCCTAACCTAACCTAACCTAATCTCCCTTTGGAGAAAAAAGGCCAAGAAATAATATTTGAAAAAGGTCAAACAATTTGCTTAATATTTTCCAATTTACAAAATAAAACCTAACACAACCTAATATTACTTAGCATAACCTGTTTTTGAAGAGAAACAAGTTCCAACTTCTTTTTATTATTTTTTATTTATATTTTATTTTTTGGTACTTCTCAACTTGGAAAAAAAAACTTAACTAACATAACCTAACCAAACCTAACCAATTTGTTTGCTTTGTGGAGGCAAAATATGTGCAAAGATTGTCTAGTGAACACCTTAAAGCACAGCAGTACCGCTCTGTCCCCCTAGGCCCTAGGTTGATTTTGAAATAGGTAAAAAAGGTGGTGACATTAGGATCACATTGCAGTATTTTAATATAGCATATGGTGAGTAACGACAGTGCAATTCCACCATAGGCATGATAACATGTTTTGGAGTTGGCCAGGATTGAATGTGGGTCGTCCGCATGTGCTATCTTTCCCAGGTGCATTTCTTGAGGTTTTTCAGACGTAAATGAAGTCCCAGATGCCAGGTACAGAGTATTAGTACCAGGTACAGAGCATCGACATCGGGTGTGCAAGACAGTAAAACTGAAGTAACAGAAGTAACACTGAATTTCGGAAGCATAATTTTGAACACATTCCTTTATTGATCATTACATATTTTTACAAACAGTTATTATGGTCAAAAGGTAATTTTCCAGTCCGACAGGAATGAAATTATATTTTTACACTGATATATAAGTTTCATGGCCGAAATGGAAGACAGAGGCCTGTTCTTTATATTGTGATGCCCTCTGTGGCTGCGGAACACATAATAACTGCCACAAATTGATGGTAACATCCTGCTCCAGCACTATAAAGCTTTGTTTATGTCACCCACATCCCGTGGCGTACCTTGGATTTGGCGCTATGGGGACGAATGGATTCGGAGGGGGCCCAACTACCCAATTTAAAAAAGTTCCCGGATTTCGACACCTTTTTCAAAGGGGCCATTTTTATTTTGATATAAAATAACTGGTGATTAACTTACCTGTCCTGTGGAGGGGGCCCAATCTACCGCTACCCGCCTTTCGCATTCAGCGCATTCGCCATACTTCGTGCGATTCTCCAGTTTCTGCCAGGCCTCCCACGTTTTGCTAATTGTTGTCACATGATAGTCTTGTGCCGTATTTCACGTGTGGAATACTTCATATGGGGGTTCGCTTGGCACATTAGATTAATTTAATTTGATGATTAGTTCTCTTTTTCCCACATTTTCTGGTGGCTAAGAAATCCGGAGACCCGCTGAGCTTCGATGAACCTCATCTCTTTTGTTAAATTTGATCCCAGATTGTCTACCGAACCGAGGCCCTAGCTAGGTGTTCCATTTTGGACCCGTTGCGTTTTCTTCGTGTAAGAATGTGTTTTTAAGGCTTAAGCCAATTTTTGCTAGGGGCCCGGCACATTTTCGAGTTTTTAGACTTTCGTTGCTTTTTGTGCACCGATGATATTTTTTTTAGGAATCGGCGCGTTTTCGAAGACCCCGATGTGTTTATTTAGTGTCCGGTCTTTGGGTTCCTTCTTTAGGACCATGTCGCCTTTTGGGGGTCCCAGCCTGTTTTTGAGACCCCCATGCGGTCACATGGTCCCGGTGTGCTTTGAGAGTCTTCGTTGTTGTTGTTTTTGTTTTTTGTTTGTTTTTTTTAGAGTTCCTGGTGTGTGTATTTAGAGCTGCAACGCATCTTTTAAGGCCCAGTCACTTTTTGCGAGACTCGGTACGCTTTGGAGGGCCTGGCGCCTTTTCGGCCTCCCGTTATGCTCTTAAGATCCCGCTGTGTATATTGGGGGCTCCTGATCGCACATTTGTGGGACCCCAGCACGATTTTATGGGCTCCGGTATAATTTATCGGGGTCCCGGCTCGATTTTACGGGACCAAGCGCGTGGTTTCGGGGCGGGGGACGGCCCCAATATGATCTTTAGGGTCCCTGGTGCGGTTGTTTGGGGCCCCAGCAGGATTCTTAGGGAACCTGGGGCAATTTTTACTGAAGCCCGGCGCGATTTTTGAGGGCCCCACAACCTCTCAGGGGGGGGGGGCAACTGTTCGCAATGCCCCCTTCGGTACGCCACTGCTCACATCGCTGTACAGCAATCTGTTGGATGGTATAATTATTCTGATGTGTAACAGATTTATTCTGGTTGCTCTGATGGGGCGTAACAGGCTTCTTCTTCACTTCATCACTCTAATATATAATCATATACCTAAGTCACTGTGGTATAAATAAAAGATATCAATACAAAAGATAAATGCAACTATGAGCCCGATAAATTCGGATACTCGCTGAGCTTTGATGCACCTCATCTCTTTGGTTAAATGTGCTCCCAGATTAGCTGCCGAACCGAGACAAGGGATCGGTGTTCTTTTTCGTACCCGTTGCGTTTCTTTTCGTCCATGGGTGTGTTTTAGGGCTCCAGACAGTTTTTGCCACTTCAACCCTCCAGGCGATTTGTGGGGTTCTCAATGTGATTTTCAGGGGCCCTGTGCGATTTATGGGGGCCCAGCGGGATTTTTTAGGACGCCCGGCGCAATTTTACCGAACCTTGGCGCAATTCTTAGAGGCCTATGACTATGACCTGAGTTTAAATAAGACTGGCGTAAATAAGCACTGACGAGTTGGCGATTTTATGCACTGTATTATTCTGATGTTTTCACACCAATCTTACCTAACATTGAGCTATGCAAGTGCATATGGTCATGGATGAATGCGCATGTGCGTGGCAGTAAGGACATGCTTCAGAGCCGATGTTGAGTATACCATATTACCATATTTACCATATTTCTCTGTACTTTTCAGAACTATGTCAGATGTTACGTTTAAATGTGCCATGTGCAGACATGGTTCAAACGACCTGAGATTATTTGCCAAACATTTGCGGCATCGGCACGAAGAGGATCCATATTTAAATGTCGGGTGTCATTCCTGCACTAAATTTGTCAACACATGCAGAAGTTGGTAGCGTCACGTACAGGTACATGTTTCCCGGCAAGCAGATGCAGTTCATCGCTTATCGATCAGCTCTCCGCATTTGAATGTGGACGACGACTCAGCGCCTGTCAGTGACGTTGGGGTCCCCAGTAGCTCAGGCATTTCAGCAAGCACTTCAAGCGACACTGTTACTGGGATTCCTGAGAAACACGTTCAATGTCAGGAACATAAGCGCGAAGCATCCACGGCAGACTTCATAAACGCAGTAGCCGCTTGGCGTCGGCAATTGTGCTCCTGGGCATATCCATGGATATATTTAACATGAAAATGAAGTCCTCCGTGAATAGCATCATGTAGTTCCTCACCACTAGCATCCTCGACCCCGGTGCCGGTGGAGGCCAGGGCGGACCAAGAAACCATGAGAAGCATCCAGGATCTGTAGATTGGAGTGCCCTCCGTATCGGTTGACATGCCGACGCCACGATCGGGACGTAACGTTCCCGTAGCGTTCTTCTAAAATATTCAGTATACTTTTTAACATTGCAAGCTGTCTTATAGTTATCTGCAATGATCTTGGGTATTGCATTACTTGTACATCGTCCGAGTGCATCATGACACCTGCGCCCAGTATGCGTAATGTACCAACTAATCGCGCGGACGGAAGTTGGGTTAGATAGTACTGGTAGAAGGCACGGTAACAGTGTAGTTATTAAATGGAGAGTGCTCATGTACTTGCCCGTAGAAATGAAAGCGACTGTTTACACAGTTTTGCAGGGTCATAATCCTCATTTATGGGTGCCGGTAGTCCAGTGATTAAACTGCAGGCGTCTGTGAAACCAGAGATATTGGGTTCGATTCCTCGCGGCGCCCGCCCTTCCTGCCAGGGTGGGAGGAAGGCGACATGCATATGGCCTCAGCTGCTGAGTGCGTCGTAAAGCCACAGCCACCAATCGGCATTCAGATTGTGCGAGGTACTGCGCGGATATTGTGTACCAGGTCTGATCATGGAATGGAATGTACCCAACTCCAGGTACCCAAAAGCCTCAGGGTGAACACTAAAGTGTCGGGGCCCGGTAATTTTGTGGTACAGCTAATCAGCTAATCAGTGGAGATGGTATTAGGGTGGTAGGGTGCACCAGGTGAGGTAACACTATGCTAATAAGTGCTAGATATTGTTAATAAGGTGGTATAGCTGACTGGGTTCGGTGGTAAAAGGGTGGTAGGCGGTATCAAGAGCGATGATAATACCATGGCAACAATTACTAGGGCCAGAAATGGGGTGGTATGATTGATGAGGGTTGACAGTAAAAGGGTGGTAGACGGTACTAGGAGAGGTGTTACTACATTTGTAACTAATACTGAGACTGGTACTGGGGTGCTTTGGTTGACTAGGATAAGTGGTATTGGGGTAGTAGGCTGTACCAGGTTAGATAGTCTTACTGTAGTAAGCATTACCAGAACCGTGGTAATTTGATGGTAAATGTTAACAGCTTACCACAGTAAAGCACTAGTACTTGGGTCGTTTTGATGACTAGGGGAGGGTGGTACCCCGTGGTAAAAGTTGACACTAACGCAAAACGAGGTACCCCTGGTAAAAACGTTTATCAGTGTAGGCCTTCAAACAAGCCGACGCCGAGGGTTACGGCCACTATCAGCTAACGCTGGGGAACGGAAGGGAGGGAATGAACAAAGGACGAAGGCGATTGGGACCTAATAAGTCGATTCGTAATCTAAAGTTGTCATATATGAAAGAATGACCCATGAATTTTGATCTTGCTCTCAAAAAATATTTTGCAATCCGTAAATGCAAAAAATTGCTAGAGATGCCACAAGCAAAAATCCCATAAACAGTTTGACCTCCCAAGCTAAGGCTGAATTATCCACCACTGTGCTGAACTGTAACACAATTGAGTAGGATCTATCATCATCCCTGCCCACGCGGCCAACCGTGCGACGATGACATCATCAAATGAGCTATCAGGCTCCATTCGCCCATGCGAAGACGTCATCTCCCAATGGAGCTATGGAACAATGGGCGTTAATGATAGTAGATACCGGGGCGTCCGCTATTTCTGGGTGACCCCTGTTCGAATGATAAGGAACGCCCAGCTGGCCACCATCTGTGAGGATTAGCAAACACAAAAAAAAAACACACAAAAATGTTGCACCATGTCGGCCGAATTTCGGCGGAAGTGTGCATTACGGCGAAGCAAAGTTTCTCGAATCTTCATGCAATGCATGTCCACCGAGAGAAATACTGAAAACCCCGAGTGTCCGAATTAACGGCATTGTCGTCATTATTTGGTCATTTGGGCTTTAGGCCGCATCAGCTACTGGATGCATGCAGCATTTGGGCACCGACATCGTGAAGACAAGTGTCAGCTCAGGTCATGCACCAGAAGCTTTCCATTCAGCCAATGCTGCAGTATGATCATGAACAGAATACAATATGCCGGTTAATCTGTATATGTCTTTCTCAGCACCTGTATTCGGGTTACCATTCATATTATGCAAGCGTATTAGGGATGTGTCAGGAGCCTGCTTCTTTTAACCACGTCGGTCTCTGCCGTCTGAATTCTGAGAAGCTCCTCCCCCTTAAAATAAAAAACCCTTTACTTTAAAAAAAAAAAAAAAATTCTGAGAAGCTCCTGCACCCTCACATTAGAAGCTCCTGTACTTTCACATGAGAAAACTCCTGCATCCTCACATGAAAAGCTCCTGTACTCTCACATGAGAAGCTCCTGCACCCTCACATGAGAAGCTCCTGTACTCTCACATGAGAAGCTCCTGCACCTTCACATGCAACGATAGCACGGATTGTGACTAAACTCGCTTCTCGATAATTTGTCTCGCCTTCACAGGGCTTCCTTCCAGAAGGAAGTCTGAAAACTATTGGTGGGGCCCAATACATGGAGGCAATGAGTGCTGGCAATTTGGTTGGTGGGGCCCATCCCATAGAGTCCCATGTTAAGGGAGCAAGCAGTTGGTGGGGCCAAGTCAACGATGATGGGGTCCAAGCCACACCAAAAGAATAAGAAGCCCCACCACTGGCTTCCATATTGGCCTAGGGCTATGGCCAGGGCTTCCTATGGGTTAGGGCTAGCCCCAAACCACCAATGTACAAACATGATCGAGTATTAGCGCATACATGACTGCGTATTGGTACAAACATGGCCGCGTATTGGTACATACCTGACCGCATGTTGATGCATGCATGACCGCGTATTGGTACATCCATAACTGCGTGTTCATGCATACATGACCGCGTATTGGAACAGTCGGTCACCAAAGTATGTTCTAATGTACCTTTACTATGACTGACCACTCGGAGCATTGGCTGTGTCGCTTCATAGCAAGTATTGGCAGGGAATACTGCGCCGCTTCACCGTTAGGTGCTGCGTGACAGTCTACCAGGCTGACAACGAGCCGGTGTCCAAGAACAGGAATTCGCGTTTGCGATCGTCACGTGACCATTTTCTCTGTAGCCATGAAGTGAGTGATACGGGTTTATGCTGCTCTTGCTTTGCATGCCTCAGTTGGACAAAAAAAACAACACTGGCAGTTCAGGGAGCTACCACAGGACTCCTATCGAAAAGAAGCAATTGATCGCTATGGATTTCGAACTTCGGCAACACAGAATGAGCTTGAAAGGCTGAAAGGAGCTTGGTTGCAGCGAAATGGGAGGAGAAGCGTATGATGTCAATGAAGCATTCTCTTGTCCTAAGCGAATGATGGAATCCCCCAACTTTTACATTTTGCTTGCTTAACTATGGATTGATTATTCAAATTGACAACTCGACTAATTACGTTACTAAATTACACTCCATATTGTATTTTCGTACTTCTTGTATATTGTATATTGTACTATATTGTGCCTGTATTATATGTGTTTATACACCTGTATTATTTCACGGTGCTAGAAAAGGAATGTTGATGTCGAGTTCTAAAAAAAACACGTTTCACGAGACCGGACGTCACGTATAGTGCATTTATAGGAGTATGCGGCAAACCTCCGTCTCAAACAGAAGCTTAGTAAGGTATTTCTCATACGGCCGTTTCCTTAACTTCGATGGATGGCAGTTTAACACTGCACTGATTCAGGCTCATAATTAAAGAAGTCATTAAATATACAAGTAACATGCAAGAATGAATGACATATCGCGAAATGTAATTAAATACGTAATATGAATGAGACGCCTTTCTGGACGACACCCAACAGGAGTGCAGAATACCATTTTTCACACTCTTATTCCGCATCCTAAAGTACGCCATTGAACATGCAATGGTGTTTTGACGGTATGAGAAATGTAATTTTGCACATATGAACCGAATTACCCCGCTAATGTACCTGACAGAATGTGGCCCGCATGACATATGCCATTTATTGGCAACACGATCCTTGAGCTGACCGTAGTTCTAGGGCCTGGGGCTGACTTGCTGAGTGAAAGCCTTCGAAGCTGCAGCGGATTGGCTGCTCAGCCTAATGAATAGTTGCGGTTCTGTTTTTGGCGTGGGATAAGATTGATGTATCCCACCCCAGAAAGTAGGTTTACTCTTGGGTCGCGTCCGTTTGAAAATCCGTGGTGCAACATTATTGGTTAATCGCATGGAAGGTGTTTATCGTACGGTGCAATGACCTTTATATTATGCAGTGCCTAAGTGCAATGAATGCATTATAATAATGCATTCAATGAATGCATTCGTGCATAGTCTAATGCATGAATGCTTTTTATTAGTCTAATGACTGGACACATTTTACTTGAACCACGAGCCCGATGCAAACGGCTTAGATATAATACTTTAATCATTCATGGTTTAATATGGTAAACCACATACGGCTTAGCTGATGTTCATGTACTGCGAGTGGCAAAATTCCTTAACCGCACTCCGTAACTATTCATTAAGATGAATAGCCAATCCCGCTGCAGCTTCGAAGGCTTTCATTCAGCAGGTCAGCCCGAGGCCATAGAACTACGGTCAGCTAAAAGATGGCATTGCCAACGAAGGGCATGTATCGAGCGGACCATCGTCTGTCAGATACATTAACCGAATAATTCAGTTGAAACGCACAACATTCATTTCTAATACCGTCAAAGCACCATTGCATGGCAAATGGCCTATTCTAGGATGCAGCATAACAGTTTGGTAAAAATGTTATTCTGCACTCTAGCTCGGCATCCCCCAGTAAGACGTTTCAGTGATATTCCATATTTAAGCACATTTCGCGACATCTCATTCATTCCTGCATGCTATTTGAATATTTCGTGACCTTTTTTATTTAGAGCCTTAAGCAGTGAAGTGTTAAGTTGCCATCCATTGAAGTTAAGCAAACGACGGTAAGCGAAATACTTTACTAAAGTTTTGTGCTGGAGACGGAATTTTGGCGTTCTGTTCTTTAAAAAAAAATGTTTTGCACCCGACGTTCCGTCTCGTGCAATTTTTTTTCGAGTTGGACATCACAATTACTTTCCCAGCACAGTTAGAAATACGTACTGTTGGCTTCGACTGCCTGAGTTTCGATTGGAAGGGAATAATGGCGCGATAAAAAATGTGTTATGCTACTTAATTATTAAACTATTTCGAAGAATGAGAAGGGTTTGTGATTGAAAACTGCTCATTATAAGACAGCATGACATTTATCGGGTCGGTGTAGCTTTTTGGTAACGTCTACTAACCTTTCAGCAGAATCCTTTGATAGTCTTTAGCCGCTCTCACAACATTCGAGCGGTTCAGAACAATGGTGGGCATGTTCAGCTTCGTCGGTTTCCATATTTGAAAAAAACCGTACCGTGCTTCAGTGATGATCCGTGGATCCATCGTCATGCTGTTGTAATATTGTTGCGGAGTGAGGCAATGTGGATGGGTGTAGAATGGTCGTTATATGTAGTGTTACATTTCACCTTCAAGCGTTTCTTTATAAGTACTCAGCATTTCGGTGTGGTACCTTTCTGAAGGGCAAATGGAAGATCAAAGTAGACAATCAAGTCACAATCAAAACAGCCCGCTCACTCAGGATTACGAACTGAATATCGACTTTCATCGTCTCTTTCCTCTTGAGAGAGGTGCATCATCAAAGCGTTCAAAATCTAGCAAGTAGCATTTGAATCTTATAGATAATACCACCTACTACCGTCATCCTACGTGTATTGTTGAACTATTACTTTTAGAAAATAACATCCGTAAGTTCCTTGCACGTCAACTAATAATTTTTATACTCGTCTTGTGACATCCGAGCTAATTCGATTCCTCCCTCCGTAGACGTTTGAATTATCTTGCAACGTGCAGTTGTCCGTTGGCTGTTCGGTGTCGACCGTGACTCAGTACATTTACAAGTGCAATGCGTTGACCTTTTCCAAGTAATTGATGTTGGTGCAGGGGATAAAAGCATTGCACCACTGCAGTGGTGTAGTGCAGTGCACTGGCGACAACACGTGCTTTTTACTAAGATACGAAACCGGGTAGTATACAAAGCATAGAAAGTGGTGCAATACACACATCACCCCTACACACACACCGTCGATGCATACATGCCATTTGATGTGGTAAACGATCCCGGTTCGTGCAAATTAGTTGGTCATTGTCCACGACAGTTCTCAAAAGTACTGCATTGAAGTCGGTTCAGCTTTGGCCCAATGTAAATTTCCGGAATGCCGGTCGCACTATCGACTTCGTGTGGGCGTAACATTCTAGAATGGCCTTGGTCCTGAAAAGTGCATTCCACTTGCCCCATGGGGCGTTATTTATGCTGCCCATGCTTCAATCCAACATGCAAAATGTGGCATTAAATGATGCTCCATCTGCAAGTTATTGAAAGTGGTTTCACACAAAGAATGACAGCTGGGCCCGTAGCATTTCGTGGTAAAGCAGTATAAACCAAAAACCTCGGATTGTAACATAACTTTGATGGTATCCGCTTGAAGAAATTGTGTGGGTGTGGATGACCGAGTACTGACGTCATCCTTTTCTGTTCTTCATCAGATAGAGCACCGTTGTTCATGACCTTGACCTAATAACCTTTGCGGCCGCATTCTCCACTATTGTCTCAATTCGGCATTTCGCGTTGCGCAGATATTGCACCATGATCTTCCTGTCAGAGTGGAGTTGCAACGTTTCCTTTTTTCCAATGATTCCGACTTCATAAAGGACGCGTGCTCTGACAAACTGGAGTACATTTATACGATTGAGGATTTCCTGTCATAGCTTATGCGGTAGCTCACGCTGACGAAAACGTGCACTGTGAATATTAAGTTCCGCTGGTCGTCTTTCTGAGTACAATTTGTAGGCAGCGACGGGGTCACTGAATCCGAGATGCGACTGCGGCCAGAGCTGTGGTACGCTTTTCCCTCTGTGCTTTGATCAGCTCCCGTGAGGAAGTGCCTTGTTTTTCTCCAAATACACCAATAAATATCTCCCGCCCATCGTGTAAAGGTGAGCATTAGTTCCACATCTCCCTATCTCAAATCCTTGTGTCCTTGCCTACACGCCATTTCGTACTTGACGAACATGTAGAATAGCAAACCCCAAGTACGATTGTTGTTAACCACAGAAATATGCAAGCGTCTCACTTCGTTGCACTTCGTGATCTGTCAAGGGCGCCGCAGTTCTTGATTGGTTTCCCAAGTCATTTTCTTGGGGTTCCTTCAACTTTCTTTTCACAACATCGCTCATGTTTCTTAAAACTGCATAACCCATGACATTCACAACTTTACATTTTCTCCTTTCGGTTGGTTATTGGAGTTTACGGGGCACAACGACTGCATCGGCCACACAACGGCCCTTATCTCTTTTAGGTCGGTCGTTGGAGTTTACGAGGCACGTCGATTGCATCGGTCATACAGAGCCTTTGGTACCCAGTGACCATTCACCAACAATGAGGTCATCGATCAGCATCGATGAATGCCATGATCGCATGGTTCGTATCGTATGGAAATGGTTCAGCTTCATGGATGCTACTGATTCCTTTAGTGTGTCTGTTCTGACCACTTCGTGCTGTAGTATCTGATGACAGCGTCCATTTTTGACAAGCAAAGTAAACTCCGGGCAAAAGTACAAAACCACGAGGAAAGCGCACAATAATCTGATGCATCTTGCCGGCAGTGGCAATTTTCAAGGATCTACATGGAAAATATTGTCTAGTCATGCATGGAGTATCATGCTGCCCACTTTTTAAAATGAAGATTGCATTAAATATACCGCAAATCCAGGGCAGATCCTGGGACTGTCACGAGGACACTTTCTCGGAGGGCGACTTCGGCTGAAGGATCCGTTGAAGCGGGAGAGGAGGCCACATTCGAGCCCTCTTGAACGGGTGCCTTTCACGGCCGGAGGGACGCCACCATTCCATCGGGGGTGGGGGAGGGGATACATGCACCCAGTTCCCCATGTATCCGTCCCTGCCTCAAATATACAAATTTACGGAACAAATTTTATCTTCGTTTGGCCTGATAAACTATTTGTTCCTAACAATTAACATGGATACAAGACAAAGTTCGTTTCGAATTATTTACCTCGCTGACTGGAAAACGGCTAGATTTCATGTCTTCTTTCATATTTAATGCTCAGGGCTAAAGAGGTCACATGTTTGGAACGGAACTTGTTGCATACGATAATTCAAGGCCAATACATTTAAAACAATAATAAAGCACACATAAAGCACGAAATAATGGTTTTTCTTGCAAGCGTGCGTTGCTATAAAGTTAATTCAAGCATGCCAATATTTCTTGTCTTACATATCAGCTTTTTTTAAAACTAGCATTTCAGTTAACAAAATGTTATCAGCACCGAACGCCGACTGAAACGAATCTGATTTAGGTCGATGGAAATAAAAATCAGTACTCGTGTTGGTGCCCAGTAAGAAACATTAGATAGCTAACATGGAACTTTGCGGGTGAAAAGTACTCTATCGCTGTGGGGTGAAGCAGGGCTGGTGTGGAGTGAAGCAGGGCTTCCGCAGGGTGTGGCATTCCGTGAAATCGTTTGTAGGAGGGAAGGCGACACATCAAATTAACTTAATAAAGTGAGGTTGAATGAAGTTACCGAGATTTTGCTGCACTGCCCGAGGAAATAGATGTTCATTGAGTGTGAAGGTCGGGTGGAATGTGACCCGAGCTTCTCAAACTGAACTTTGAAGCACAACTCATATCGAAGTGTGGGGGTAGTGGCGATATTTTGTATTCGTGTGCAAGCATGTAACCTCCGTCTTGACAGGCTCCGAGTTACTGCTAGCTTGCTGCACACGTCTCCTAATTCCTTTCCTATATTCGACGGTACAAACTCCAACGTGAAAGAGCGTGGTCACTACCGGACAGCGCTGCAGCCACAAACGTGCGTCATCGTGTCCCGAGTCAGACCGACCGCTCCGCCGCCAAGGTGACCCGACGTCACCTCCGGATGGCCCCGGGCGACCCGCCGCAGAGGCACACTCAGGAAATCTTACGCGCGCACAAACAACGCTTGCCGCAGCGCCGGCACAGTTCACGCTGCCGCCGCCAGAGCGCCCGCGCTTCCGGTCACCACCAGCGAACCCGCGTCGTCGCGCACCACTGAGCACGGGCGGAAGTAGGCACGACACAGACTCCTTACATGTGCATGGAATAGTGAAAAGAATCAATCCACTCATAGACGAAGTCGTGTAAAACAATGTTCAAGCATTATGCGTCAAGCTGCCCGATGTCAAGAGGTAACTAGCTGATTGCGATCTTCACAGGTGGCACCCATGTGTACCGGAGCAGAGGGTGGAGGTGCCTATTCAGCGAAGTTGCGGGGAATTCTACCCGCAAACAACCGCAAAATAGACCCCACTCCACCCAGACGGAGACGTGCGGCGGACGCCACTCCACGGCCGGTGCAGTTGTGCCCTGAGGATCGACGCAGGAGACTGGGCAGGTCCAGGAGTGCGACTGGCACGCCACGGCGAGCACAGGTGTCTGTGCTCTCTGTCCAACGAGCCGACCCGACCTTACCGCACTGGAAACTGCAGCAGTCGCAGCCTGAACTGCTGTGTCGCTGTCACCGCCTCTGCACTGTCACTGTTGTGCTGCCGTCACTGTCCGTGCAGTGTTACTGCTCCTGCACTGCCACTGCCACGACCCGACCTTACCGCACTGGGAACTGCAGCAGTCGCAGCCTGCACCGCTGTGTCGCTGTCACCGCCCCTGCACTGTCACTGTTGTGCTGCCGTCACTGTCCGTGCAGTGTTACTGCTCCTGCACTGCCACTGCCACTGCCACTGCCACTGTCATGAACCGGCCGTGACCGGCCACTCAGCACTCGCCTGTCATGAGTAGAAGTGCCAGTCGTCGCGTGCCCTGTCCCGACGTCTGGGGCGGGGGTTTCTGGTCGCCCCAGGCCTGCAAACAAGCCCACGCTGTGGGCTACGCCCTGTATCAGGCAAAGCTGGAAATGTCAAAATTCAAGAGCACACCTGAATGTGAGTGGAGACATTCGGAGGCGAAGCACTAACACAAAGGTTATAACAGGTTCAAAAGCGTGACGGTCGGCTATGGCCGACCCGGGTCAGGCCACATAGATGACCTTTTGTACCATATACACGAGAGTAGACTAGCCCGGGTCAGGCCACATAGATGACCTTTTGTACCATATACACGAGAGTAGACTAGCCCGAAACTAGCCCATAGACTAGCCCATATACACGAGAGTAGACTAGCCCGAGCTTCGTCCGAGATCGTAAGTATGCCTTGAGGGCGCATTAACTGCTATGGCTATGCAACGCTTTATTTCAGGATATGCTCAAAACCAATTAGTTTCCAGCATAAGGCGCCATTACGAGTGTTGAGTGAGCGGGAGCAAAAGACCGGCGAGCTCTGGGGCTCCCTGCTGCAGGCAGGAACAGACACAACGGGGCACTGGGAGCGTGTGCTTCCCGCCCCCCCCCCATGGGATGTTGGTGCCCCTCCGGCTGGGAAAAGGCGTTCCTCTGGGAAGGATAAATGCACCCCGGTCGATCGATTTTTTTTAGACAGAGGCGCCCTTCTCACAGAAAAATAGCTGTCGAATTCGAAGGGCGGTGCTCTTGAGCTTTCCCGGATGGGCGCATTTCCTTCCAAATTAAAGGCATGGCTCTTATTGCGTCCAACTCGTCCAACATTGTGGTTAGTTCAGAATTAACTAGAACCTATTTCGATAATTCAGTGCAGTGCATTTAAGCTCAAAATACTTATTCTGCATTCGGCAAAGCAATTCAGCCATGTGGCACTAGTATCCAGAATGTTGCAAATGTGCAATGAAAACCAGTCTGACTCAGCCGAAGCTGGCCGCACTATTTTGCCGACATCGTATTCACCAGCCCGATATGGTATACTTGCTGATGCATTATGCGGCCTTGTCGTATTAGCATATGTGCCACGCTGTGTTACGGTTCTCACGTCTCCCAGCCATTCCGCCCTGTTTATGTCGCATGCAACCTTGCAGCACGACGGACGGCTGGAAACTGACACTGCCGGCTGCAGGGCGCGTAGGTCACGTGGTGGCATGACGTCACAAGGTTCAGCCGGCCGTGGCTGGGTACGGAACGGGCGGCAGGCCCGGGCCGCGACGCGATGCACATTATAATCTGCCCGCGCCGGGAATGCCACCGCAAACCTCTTCTTTCAGCAAAGATTGAGAATACATCGGGAGAAATATGGTGGCGAAGGTTGGTAAATCTTAGAATAAAAGAGCAGATTTGACTCTGAGTGACACAATTAGAAGTTGAAATAATGCTTACGACGTAAAATAGTATTGAAAGTTTCCCAAGACCGGAAATGCTGCCGCGAACTTCTCACATTGAACAAGATTAAGAACACTTAATGAAGAATATTGGGATAATAAAGTTGGTAACATCGAAATTAGAAGCATATCTAACTATGGGTAAAGAAATTAGAAAGAGAAACAATACAACCGAGATGTTCTTGCGGCTTAAAAAATGTGACAGTCGGTACGGGCTAGGTCTTCCGCTCAAGTGAACAACTGTGTGTGCTATGTGCACGGGAGACGACGCGATCGGGTTTCGCCCCCGCTCGAAGTTGTATTCGTGGACATCGTGGTGCGGGATGTCCAGCTGGCTGACATCAGCTGACACCAGATGATGCTGATCAACACGCACAGCTGACTGACACAGTGAAGTAGCCAGGATTTTGTCCCGGTGAGGGGTGAACGTCTGAAGATGGCTCTGTACCTACTTAGGTCCCCCTCCTCACTTTTCTGAAACACCTCGGATTACTATCACTTTATTTTCAAAGGGTGCCTCTGTTTTTGTGTATATATATATATTAGGATGGTTACATACTGGTTAAATACGACATGACCACCCGACAGGTAGCATATCTCGTCGGCACACGTCTCGTCCGACACACGTCTCATAGCAACACACGTCGCATACCAACACACGTCTCATACCAACACACGTCTCGTCCGACACCCGTCTCATACCAACACACGTCGCATACCAACACACGTCTCATACCAACACACGTCTCGTCCGACACACGTATCATGCCAACACACGTCTCATACCAACTCACGTCTCGTCCGACACACGTCTCGTCCGACTCACGTCTCGTGCGACACACGTCTCATACCAACTCACGTCTCGTCCGACACACGTCTCGTCCGACTCACGTCTCGTGCGACACACGTCTCATACCAACGCACGTCTCGTCCGACACACGTCTCGCCCCGTATCTTCACGTGAAGATTGTTTGTCATACTGGAGAGCAATGCATGTGTTGCACCTCGCACCGTTATCGTTCCATGTCACGTCAGCAGCGAAAGTCATCAGCAAGCAGTGAACAGGGCTCCGGTCTGCAGTAAGTGTAGCAGCGGACAAGCCTGGCGAAGACCACAGGAGGGCCCAGGATACGGATGTCATGCAGGCCACGCCTCCCCAGACGGCTTGATTGTACGGAAATGTTTGACCTCGGCGTTTGTATCAACTTCAAGGCATATTTTATGACACAAATATTGCTTGAAAGTCATATTCACAACATATGCTGTGTAAATCAGACTAGTTTTGGGATGTGAAAATTTGACTTCATTTTTTCTAAACTCGATTCGCTCTTCTCCCCCCCCCACCACACACTACAAACCGACCTGCTGTATTCGCCAATGTGCAGTGCGCACGACCCACCCTGCCGGCGGAGGAACAGCCGAGTGTCAGAGTATCCTGACCACACCCAGTATCTCCCGCATGTCTCGCATCTAGCGGCTCGGCGACGGCCAAACTTTGTCCCACTAGTTCTTCCCCAGACGTCGGCGTTGTTTTTCTCGGCTGGAAAGTATATTGAATTAAATGCACACTGGTAACGCTGCAACCGAGGGCACGGGTGCGACATTTCGAAATAGGATTGGGAATGGGTGGCCAAAATGTCAATGTCAGAGGAAATGGCAGAGGCTGTCTTCGGTGTCGCTGCATCGAGCACACAGCCTGGTATCAGTATCGCCGCATTGAACACACAGTCTGATGCCACTGCGGCAGCATCGAGCACACAGCCTGGTATCAGTATCGCAGCATCGAGCACGCAGCTTGATGCAAGCATCGTAGCATCGCAGCACAACCTGGTGCCATCATCACAGCGTCGAGCACACAGACTGATACAAGTATCACAGCACCGAGGGCACAGGCTGATATCAGCATCGCAGCATCGAGCACACAGCTCGATGCCAGTATCGTAGCATCGAGCACACAGTTTGGTACCAGTATCGCAATATCGAGCACATAATTTGATGCCAGTATCGCGGCATTGAGCACACAGCCTGATGCCACTGCGGAAGCATCGAGCACGCAGCCTGGCATCGGTATCGCAGCATCGAGCACACAGCCTGGTATCAGTATTCAGCATAGAGCACACAACTTAGTATCAGTGTCGCAGCATCGAGCACGCAGCCTGATGCCAGCTTTGCAGCATCGACAACACAGCCTGATGCCAGTATCGCAGCATCGAGCACACAGCTTGATTGCAGTATCGCAGCATCGAGCACACATCCTGATGTCAGTGTCGCAGGATCAATTAGCATACTGGACTCAGTGCCGCGGTATGACGGGCGACGACAGATAAGAGCCGACCGGCAGTGTCGAGACACCGGCCGGCGTCTGAGGTGCCGCGGTATCACGGGCGACGACAGATAAGAGCCGACCGGCAGTGTCGAGACACCGGCCGGCGTCTTCAGTGCCGCGGTATCACGGGCGACGACAGATAAGAGCCGACCGGCAGTGTCGAGACACCGGCCGGCGTCTGAGGTGCCGCGGTATCACGGGCGACGACAGATGAGAGCCGACCGGCAGTGTCGAGACACCGGCCGGCGTCTGAGGTGCCGCGGTATCACGGGCGACGACAGATGAGAGCCGACCGGCAGTGTCGAGACACCGGCCGGCGTCTGAGGTGGGCTCGGCTCTGTCCAACCTTGCATAGCTCACTGGTGCGACCTTGGCAAGTGGCTTGAAGGCGCCGATCATGTTGTGATCGCCACCACTTGCCAAGGTCATTGGTGTGACCTTGGCAAGTGGCTTCAGGGCGCCGGTCATATTGTGATCGCCGCCAGATTCGCATTGTCGGTATCGACCCGTGACGGTGCTGCAGGGCCGCGGGGCCTGCGAAGGATGCGCCCGCCAGTCGCACGGCTATGTGTCGGGTGTCAAGTATCGGGTGTCCAGTGTCGGGTGCCCAGTATCGAGTGTCCAGTGTCGGGTGTCCGGTGTCAGGTGTCGGGTGTCCAGTGTCGGGTGTCCAGTGTCGGGTGCTGAGTGTCACGTGCTGAGTATTGGATGTCGAGTGTTGGATGTCGAGTGTCGGGTGTCGGGTGTCCGGTGCCGGTTGTCGGAGTGTCTGGTGTCAAATGTCGAGTGCTGAATGTCAAGCACTGAGTGCCAAGTGCTGAATGTTAGGTGTCAAGTGCTGAGTGTCGGGGTCGGGTGTCAAGTGCTGAGTGTCGGGTATCGAGTGTTGTGTGTCGTCTATCGACTACTGCGGAGTGACGATTGTTAGGGGTGGATTGTGAGTTGTGTTTTTCCACAGATTGAATATGGGTTTCGGGTGATGGGTAGGTATTTACGCCATATGTTAATCACCTTACTCGTGTGCGCGACTTCATTATAAGGCATGCATTGTCTGACCGACAAACTGACACATATAAGTGAAGAAGGAACATATGTGGGCATCAACAACAACACAAAGTGTGAAACAATGCAGAGGCATTCATCCAGAAGTGTGTGAATGATGAAGACCTTACTATTTATTATATTTCCTCAAACACTTTTTTACTTCGGAACATTTTTGGAGCCCGACGCGAATTTGGAGATTCTAGCGCGATTCGGGGGCCTCTGTATACTTTTGGGCCTCGGCGCTAGGGTCCCGCTGCCTTTACTTGGTGCCCTCGACGCGAATTTTTTGGGATCCGACGTAAATTTTTGGGCCCAAGCGCGATTTTGTGTGACCCCCGGGACGATTTTCGCTCCGAGGCGCGAGTTTTTGGGGCTCTGCTCTTTTTATTTTGGTCCCCCAACCGGAATTTTGAGGGGTTCCAATGGGAATTTGTGTGCCCTAACGCGATTTTTCGTGGACCGGGTACAATTTTTCCAAATACCAACATAATTTCTTGGAGCCACCATCTCTCAGGGTACCCCAGTTGCTACTAGTCTCCAGCAGGCAAACAAGACTATATTCGGCGCACGTAGCGGTGTCGGCGCGAGGTGCGGGTGTCTGACTTGATGCCATGACCCAGACTATTGGGCGGTGTCTGAAGTACTGCCGTGACCCGAAGCATGTGGCGGTGTTTGACGTAATCCTCTGACCCGAAATGTTTGATTTGGATGAATGTCGATCAGAATGTTTGACTGGGGCGATGTTTGACGCGCGCATGTGGCCCGAAGACAGAACTGAATGGTTTCTGAGATTAATCTGCCTTCTCCAAAGCTCTGAATTCTTTTCCTGGCATAAAGCAGCCGCAATCCGGAGTATGAAGCAGTGTCTGACGTGATTCCGTGGCACGGAGTATGGGGCAGTGTCTGACTTGATCCCGTGACCCGGAGTATGGGACTGTGTTTGACTTGATCCCGTGACTCGGAGTATGAAGCAGTGTGACGTGATTCCGTGACCAGGAGTATGGGGCTGTGTCTGACGTGATCCCGTGACCCGGAGTATGAAGCAGTGTCTGATGTGATTCCGTGACCGGGAGTATGGGACGGTGTCTGACGTGATCCCGTGACCCAGAGTATGGGACGGTGTTTGACTTGATCCCGTGACCCGGAGTATGGGACGGTGTCTGATGTGATTCCGTGACCGGGAGTATGGGGCTGTGTCTGACGTGATCCCGTGACCCGGAGTATGAAGCAGTGTCTGATGTGATTCCGTGACCGGGAGTATGGGACGGTGTCTGACGTGATCCCGTGACCCAGAGTATGGGACGGTGTTTGACTTGATCCCGTGACCCGGAGTATGGGACGGTGTCTGATGTGATTCCGTGACCGGGAGTATGGGGCAGTGTCTGACTTGATCCCGTGACCCGGAGTATGGGGCTGTGTCTGACGTGATCCCGTGACCCGGAGTATGGGACGGTGTCTGATGTGATTCCGTGACCGGGAGTATGGGGCTGTGTCTGACTTGATCCCGTGACCCGGAGTATGGGACGGTGTCTGACGTGATCCTGTGACCCAGAGTATGGGGCTGTGTCTGACTTGATCCTGTGACCCGGAGTATGGGACGGTGTCTGACGTGATCCCGGGACCCAGAGTGGGACTGTGTCTGACTTGATCCCGTGACCCGGAGTATGGGACGGTGTCTGACGTGATCCTGTGACCCAGAGTATGGGGCTGTGTCTGACTTGATCCTGTGACCCGGAGTATGAAGCAGTGTCTGATGTGATCCCGTGACCCGGAGTATGGGGCAGTGTCTGACGTGATCCCGTGACCCAGAGTATGGGGCTGTGTCTGACGTGATCCCGTGACCCAGAGTATGGGACGGTGTCTGACGTGATCCTGTGACCCAGAGTATGGGGCTGTGTCTGACTTGATCCTGTGACCCGGAGTATGGGACGGTGTCTGACGTGATCCCGTGACCCAGAGTATGGGGCTGTGTCTGACTTGATCCCGTGACCCGGAGTATGGGACGGTGTCTGACGTGATCCTGTGACCCGGAGTATGGGGCTGTGTCTGACGCACTGCCGTAGCCTAGGGTATGGGACAGTGTCTGACATATGAGTACCGTATGGGCGTTGGACGCCCAGCCAATGTCTAGCATATGAATGTCTTGTGGGCATGGGAAGCCCAGACAATGTCTGGCATGTGAGTATCGTATGGGAATGGGACGCCCAGACGATGTCTGCTATACTCCTGTATCAGATGAGGTCAGTCGACAATAGTGGACAGTGACCATGGCACGTGCCGCCTCACTGCCTCCAATGTTATCCACAAATGGCAGCCTCTCTGCTGGGCCTTCAAGCGAACACTTCCTTTGCTGCCAAAACCCACCGCAGCCGTCGGACGCTTTTCTCTCGGCTGGCTTCTATGTCCTCTGATCTGTTCAGTGAAGTCGGACCTTTCGCGTTCAACGCCATTTGGTTCCCCAGTATATTTCTCCTAGTATTTGCACCGAAAGGAGATGTGCGTCTGATATGATCTGGTGGTGTGGTCAGGTTATGTGGCCAGGTGATGTGGTCAGGTGGGGCATGGGCGTCTCATATGATCGGGTGGTTTGGTCAGGTGATGTGTCCAGGTGATGTGGTCAGGTGAGGAATGGGCGTCTGATATGATCGGGTGGTGTGATCAGGTGTGTGATCAGGTGATATGGTGAGGTGAGGAGACTGGGACCTCCAAACCTCGTGAAAATTAAGATTACGCTTCGATAGGCTGAGCAGTGCATGTTTTGTCACTGGTTATTTCTGGAGCTAACTGCTTCGATCTGAAAAAAATATCATGCGAGCGATGGCTCATTGTCAGGGACGGATACGAGGAGCCACTGGGAGCATGTGCTCCCCCCATGGAAGGTAATGAGAGACGTAATGAGAGACGCCCCTCCGGCCGGGAAAGTGCGTCTCTCTGGGAAGGTTCGAGTGGACCCACCCTTGAATTCTTCAGCCAGTGGCGCCCATCTGAGAAGAAAAGGCGCCCCTTGGAAGGAAAGGCATCCCTCTGGGAAGGCTCGAGTACACCCCCTCCTTGAATTTGTGTCAGCCAGAGACACCCCTCGGAAAGCAAAGGCGCTTTCGCCTCGGAAGGCCTCTGGGTACTTCCGTAGTGGCGCCCCTCCGGACATGTGCCGAGAGACGCCCACCCCATGACAATTCTTGGATCCGCCCATGCTCATTGTTACTTCAAAAATATAATTGATAGCATAAAAAGCCCACGAATGTGATTCGGCGATTACTTTGCATCAAGTGAAACGCGAATAAAAGCCAACTTTCAAGTGTTCTGACACTTAATTGATGGCTCGATTGCTCATGTCTGGCCCGAAGCACTCATTACGTCTCATGTTTTATCATCCGGCCACACCTATCGGGTCAATGTAGGTGAAGTTAGCTAAACATACTTCATTTGCTGGCACTGGCGTAGAGACCGGAGGAGGGGACAGGGACAGTGCCCCTCCCCTCCTTGCTCCTGATTTCTATGTAATAATGTGATTATGCAAAAGCTCCTCAAACGTTTCGTCTTTTACTACACAGTCATCATCCTGGTTTGCTCTATAGGTGTACGCAGTTTGCATTACCTGTTTCGTCCGTCGGGTCTCCCTGCATGAACATGATTTGTCACGATGGTATATTTCTGATAATCCTGCATCCTCTGTGTCGTTAATCTTTTGGAACCCTTTTTACTCTGACGTGTATGTCCGTTTATTTAGTCGTACATAAAGCATGCATATTTACTTATTTACTTCTCCCCTCTATCAGAGACAAGTATGCCTCGAAATACAATTACACGACACAATATCGACACGCGAAATATGGGCAGGCGAAATGTCGACGCGTGTAATATTGACACGCTACATATCGACAAGCGTAATATCGACAAGCTAAATATGGACGGCGAAATGTCCACAGGCAGAACATCGACACGCCAAATATGGACTCCGCAAAATATCGACACGGGGAAAAATCGACATCGGGAAAATATCGACATCCAAAACATATCGACACCACACAATATCGACTGACAAAATATTGACTTCCAGAATGTGGTCCGGGGCACATTATTGGTTGACAAAACTTAGATTAATCAATTATAAATGATCGACTCAGAAAAGTATAAATAAAAGACAACGACGATTTCTTCCTCCCAGCCCCCCCCCCTTCCTCACCTTCCATCCCGTGATTGTATGTAGGCATTCCTACGGCGAGCGACAAGCTGGATGTTGAATATCATCAAGTTGTCGTGATGGGATCTCACGCATGGTCGACGTCGGTCAGAAATGCCTGGACGTTTTACAATGGCTCTCCACCGACATAGAGGAAGGCTATTTTCTCTTTGTAGTCTTTTTTAACTTCTATGCCGTAAGATGCTTTGCTTCGTGGAGGTTGCACGCTCGAATCTTTTCCATGCTAATAATTGAAAGGTGACTGGATTCCATTTCTCCTCGAAAACTCTTTTCTCGTAATCGCTCAACCTGGCATGACAGTAAAATCATTGTTGCGCATCGAAGGCGCCGGATTGTTTATGGGAAGAATGATGAATTTGTATGCAAAAGCTCACACGATCACATAGTTCTTCCACCACCAATAATTGTGATTTATAATCACCAGGTGAAAGAAATCCCACCATTAGCATCTCAGACGAGCCCTTACATAGTCTTCGCAGAAGACAGCGAACTTAAATACATTCTGTTCGTCCCAGAGAACAGGTATGGAAAATGGACTGGATGGAGAGAGAGAGAGAGAGAGAGAGAGAGAGAGAGAGAGAGAGAGAGAGAGAGAGAGAGAGAGAGAGAGAGAGAGAGAGAGAGAGAGAGAGAGAGAGAGATAGAGATAGAGATAGAGATAGAGATAGAGATAGAGATAGAGATAGAGATAGAGATAGAGATAGAGATAGAGATAGAGATAGAGATAGAGATAGAGATAGAGATAGAGATAGAGATAGAGATAGAGATAGAGAGAGAGAGATAGAGATAGAGATAGAGATAGAGATAGAGATAGAGAGAGAAGAGATAGAGATAGAGATAGAGATAGAGATAGAGAGATAGAGATAGAGAGAGAGAGAGAGATAGAGAGAGAGAGAGAGAGAGAGAGAGAGAGAGAGAGAGAGAGAGAGAGAGAGAGAGAGAGAGAGAGAGAGAGAGAGAGAGAGAGAAGAGAGATAAAAGAGAGAGAGAGAGGGATATATATATATATATATATAAACCCATAGATAGATAGATAGATAGATAGATAGCTAGATAGATAGATATAGATATAGATATATATATATATATATATATATATATATATATATATATATATATATATATATAGATAGATAGATAGATAGATAGATAGATAGATAGATAGATAGATAGATAGATAGATAGATAGATAGATAGATAGATAGATAGATAGATAGATAGATAGATAGATAGATAGATAGATAGATAGATAGATAGATAGATAGATAGATAGATATATAGATATATAGATAGATATATAGATATATAGATATATAAATAGATAGATAGATAGATAGATAGATAGATAGATAGATAGGTAGATAGATATATAGATAGATAGATAGATAGATAGATAGATAGATAGATAGATAGATAGATAGATATATAGATAGATAGATAGATAGATAGATGGATAGGTAGATAGGTAGATGAGAGATATAGAGATATCGGGAGTGATGGTGAGAGAGAGAGAGAGAGAGAGAGAGAGAGAGAGAGAGAGAGAGAGAGGGAGAAGGAGAGAGAGGGAGCATGCATGAATATGAATGTTTTTTTTGTCTGGCTCCCTTATTCTCTCTCTCTCTCTCTCTCTCTCTCTCTCTCTCTCTCTCTCTCTCCCCTCCCTCTCTCTCGCTCTCTCTCCCTCCCTCCCTCCAGACTAACACCTTGATGTGTTCATTTTTGGAATCGTATCCCGAACCCACACCAAGTTGTTCACCCCTGCGCATTGACCCCATAATAACGCAATATTGTTCACTGCTGGAGACGAACTGCAAACCAACAGCCATCGGCTTACCACGAGAACCGGACGTCCATTCACAGGGACGCAGCCAGGATTTTCTTAAGGAGCCCGATCCCCAAAATTAATTTCATCCAGGCCGCCTTCGGCGCGCGAAGCGGGCCAACAATTTCCGAATGCCCAGACCACAACTATCTGTTTAGAGGCGGGACTGAACGCGCAACAAACACCCACGGCTGTTTTCCACTGGCTGATCCCACGGTGAGTGCCACTGACGACGTTCCTGTGCTTGTGTTAATGACGTGCTCCTGGGCTAGTGCTACAGACGGAGGTACCTGGATCAGTGGAAGTGACGAGCTTCCCTGGTTGACGTCAGTGACGAGGGTTCCTAAGTCAGTATTACTGATGGGAGGTTCAACAGTCGGCTGTGTTACTAGCGTTTGCCAACAATCGGACAAGCATGTGGATGCAGTGTTTTTCAGAGCAATTTTTTTCCGTTTGCGTTTTCATCAGCCACGGCTCTTTTTGCCACTTATTGGGAACTGTTCCGCGATACCCAGTTTTGTCTGCGTGATGCAAACGGCAGTTTCCACACCTCGAAATGGAAACCTACCTCAAGGCATCTATTTTTTTTGTAATAACTGCTCCATTGCTGCGCAAGCCAGTACTAGCATGTGTAATATAATAATTATTAGTGCTAGAACGTCTATAAACGCACATCCTAGAATAAATAATTCCTTGGATTATTAATTCATTGATCATGGTGAACATATTTTAGATATTCGGGATATAGCTTGAAATCCGGAAGAACAAATATGATACGAAAGTGAGATTCCAATGGAAACGGGCCAGCAAATAAACAACAAAACTTACCTGAAAATATTTCGGGTACAACAGAGCTTATCTGCGGAAGCTCTTGTGGAGAAGACTGAAGCAGCAGAATGCCCAAGTAAGTGCCAGAAGAGCTCCGGGACTGCCGAACGGGTCCATATATGGCAAGGAAACCCCTGGGACAACTGGAGCCGTTCTGAGATAGCGAGGACTTAAAATTGCGAGTTAAGCCATCAATTTCTCAACAATTGGCCGATGGTGGTGACGGACAATAATTGCACTGCCTCTGAAGCCAAGAAAAGGGATACCGAGCAGCTTTCTGGGCCCAATCACCTGGAGCCGTGATATGAAAAATGGATAAGTTGGCCCAGTAGTATACAGATTGAACATTATAAATAAACGAATGCTGCTAGGTCAGATTTCCTTTGTTAGGAGCTTTGCCACACCAAAGAATATTGTCTTTGTTGTACTGTTGCTTTCATCCCACTGTCAATTGTCGGATAGCATGTGCTTGCTTAATTGTCGGTTGCAGTTTGACAGCCCATATTTGCATGTTATGCAAAACCACAAGGCCTCGCACCGAACAATAAGCGTAGAAGTCGACGACAGTGAGATTCCTTCCGCGACACCTCGCACTACTTTCCAGATTTGCGAAATTAATCACAATGGTTGTGATGTTTGTATTCACTGCTGGTAGAAATTCATCAAAAATTATAGCTCCATAACGGCACCATGTTTTCGATGATGTCGTCTGCAAGGGTTTATGCAAGTCCAACATATTGGGAAGATAACATCTAGATGTAATTTTCATGCAAGGCCCACAGTTCTATGGCTAAAATGGCCTACGGCTGGTGGGCACCCTCCGGCTCACCCTGCTCTTAGGACCATGGCTGTCTATCATAAGCATACTAACTCTGACTAATTGATGAATGACGAACATCTTTCAAAAAAGTATTACGTGTGTAAGCTACTTGAGGTATAACTAGAGCTGCGAGCCAAGTTAGTCTTTATCTTATAGTTCAGCCGGTGAGGTGCATTCAACGAAGTCAGATATCACAAGGATTGCGTCACCAAGGCACAAACCTCACAGAAGTGCGGATTACAATGCCCTTCACCTGCACCTATTGTATCGCATTACATGTCATACTCTTGGTCGATATGTCTGCTGTAGTCTCTCCGTACCTTACACAGACATGATGTCGTGTCGACTCTACAGTGTAGCGGTGGGCAGAGGAACTCTGGACGTCTGATGGAGCGAACAAACCGGACCCGTTTTTCACAGATACCGCCTGAGAGGAGACCAGGGTCGATCTGCTTCCATCGACGCCACTATTTATCGTCCGAACGATGCTGAAGTGCATTAAAACTGTCAGAAGCGCAGACGGTCCCGCCAGCGCCGGACAGAAGCCACGGGGACGAGCACGAACAGAGAACGGTGGACGAGCACGAGCAGAGAACAGGGGACGAGCACGAACAGAGAACAGAGGACGGGCACGAACAGAGAACGGTGGACGAGCACGAGCAGAGAACAGGGGACGAGCACGAACAGAGAAGAGAGGACGAGCACGAGCAGAGAACGGGGAACGAGCAGGGAACGGGGAACGAGCACGAGCAGAGAACGGGGAGCGAGCACGAGCTGAGAACGGAGAACGAACACGAGCAGAGAACGGGGGACGAGCACGAACAGAGAACAGGGGACGAGCACGAACAGAGAACAGGGGACGAGCACGAGCAGAGAACGGGGAACGAGCACGGGCGGGGAACGGGGAACGAGCACGAGCCGAGAACGGGGAACGAGCACGAGCAGAGAACGGAGGACGAGCACGAGCAGAGAACGGGGACGAGCACGAACAGAGAACAGGGGACGAGCACGAGCAGAGAACGGGGAACGAGCACGAGCAGGGAACGGGGAACGAGCACGAGCAGGGAACGGGGAACGAGCACGAGCAGAGAACGGGGAACGAGCACGAGCAGAGAACGGGGGACGAGCACGAGCAGGGAACGGGGAACGAGCACGAGCAGATAATGGGGAACGAGCACGAGCAGATAATGAAGGACGAGCACAAGCAGAGAGCGGGAACGAGCACGAGCAGAGAACGGGGAACGAGCACGAGCAGATAATTGGGGACGAACACGAGCAGAGAACGAGGACGAGCACGGGCGGGGAACGGGGAACGAGCACGAGCCGAGAACGGGGAACGAGCACGAGCAGAGAACGAGGACGAGCACGAGCAGAGAATGGGGACGAGCACGCTCTTGTCGCGCGGTACGGTGAACGTGCGCGGGCCGAGTCACGAGAAGGCGTGTGTATGCCGTATCGAATCGGATGCAGCCTGGTAGTGGGGATCCAGGGGTATATCCAGGAATTATCATCGGGAGGACACTGCCTCGAAGGGGCGCCTTCGGCATAAAAAAAATCGTTGAGCGGGGGAAGGGCGGTGCGCACTCGACCATAGGGAATACGCTTTTTCCTCCCGCCACCTTTCCATGGGCGGCACGTGTCCAAAATTCCCCTCCCCCTGTACCCGACCCTAGGAGTGGTTGGCCTTCAGAGTGTAGCCTCTGAATAGCCATAGCTATTCTGAAGGCATATGAGATTCAGGTGAGATGTTATCACACGGCACAGGAATACAAATCACATTGGAAACATATAATGTGGAAAACAGCAAAATGAAGCTGCGACACTTACAATGCATGGCTCTCAGGCACGCCACAGGGCACACTTTGCAACCTGGCTGGCGGAGTTCTGAAAACAGTGTCCGTCTTCAGTCATAACAGATATTCACATCGTGTGTGCCCTCAAGAATTAATGAAGGTGCGACATCACATCTGGAATTCAGAAGCAGGATTCAATCTGAAGAATACCGAGAACTACGCATTTGGACCAGTTTAATTCAGCACCATCCCAAGACCAACAGGTTCGTATGGTAATAGTGATGCTAGCCACGTCATGGCAGTCAACTGCAATGGGACATTTTGTCTCGCAATCGGGTGGTATACTGCAAATGTCACACTTCGAGTCATACCCTTGCCACCAGAGTGTAATGTATGTTCAACAAATCAGAGGTCCACAACCCTACGAACCATAACCAGAATAGCAAGGTTCCAACAAACTCCAGACGACTCAGGCAGGGGCTAAATTTAAGGAGGTATGTGATTCCAGGCATGGCTCTGATTATATACGGAAAAGGCTCTGCTCAGCATAGATCCGGATTTGCTAAGACAACTCCAGCAAGCATTCTGATACGCTGAAAGATCACACACCTATAAAGAGTGTGAGCAAGGAAATTGAGGGTCTAGTTCAGACCAGAAAACTGCGATTGTTTAGCAATTGAGGTATCAATATTATATTTGTCTCACGAATATATAAGCTTATCTTTTGTGGTCATGGTCCCACTTTAAAAAAAAAAATACTGATGATTATTCAAAAATACGCCTTCTAACCAAATTATCTCAATACCCAATGCTAGATTCATGCATGGTAATAATATAATATTAATGAGCAAAGGTACCTTAATAAGAATGGTACCTAATACTCACTGTTTGCATTTGACCCATGACAATCAGGGTCAAAGGTCAAAGGTATATTAGCTTAATCCATCCGACATATGAACTCCATTCTCCTCATTTATATACAATGCAATATTGATATGCAATTTAGTTGGGTACCTTTGATTTGAACCAATATTTATTTCAGCTAAGACTTGGAAAAGGTTGCGTCACATGCAGGGGTGTTGTTTTATATACTTTTAAAGGGGCAAGTGTCCCCTCATTGCTAGCCTTGCTCCCCCCCCAATGATTTCAACTTTGAATATTGGACCCTATGGAGTGTGCCTCCTCCCCAATCCATTTGGTCCCGTTCATTGCCTTCTTACATTCTGCCCCCCCCAATAATTTACAAAAATTAACACCCGTGGTCACACGTACTCCTACGTTTCATTTCTTGTGACATTGGAAGATTGTATGATAATCTGTGGTAAGTATAATAAAATGGTGCTGGATTCACTGCATGTCGACACTCCGAGGTTCAGGTGAAGTTTGGAGAGCTACGGTGACTTGTAATGAGGTCAAGGGTAGCCTACGCTGAATCTGCACGGATCTGCACTGACCTCATGCGTCACTGTCACTCATGCGCGGATATGCAAACATGTTGCAGCTCTAACCGAATAACCAGAGCAGGAATAGCAAATTTGCAGTGTCGAAAGGAAAATGTAATCGCTTCATGACAACATACCCAGCGACCTGGGATGATCTCTGCCAATATTTCCGACGCCGGATATAGAGTTCATGACCGGGCAAGTGCTGACAAATTGAAGGCTTCCTTTAGGTCTCGAGCTACCTAAAAAACGACGAGACCTTAAGCCCCTCCCTCCTCCCCTCTCAAACCGATGCCGCGCTAATCAAGTGGCGCCGAACAAAACTTTCTAGCAAAAACAGTCGGTTCGTTGATGGTATGCAATCTCTCCACATGGCATGATGAATGCGTTTCAGCGTGCTAAGTCCTGTCAAACACTTTTCACTGGATTTTGAATGTAATGGATTTGGTGAGAACTCCAAAAAAGCAGCAGGGTGTTCCTGAACACTGTACAAACAATTTACAAATGCCTCGAAAGCCGCAGCCCGTTTTCAGAATATTTCGAAGTCCCTGAATGAATGAAAAAATTAATTTCATGAACTTTAAATTAAACCTTGCCGCATTGATTTTGTGCTTCGTGTACGACGGCCTTCGTGCTTTCGCTGCCACCCGGCCACGAAGTGCGCTCTGTCTGGAGTGTATCCTGCCAATGTGGCTGGTCACCAGTGGCAGTGACAGCAGGAGCCATGGCATGACCAACGGTCACTGATCACACCGCACCCACACACCGCCTGGCGACACGCACGTGAGCACCACGTGACACGCCACTTGGCAAAACTTCCAGTTACAGGTTTAATCAATACACTCATCATCACGACAACTTTGGCTGATACCGTTCGGTGTATTGCATGAACTACATTCCCAAGGCGAGTCCCATTTGGTCGATCAATAGCCGCACGACGCGCAACGTGTTCATACACGTACTTCGAATCCAACAAGAGCACCTGAGGATGCAAGCGCCTGCCAAAGCTGCGGCGTAACGGTCTGATGCGACTAAACATGATGCGATATTTAGAGCACGCTTATATGCGGCATGAGCCCGCACCATCTCTTTCTACGACAGACTATCGCAACTGGATATGAATGAACGCCGCAGAGCGGTCCTGTGAGCAGCCGTGGAGCACCAGTAGCTGTGAGACGAGTGTGAGCCGGCAGCCAATCGTCGACCAGCCGGGCCTATCTTGGCCTGAGCCACAGGAGGTGGCGTGTCGACGACAGACCAATCCGTTCGAGGCCACTGTCGCTGAGTCCGACCGTGAGCGGCCGAGGCCACTGTCTCTGAGTCAGACCGTGAGCGGCCGAGGCCACTGTCGCTGAGTCCGACCGTGAGCGGCCGAACCGCTGCCTTGAGTCCGACCGTGAGCGGCCGAGGCCACTGTCGGGACCGTGAGCGGCCGAGGCCACTGTCTCTGAGTCAGACCGTGAGCGGCCGAGGCCACTGTCGCTGAGTCCGACCGTGAGCGGCCGAGGCCACTGTCTCTGAGTCCGACCGTGAGCGGCCGAGGCCACTGTCGCTGAGTCCGACCGTGAGCGGCCGAGGCCACTGTCGCTGAGTCCGACCGTGAGCGGCCGAGGCCACTGTCGCTGAGTCCGACCGTGAGCGGCCGAGGCCACTGTCTCTGAGTCCGACCGTGAGCGGCCGAGGCCACTGTCTCTGAGTCCGACCGTGAGCGGCCGAGACCGCTGTCTCTGAGTCCGACCGCGAGCAGTCGAGGTCCGCCGGCAACCACTCGATCTGCAACAGCTGGATCGGTGGAGGCCTGTTCAGAGCAGCTGGACTGAAAACTGCCGAGTCGTAGCGGTTGGAGCGGGAGTAGCTGATCGGGGGTAGCCGGTCGGGAACAGCCGGATCGGCTGGTACCCGGACAGCCGGCGGCTACTGAGCCGGGAGCAGGTTCGTAGCACATTCTTATGCAACCCCAAAAAGCAATCTGAGATGGTTTGTGCCACTGGACAGTCAGGTCATGAGTGACACCAAAGAAAGGGTGAGGGCGAGCGACGAATCGCCGAAGCTTTCTTCAAACTCAACGTTGCATCAGTAACGTCGCATGGAATTAATACTCATGCATCTTATCCTCCTTACCCTATCCAAAATCAACAGCTTCGCTTGCCGGTCACAGGTCCTCCCGCAGCATCAAGGAGACCGATACCGTGCTGCCACATATGTGGGACAGTTCAGCCATAAGGAGCGCAGATTAATTGTATTGCACCAGTAGCCACACGGTGCCGTCGCCGACGACCTGATGCCGACTCCGGTGGTAATGTACTGGCTGCCAGCGAGGCCGTCTTCCAGCCACCACATGACGACGCCATGTGCATGATTGGATAGCCTGGTCAGCGCCTCCTGGGTCCGGCGAGCCTGTGAACTAGAGGTGGCAGATACAAAACATTTGGGGACCGAAGACCGGGACCGGCCCGTCTGATGGGACTAAGGGTGCGTTCTTTGTCTCCTTCATTCTGCGGATTCCGTGGTCTGTGACGTATAATATCTCGTGGACTGCAGCCACGGAACGTTCTGTGAAATTTCGCGCCGGATTAATTATGTGAGCCATTTGTGTCGCTGTTCGCAAACCTTCCTACTAATTTGTATGATTAGCATTCATTGCATGCTGTTACATTAAAGCAATGTGGTTGAATCACTTGTTGGCAACACCAGTAATTATACAAAGCTCCGAACTATGATCTGATTGTTATTGGCCACTGATGCCTAATTTAATGCTCATGGTGTCAACAATAAAAAGGATAAAAATGCGAAACTATTCTGGGATGGCTCGTGTTCTAGGTAGATGAATATCAGACATGTCCAGGGCAGGCTATGACAGGCATGTCAAGGGCACGGATGAAATTTGCATTGGTCATTGCACAGTGAACATGCCGACAGCGGACCGACGTCGTTCCGCTACCTGGACGCCAGTGGCCCGCTGTCGGCTGAGGAGTGGAATGTCCGCCAAGCCGATATGCAGCCGAAGCCCAGCCAACGTGGGACCGCTGTCAGGCTGCTGTCAGGACGCTTGGGGCCCGCTGTCGGCTGGGTAGTGGGATGTCTGACAACGGCCCGACGTCAGCCGGCCGCTATTGATATGCCGAATTCAACCCGACATATGTTGATATTCCAGATCAGTATGTCGATGTCGGGCCGAGAGCGGTCCGATGTCGGCATACCGTTTACGAGATGTCGAACACGTGCGGACAGCGGGTCAACATCGGCATGTTTACTGGGTGGAGATGCAAATAATCGGAAAAAGAAGTTTCTGAAGGTAGTGTCTAGCTTACTGCTGTTTCACCTCAACAGTTGAGAATTTGACCACACTGCAACGGAAAACCCTCGCCGGTGGGAACATGGCATTTATTAGTGACATCTTCGCACAATCTAGCCCAATCGTAATCCACTCTACAACATTACTTGCGAATTTGCAATGTCTTCCTTGGCCGCACATCACTTCCAATGTGCGTCGCCATCTTGGAAGAAACCGCACAGAACGGGGCTGGACAGCTTTTTTCAGTCCGCGGGTTCCACGCAGAATCCACGAAATCTGGCCGCGGAATACGTGAGGAATGGACAAAGAACGACACATGACCTCAGAGTCCACGGAATTCCTGGACGGAACGTGACAAAGAACGCAGCCTAAACCCGGTTGAGGCCCGGTCGCATGCAATGAGGCGCGGTCAAAAGACCAGCTCTCTTTAAACACATAAGGTAAGGTATTTTTGCACGTAAGGTAGTGCCGTTACTTTTTCTTTAATTAAGGTAATATAGGCAGGTCACATCATTTTCGAATGCATCTCACTCCGAGAATGTGAATTGAAAGTAAACATCTCATCAACACTTCCTTTTTCAATTTATTTCCATAATAAGGCCTATTTTGCCTACTTTGAAGGCACGTATCTAGGTACTTGAGGAATGGCCGCACATATGTATTTGATCATATAATAAATATAGGACACATAGGACAGAGAGACATCATATTTTTTATTTTAGCAGCGGCAGAGTGCTATCCACTGAGCTTACCTTAAATGAGCTTACCTTAATGAAAGAGTACGTTAAGCCGGCTTACGTGGCACCTGGTGTTATCAGACAAGCAAGTGAAAAAAGGTGAGAGACGTCGGCAAACAAGGAATTTGGCGTAGAGGCGGGTACATAAATCCCTTGCATGGAGAACGTACATGCATACATACATACATACAGACAGACATGCATACATACATAGCACACGGTAGAAAGTTTGGAGGGTGACAGTCTCAGGACAGGCTCCGCTCACCACCCGCGACATGAAAGCGAAGCAGAGGCTCGGCAACAATGCATCCAGAAACCAATTGGTCAGTGTGTCGGTGTAATGACAGGCAGGTCTGGTTATAAATACCATCAAACTGCCATATATTTGTACAAAAGCGTCAATGGCATTTTGCCTACCGCTTCGGGTTCCGTCGAGGCACTTTCCACCGGCACAGGAAACAGTTTCATCCTCAACATCACCAGATCATCAGAAGCTCCATCCTCGGCATCAACAGGTGATCAACAAACCAATTGTCCCGGCACTGATTGGAAACCAGTGGCGGAAGTTTGCTGGCTCGGTGACTGCATTGAGAAGCGACAGCCGTTCATTCCGACAGGCAACGCTAAGACCAGCAACAAACGAGTGCCTGTTCTTCAATCGCTACTTTCAGCTGATCAAGATCAGCCTAGGTGTTATGCCTCGCAGAGACTGAGAGTCGGCACGAAAAACAGGCTGTGGAGCTTGTTGTTGAGTCCCGCTGCCACGCTCACCCCTGCCAGGCTGCTTACAGAGAGCACAGAGGGAAAGGAAATAGAAAGAGAGGAAATATAACGAAGAATGGCTCTTAGATGCTCCTGGGTTTTAGACATTGCGTGTAAAGAAAATATACGACCTTCAATATACCAGGTGCTGAGTTGACATCAAAAGTAACGATAAAGGTTATACTTTATTACTCAACGTTTCGGCCAGGGGCCATCGTCAGGCGTGATGAAAAAAGCTCAATCTTAAAAAATTAAAAAAGCACGCGGGAAAAAAACGTGCAAAAAGACACGTGGAATGCAGAAAAGCCTCCTCAGTGGTGCAGACACTCACAGAAACTCCAAACCAGAAACAAACTATGTCAAGAAGGAATCCTCTGAGGAAGCCCGAGCCGATGGTCCATATACATATCGATGCATACACTCACGCACATATATAGACATATATCCAATATAACGCGTAATACATACTATATAAAATGTATGTTTATGTAATTTTATGTGATATACCAAGACGTCGTTTGCGTGTTTAGTTGCGGCCGTAGATTACGTATATGTAGAGATTCGAGGAACTTCAGATCAGCGTTGTCCCTGGCTGTTGCTAGAATTTCTACTTTGAAGTTTGTGTTAGTGTCGCTGTGTTCCATGTTAGAATGTTTGTCGATCATGTGTTCGCCTAAAGGTGCGTATGCTCTCCGAAGTCTGGCATCTCCCAAGTGCTCATTGTACCTATCCCTGATGCTACGTTTGGTTTCACCGACATAAAATGTTCCAAGACAGCGATTGCACGTTATTTTGTAAACCACATTTTTCCGTGTGCATCTACCTTTGAGCCCGTTGTTACAGGTGTGG
>JAOTOM010004197.1:237500-239320 GCA_034440615.1 Ashinkailepas kermadecensis
CAGACACAATTTAGTATTACTCAACACCGGTGAGCCAACATTTTTCCACCTCGGTCACAATACAGAAACTGCCATCGATTTAACAATCTGTTCTCCAGCCCTAGCCAACGATTTTCATTGGACAATAGACACGGACATTCATGATAGCGATCATTACCCCATTAAATTAATACCGACCATTTCAACAACTGCCGATACCACACCCAGTTTTATCCCCCGCTGGAAAATTTCGCAGGCCGATTGGACAACTTTTCAGGAACTTTCACATATTCAATACAACCCCAACATTTCTCCCGTCGAAAACATCAACCAAGTTACCAAAACACTTTTCGAAGCAGCTTCCACCGCTATTCCACTAACAAAACCTTTCACAAAAGAACACCAGTCCCCTGGTGGTCGATAGAAGTTTCCCGAGCAATAGCCGCAAGAAAGAGAGCATTTAGAAAATATTTACGCCATCCCGACCAGCAAAATTTAGTCAACCGTAATTATGAACGTGCGAAGACACGCCGCATCATTCGCGAAGCTCGTCGCCGTTCATGGTCACTATATTTACAGCAACTCACCTCTCGAACACCTTTAAGCAAAATCTGGCAGTTAATCCGCCGATTATCAGGACGCACTCCATTTAAATCACTCCCGGCACTCAGAATTCAAAACACCACAATTACAGACCCACAAACAATAGTAAATACAATAGCGGACACCATGGCTCACAATAGCTCTGACAACAACTACAGACCGGAATTTCTACAAAATGCACAACACACATTTCACACCGATTTGGCACAATTCGATTCGGACACCACTGAAACATACAATATCCCGTTTCAAGTTTCAGAACTAGATACTGCAATTTTCTCAGCCGGTAATACTTCTGTAGGTCCCGACAATTTACATTATTCCTTTTTCAGACATTTATCCAACGACACAAAACATTGCATCTTACAAACATTTAATGCATTATGGTCTGGCCATACTTTCCCCGAAACCTGAAAGGAAGCCCTCATCATCCCTATTCCAAAACCCGGCAAAAACCACAGCAACCCCAACAATTTCCGACCCATCGCTCTCACCAGTTGTCTAGGAAAACTTTTAGAACGTATGATTGTAAAAAGACTGACCTGGTACTTAGAAACAAATCATCTCTTATCCCCAATTCAATGCGGCTTTCGTCATGGCCACAGTACAATAGATCATCTCATTCGATTAGAAACTGACATACGCCTTGGTTATAAACAACATGAACACACCATTGCAGTATTTTTAGACATTAGTAAAGCGTATGATATGGTATACAAACCGGCATTAATTTCCAAACTTCTTCACTTTGGCGTCAAAGGAAATTTAGGTCGTTATTTGATAGGATTTTTGTCCGGTTCCCGTCATTTTCATCTCCGGTGCAGGTCAGCGATTTCCGAGTTACATTTCATGAAAAATGGATTACCACAGGGAAGCTGTTTATCACCCGTCTTATTCAACATCATCATTAACGATATTTTCACCGACATGCCACCTCAGATATCACACTCCCTTTTTGCAGATGACAGCGCAATTTGGTGCACAGATAAAAATGAAACACATTGCTTATTTAGACTCCAAAACGCACTTGACCGGATACACCAATGGTCCATGAAATACGGTTTCACATTTTCAGCTCCAAAATATGCCACAATGATATTCAGCAAATCAACTCCGTGCCCAAATCCAGATACACCACTTCACCTGAGACACACTGACATACATTTGGTAAATTCGTTCAAATTTCTTGGTGTCATTTTCGATCGCAAGCTTTCCATGTACCAGCCGTCAAACACATC
>JAOTOM010004198.1:0-239330 GCA_034440615.1 Ashinkailepas kermadecensis
ACAGTGTGTTTCGGGCATATAGTATCCAGTGTGCCCTGTTGGTGTAACCTTGACTGTGTTCGAAAAGCGACTGTGCGACTGTGCGAACCTCCTGTAGCCTCCAGTTCGGGACTTCGATATGGCTCAGTTCCATATACGTATAATGCTACGATTGCGACACGCATTTGTAATACATAAACCGAACGACGAACTCTCGCATTGTAGCAAAATTTACATACACCGCGTGTTCGTTCCATATTCTTCATGCCATGGCAGCAGCACAGAGCCTCCTCCAAGGAATTTCCACTAGGTGGGATTTCTTGTCGATACCTAATCGGTATAATATGTCGTCACTGGCGAATCTAGCAATCCAGTTTGAGGAGGCCAATTTTCGCCGCGTACTCAACCCGAAACTTTACTCCCCAGTGACTCATCTAGGGTTTGTATCATGGGAGTGGGAAAACTGATTTGGAGGATGTCCAGCCAATCACTACTTTTGGTTTAAACGCACAGGATTTCGAACACTACTTTTCAAAAGGGCCCTTTTCATGTTCTAAATAAAACGATTAGTGGCCATCTTAATTTTCCTGTGGATGGGGCCGACCATCATCGTGTCTAAATCACCGCATTTCAACCCTAATTTCTCCATCATGTTCGATTATTTTTATTTTGGTATTCCCTGATAAGTCACCTTAGAGTGCTGAAGTTACACCTGTTCACGTCACTTAAAAATGTGCAATTTTCCAATTTTATGCATTCCAGTTCATAACGACCGGTCGCCGCCACGCCAACGTTCGTGCACGTGCACGCCCGCCTTGTGCATTCGGCGCATTCGCCACACTTCGTGCCATTCTATGGTTTCTGCTAGGCCTCATACGATTTGCTAATTGCTACCACATGAGGGTCTTGCGCCATATTGTTCGCAATGGAACGCTTCGAATGGAAGTCCGCTGGGAAAATTCTACAAATTCAGTTCGATGATAAGTTCTGTTTTTCGCACATCTTCTGGTGGTTAAGCAATCCGGATATCCGCTAAGATTTGATGCACTTCATCTCTGTGGTTAAGTATACTCCCAGATTGGCTACCGAAGCGAGGCCCTGGCTCGGTGTTCTTTCTTTGGATCCCTTGCGTTTTTCTTCGTCTATGGATGTGCTTTAGGGCTCCAGTCATTTTTTGTTAGGGTCCCGGCACATTTTTGAGACCCCAGCTCTTGCTAGCGTTTTGTTGCTTTTGTGTGCACCGATGAGTTTTGTTAGGTACCGGCCAGTTTTCGTACACCCCGATGTGTTCACTTAGTGCCCGGCCTTTGTGTTCGTGTTTAGGTCCATGTCGCAATTTGCGAGCCTAGCCTGTTTTGAAGCCCTCATGCGGTGTCATGGCCATGGTGTGCTTTGAGGGCCTCCGGTGTGTTTTTTTTTAGCTCCCGATGTGTTTATTTAGGGATGAAACGCATGTTTGAAGGCGACTCGCTTTTTGCGAGAATCGGTGCGCTTTAACGGCCAGGTGCCTTTTCGACCTCCCGTTATGCTCTTAGGGCTCTGCTGAGCTTATTTGGGGCTCCTGACGCACATTTGTGGGGCCTCAGTACGACTTTGGGGGTCCCGGTGCGTCCCTGGTCCCGGTCCGGGACCGATTGCGATTTTTGAAGTCATCTGGTGCTATGTTTAGGGATCCAGAGATATTTTCCTGGTTGAGACATTTTATTTGGAATCGCTCCTTATTTTGGAGCGATCTTTTGACCTTGATCTTTTTTGGTTCCCGATGCGGATTTTGAGCAAGGCTGGGCTTATTTGGGGCTCTCGACGCCAATTTTTGGAAGCCCCGACGGAACTTTTTGATGCCCCTACACAAATATTTTGGGCTACCGATGGAAATTTTGGATCCCGAGCGCGATATTCGGGGGGGCGCCGGGAGTTCGCGGGGCGCGTTGTACTAAACTGGGCGCCATGACGAGATTTAGGTGGGCCCCGAAGCAAATTTTCCGGCCCCTGTGCGGTTTTCTGGGTCCCGCTTTGTTTATTCAGGGCCATCTACGCGAAATGGGAGAGCCCGATGCGAATTTTTAGGGCCTCAGCGCGATTTTTGTTGACCCCGGCACAATTATTGGGAGCTCATCCCACTCAGGACGGAGGGGAGTATCTTCCCCTTTGGTACGCTACTGCGGCTGCTCATCAAGTTTGTTTTTTCTCTCAACCGATTGCACCATTCATTCATAAAGGAAAGACTTGTCGAAAAAAATTCCGGACCTGGTCTTAATTTTCCGGTATTCGGGTGGATTCGATCGAGTCGCGGTATGTTTTTTTACAGTGTAAAGTTCTACTTTTCAAGACCCTACGCGATATTTTTGGACCCCGGTACGACTCTTCGGGCTACTGGTGCGATTTTTTTTATCCAGTGGTTCGGCAAGTTTCTTTTCCGGGGCCCGACGTTTTTTGGGGGTGAGGGGTGGGGTGGGGGTTGTCATTGACGCGATATGTGAGACCGCAGAGTGATATTCAGGGATAATAATTTATTTGTGTGGGACAGCTGCGACGTTTGGGGCCCTACGCGATATTTTGGGCCCCAGTATGATCTTCAAGGCCGACGACTATATTTTTTGGGTTCCAGTGCGTTTTTTTGGGCCCCGGTGTCATTTGTTTGGGTCCCTAGTGAGAGGTTTAGCAGCCTCGACACGTTTCTGATGTTCCAATACGTTTTGGGAGCTTTTGTAGCGATTGTTGGGCCCCAGGGTTATTTTTGAAGTCCGGATTGGTTTTCTTTTTCGTTTCCCTGGCTTCGATTGTTTGGGTCCTGATGATACTTTTTGGCCACGGTGCGACCTATCGAGCCGGTAATGTGACTTTCAGGGGCCAGGCGCGAACTTTTGAGGCCACCAACGCCATATCCCGGGCCCCGGCCTGCTTTTTTTTTTGGGGGGGGGGGGGATCCAGCGTGATTTTCAAGGACACCGACACGCTATTTTTTCCCCAGCGGGATTTTCAGGGGTCCCGGTCCACCTTTTGGGGATCAAGCGCGATTTTTATAGGCCCCGGTGTCACCTTTTGGGCCCCCAATGTGATTTTCAGGGGTCCGGCCTGCCTTTTTGTTCTCCCAGCGTCATTTTTCAAGGGCCCCGGCTAGACATCTTAGGCCCTGGCGCGATTTCCACCGGCCACGACCCAACCTTTTGGGCCCACAGCGTGATTTTCAGGGGCCCCTGCGCGCCTTTTGGGAATCCCGTTCGCACATTTTGGGCCTCCAGCGTATTCTTAGAGGTCACTAGACGATTTGTGGGCCCTCAATGTGATTTTCATGGGCCTCAGTGCGATTTTGGACCCCCAGTGACATTTACAGGGACCCCTGCGCGACTTTGTAGTGCCCTCAATTTGCTTTTCAGGGATGCTTGCTTGTGATTGCTTGTGCGAATTTTCGTGGCCCCAGCGCGATTTTTAAGGGGTCCTGCGCAATTATTTCCGAACCACGGTGCGGTTCTTGGGGTCCCACAACCTCTCAGACGAGGGGGACAACTGCTCTTTGTTTTGCCCGGGGAAAGGGGATAGTGCCGTCTGGGGGAGGAAAAACCGATCAACATTCCATCACGCTACACACAATGTCTTTTTTTGCAAAGGCAGCTTCATCTGTCTCTTCATTTTAGCAACATCGAAGAAAAGACCGCAAATGAATATCTAGCTTTCGTCACTCATGTCATTCGGCCTGGCTCGCGTCGTCCCTCACCTCTGTGGTGTGCGTAAAAGTCTAGGGGGTCCTGTGTTTGTAATACCACTGTTAATGGACCCGATTACTAGCTTTGTAGCATGCATTTTTTACAGGAACAATTCACATTTGAGCCTTCCTCGTTGCTTTGACATCAGTATAAGTGCTGCCAACTTTCTACCATTTTTCTTTGTGATAAAATTGCACCGTTCCAAGGAAGAAGTCACTTCGGCTACCGGAACTATAGGAAGGTTTTTTTTCGGTTGCATTCTCCATTGAAGCTCCTTTTGACTAGGTGGGATTTTACTCCACTAGGTGGGATTTCACGGCACTCGGTGGGACGCATCCCACCTAGTTAACATGCTAGAGGAGGCCCTGCAGCACCATGACAATGACACTAGTTGAGGGTATGAGCGAGGCCTGAACCAGATCAAAATCCTCAACTCACAGTCCTAGTAATCCAATGTAAAGATAGACATAATTACACACTGTTCATCGATTCCATCTGCTGTTGTAGTTTAGAACTCCACTGACCGTCTCCGGTCCGTGAGAGGTGATCACTGACGATCTCCGGTTCGTGAGGTGATAACAGACGATCTCCCGTTGATGATATGTGATCACTGATGATCTCCGTTTGGTGATGTGTGAACACCGACGATCTCGTTTGGTGAGATATGACCACTGACAGTCACTGGTGGACTATTGTGCTCTCTGCGGGTGATTGAGCACCAATTATGTTTGCAAAGTATGTATTAAATTGTCATGGGACTGTGTTGGTATGCTTCATTAATTGTTTCGATTTTTTTCCGGCAATGATCTGTAAAGGCACATTTCCTTAACTTGTCACCCACCAGTGTTGGCAATGACTGTACAAACACTACTTCTCACCCAAAGATAGAACGTTAGTCCCACCAGCGCAATTCATACTACTGGATAATCCATTCTCATCCGAGAGTTCCCACGAGGGTGATAGAGCCAAGAGCCTCATGGTACTTCGAGCATTCATATGATTCATGTAGGTATCTCCATGTAACCTTCGTCATCCATCTTGTGTCGCTACCGCTCCCTCTGGCCACCGTCTGCGTGTCACTATCGCTCCCTCCGGCCACCGCCTGTGTGTCGCTACCGCTCCCTCCGGCCACCGTCTGTGTGTCACTACCGCTCCCTCTGGCCACCGCCTGTGTGTCGCTACCGCTCCCTCCGGCCACCGCCTGTGTGTCGCTACCGCTCCCTCTGGCCACCGTCTGCGTGTCACTATCGCTCCCTCCGGCCACCGTCTGTGTGTCGCTACCGCTCCCTCTGGCCACCGTCTGCGTGTCACTATCGCTCCCTCCGGCCACCGTCTGTGTGTATTGTCGTGGCCTTTCACCGCCACTTCGGTGTTCTCCCGCCAAGACACTTGTCGGCAACCAATGGTGCGACCAATGGTGTGACCACTGGCACCTTCTCACAAGGCAGTGCGAAGCCTGCTTCTACCACAGGGTACGGCGACTGACCTCACCGGCCTGGTACGGCCACTGACCTCTCCCCCACCAGTCGGGTATGGCTACTAACCTCTCCCCCACCAGAAGAGTATGATCACTGATCTCTCCTTCACCGGCAGGGTACGGCCACTGACCTCTCCCCTCCCGTCAGAGTATGGCCACTGACCTCTCCCCTACCGGCAGGGTACGGCCACTGACCTCTCCCCTCCCGTCAGAGTATGGCCACTGACCTCTCCCCTCCCGTCAGAGTATGGCCACTGATCTCTCCCCTACCGGCAGAGTATGGCCACTGACCTCTCCCCTACCGGCAGGGTACGGCCACTGACCTCTCCCCTCCCGGCAGAGTATGGCCACTGATCTCTCCCCTACCGGCAGAGTATGGCCACTGACCTCTCCCCTACCGGCAGGGTACGGCCACTGACCTCTCCCCTCCCGTCAGAGTATGGCCACTGACCTCTCCCCTACCGGCAGAGTATGGCCACTGACCTCTCCCCTACCGGCAGGGTACGGCCACTGACCTCTCCCCTACCGGCAGGGTACGGCCACTGACCTCTCGCCTACCGGCAGAGTACGGCCACTGACCTCTCCCCTACCGGCAGAGTACGGCCACCGACCTCTCCCCTCCCGTCAGAGTATGGCCACTGACCTCTCCCCTACCGGCAGAGTACGGCCACTGACCTCTCCCCTACCGGCAGAGTACGGCCACCGACCTCTCCCCTCCCGTCAGAGTATGGCCACTGACCTCTCCCCTACCGGCAGAGTACGGCCACCGACCTCTCCCCTCCCGTCAGAGTATGGCCACTGACCTCTCCCCTACCGGCAGGGTACGGCCACTGACCTCTCCCCTACCGGCAGAGTACGGCCACCGACCTCTCCCCTCCCGTCAGAGTATGGCCACTGACCTCTCCCCTACCGGCAGGGTACGGCCACTGACCTCTCCCCTACCGGCAGGGTACGGCCACTGACCTCTCGCCTACCGGCAGGGTACGGCCACTGATCTCTCCCCTACCGGCAGGGTACGGCCACTGACCTCTCCCCTACCGGCAGGGCACGGCCACTGACCTCTCCCCTACCGGCAGAGTATGGCCACTGACCTCTCCCCTCCCGTCAGAGTATGGCCACTGACCTCTCCCCTACCGGCAGGGTACGGCCACTGACCTCTCCCCTACCGGCAGGGTACGGCCACTGATCTCTCCCCTACCGGCAGAGTACGGCCGTCGACCTCTTCCCTACTGGTACGCCATGACCACTGATTTCTCCTCCACCGGCAGGGTACGGCCACTGACCTCTCCGCCACCGTCAGGATACGGCCACTGACCTCTCCCCTATCGGCACGCTATGGCCACTGACCTCTCCCTTACCGGCAGGGTTCAGCCACCGACCTATCCCCTGCCGATCACTGATTTCTCCTCTACTGGCAGGGCACGGCCACTGATCTCTCCCCTATAGGCAGAGTATGGCCACTGACCTCTCCCCTACCGGCATCGTACGGCCACCGACCTCTGCCCTACCGGCACGCTATGGCCACCGACTTCTCCCCTGCCGGCAAGCTATGGCAACAGATCTCTCCTTCGCCGGCAGGGTACGGCCACTCCACACCACGCACCGTCGGCGGCAAGGTGTTCACCATGTGCTACGCCCTGGTCGGCATCCCGCTGGGCCTCGTCATGTTCCAGAGCATCGGCGACCGCGTGAACCGCGCCAGCTCGATCGTGATCCGGTGCGTGAAGCGCGCGCTCAGGTGTCCGTCGAATGAGGCGTCCGAGATGAACCTGATCTGTGCTGTGTTCACGCTGAGCGTGCTGGTGATCGCTGGCGGCGCGGCCGCCTTCAGTCGCGAAGAGGGCTGGACATACTTCGATTCGGTCTACTATTGTTTCATCACGCTCACCACCATCGGCTTCGGCGACATGGTGTCGCTGCAGCAGGACAATGCGCTCAACACGCGGCCCGACTACGTGGCGTTCGCGCTGGTGTTCATCCTGTTCGGGCTGGCCATCGTGGCCGCCAGTCTGAACCTGCTCGTGCTGCGCTTCGTCACCATGAACACCGAGGACGAGAAGCGAGACGAGGCAGAGGCGCTTCAAGTGAGTCTGTCGATCCGACCGGATGACTGTGTTAATTCGTTAACGTCGTAATTCATGCTTGTGCTATGGTAGGTCGACGCGGTTTCATTGACCAGATTACGTAATCGGGCACTTTGTGCCCTCTCCCGTAATCGATTATTCATTTTCCGTAGCTTATGAACGCTTCAAGAAACCATTCTCAAACTTTGTGGCTGTCCAACATTTTGTTCCACATGAGGCGTCACCCCTGGCCGTTATTCACCAAACTTAGCAGCGAATGTTGACAGGTCATTGACTACATCACTTGGAAGTTTGCCATTCATTAACTCATCGGAGTCGCGTCCATTTCGCTTAAGAAAGTAGCAGAAGATCGATTTGCAGTTAATTGGTGACATTGAGTAATCATAGTGCTACTTCAGCGATTGCGGGACATTTATAAATACTTCCGATAATTTCTGAAGTATATTTTAGTCAAGAGCAGTACCAGATAACTTTTTGGAAGGCGTGTTTGTTGAGCGTTCTCACTTCTGTTAGCTTATCCTCCTTCGTCTGATTACTGCTATGAATTGAAGATATTGTTGGAAAGCTGGACAGCAATTATTATGAGGCTAATTACCGCATTTATTATTTGAAAGCTACATGCTTTCCAGGTGTGGATGCAAAGTGGGTACGATGCGAGTGGGGACTGAGTTTGGTCTTTTCAAATGCAGTAAATCGTGGAAATTAACGTTGTTTACAATTAATTTAATGTTTGGAGAATATTTAGCATCAGCCTTTGAAGCTGGAAAATGATGTCCCCGTCATGGCAGCTCAAGGAGAGATGTTTGGATGGCATACTTTTACCAAGATGTGTGTTGTTATATATCAGCGTGCTTGTCATCAGCTACTTCTACAATGCTTGTTTGAAGAAGTCTATGTGAGTTTTTGCATGCTTAAAATCAAGGTGTTCCTTCCCTGTTTCTTGTTTGCCCAACTTGTTTCTTGTTTCGGTATTCCCCATATACTGCGACATTTTGTCGTGATAAGTTCAATTTTCGAGTTGTTAAATGAATTCCGATGCAAAATGTCGGAATAAGTTAAATCGCATCGCTATTAATCGCGACATCGGAGCATGTCGCGAGAAAATAAGCTACCACGGCATCGTGAATTAAATCGTGTTAAAATTTTCTTTAAATGCAGTCTGTCTGGTCCCTTTCGCTCTCTGCTTTCTGCAAAAATACCCCACGTACTCTTCAAATCCTATTGTAATTAGAAAGCACTGTTGCTGCCAAAAGATGCCAATGCTGCCAAATACGACATTTCCAATGTTCTCGTCTTCTTTTCGGCAATTCTCGCGACAAAAACTGTGCGGCGCCTGCAATAGTTTGATTATATACGGACAAGCAGTGCATAGTGAGAGCACTGTGGAGTATTATGGGTGAAATTTACCGCTAACGGCCATTGCATAGGTAGGTGACTGATCAGATGATATTTCAGCTCCGGTAACTTTATTCGGAGTCGTACGCAATTTTTGAAGGCAGCGATTGTTCTGGCTCAGACATTTTTTTTCTGAATCCCTCCTTATTTTGGAGAGCTCCTGCTTTATATCTTTTTTTGGGGGGGTTCCAATTCGATTTTTGGGACCACGCTGTGCTTACTTAAGACCCTTGGCGACAATTTTTCGGAGACCCGACAGGAATTTTTGTATCCCTCCACCCAACTGTTTGGACTACCGACGGGATTTTTTGGGTCCCGAGCGCTATATTTGCGGGGCCCGACGCGGGTTCGCCGGGCGCATTGTACCTAGCTGGGCCCCAGCGCGATTTTGGCGAGCCTGGGTGCAAATTTCCTGGCCCTGGCGCGAGTTTTCTGGGACCCGTTGTATTTATTTGGAACCCCTACGCGAATTTTCGGGGCCCCGACGCGAATTCTCGGGGCTCCACAGCGACTTTTTTGGAGATCCCGGCGCGATTCTTGGGAACCTATCCCTTTCAGGTGGGAGAGGAGGGGCATTGGCCCCTGTGGTACGCTACTGCGGGTCCTCGACGACTTTTTTTTTCAGTCGTTGGTATCCTTCAGAGTAGAAAGGTCCTTTTAATAATTTTGTTTCGCGACCTGTTGTGAATTTTGCGGTTCCCGGGCCGATTCGATCTAGTCCCGGTTTGATTTTTTTTGGTAGAGTTCTTAATTTGTTTAGCTCGCACGTAATATTTTCGGCCCCGGTATGATTTTTCTGGCTCCCGGTGCGAATTTCTGGGTGCCCCGATACGTTTCTTTTCCGGGGCCTGCATTTTTTAAAATCTTTGACGCGATTCTTGAGGCCGCAGAGTGTCATTCCGAAAATAATTATTTTTGGGGGCAGCTGCAACTTTTGGTGCCCCGTTGTGACCTCTTGGGCCCTCAGTGTGATTTTCAATGGCTGTGATGTGACTTTTCTTTTATATCCCAGTGCGTTTTTTGGGCTCCCGCGGCATTTATTGGGATCCCTAGCGCGAGTTTTGGCGGCCTCGACACTTTTTTGGGCGTCCAAGACGTTTTGGGGAATTTCCCGGTCAATTTACGTTTGGTGGTTCCATTTTGTCTGTATATTATGGGCAGCAAATGACTGATAAGTTGTCAATTTTGCGCTTAACGACACGGACATCACATCATTTTTAACATCAAATCATCACCAACTGATTACAATTTGCCGAGGCATGGGGGAAAGTAACATGTACTGGCTTACGAAAAAAGTGGGGGTGTCGCTTCGATTTCTGTCAGGTGGCACAGGGAGCATGCGGGCATTCTGCTGTATTCAGCGTTCATCTCCGCCATCGGGCTGCACCATCGATCGCCGGCTGTAGTTTGGCAGTCGGCTTCCCTGGTCCACTTTAGGGTGCGTCTTTGGGCCGGCTGACTAACTGCCGTATCGTCGATTAACCATAGTGCTAAACATTGCCGCCCTCTTATAGTCAAAGTTTCAGCTCTGGCGTCAGTACGTTGAACTTTGTCAGTGATTAGCATTAGGCTGATCCACTGAGCCCAGATGAGAGAGGTGGTGGAACGCCTCAGGACAAAGCGTTAAATAAGGAGGCTGGCAACAGCTAAACAGCAATTTCGACTGATTTTATATGCACGGAAGCGGAGTAGAGCTCTGGAGTTGGGAAGGTACGGGGAAATATATTGGTAGGCCCAGTGGTTACCTTAGTTCGTGTTTCTCATTAAGTGAAACCTTGGAGAGAAGCTCCACAAAGGTGCATTTCAATCAGACTTACAACTGAATTTTACTTCCCGCGTATTAAAGTTGCTTAGCGCATTAGTTGTGCGAATGGCAGAGCATTCCTGCGTAATGCTATTTATTCTGAGAAAAACGTCTTCACCGGGCCATAATCGCAAAGAACCTTTCAAAATGACACGGCTTTGCTGGATAGATTTAACCTTGCCGTGCTGAAGCGGGCGTATGCAGATTTTCACAATCTTTCCCCGACGAGTTCTCGGTTGGTACACTCTTGCAGACATGTCCGAATGTAAGAGGCATCTAAAATTTGACGATTGTCTCTATCTCCGTTGCGTACTTACTGGAGCCGAACAGCCGAACCACAGCACAACCAAGGCACAAACAAGGCACAACCAAGGCACAACCAAGGCACAACCAAGGCACAACCAAGGTACAACCAAGGCACAACGTCCGCAGCAGCCACTCCCTGTTGTAGGAGCTGAGCAACATCAATATCGGCATTGTTATCTTAACAATAGCTTTGCAAGTGAGCGGAGTTCTCCGAATTTGTTGGTGCAGTGGTATGGCGATAGTTGCTATTATCAGCGAATGGTCGCAGAAATTATACGACTTGGATGTTACGCGACTGTAGCTGCGTGATAGGTGTTGTATGCAGGACCGCAGGAGCTCCAAAGCACCATTGGCACACCTTTGTGCTAGGATGTGAAGACCAGGGCAGGTCAGACCATGATTCGAATGAACACATTCAACACAGTCGCTATTCTGTGTCGCGAAAGAAGCTATGATTTTGTAGCACGCTACCCTGAAGCTTTTGAGCTCAGCTATGTTCATATCTAGCAGTGCGGCAGAATGTCCTACCCCTCACAGTGCGTCAGAATGTCCCACCCCTGGCAGTGCGGCAGAATGTCCTACCCCTCGCAGTGCGGCAGAATGTCCTACCCCTCACAGTGCGGCAGAATGTCCCACCCCTGGCAGTGCGGCAGAATGTCCTACCCCTCACAGTGCGGCAGAATGTCCTACCCCTCACAGTGCGGCAGAATGTCCTACCCCTCACAGTGCGTCAGAATGTCCCACCCCTGGCAGTGCGGCAGAATGTCCTACCCCTCGCAGTGCGGCAGAATGTCCTACCCCTCGCAGTGCGGCAGAATGTCCCACCCCTGGCAGTGCGGCAGAATGTCCTACCCCTCACAGTGCGGCAGAATGTCCTACCCCTCACAGTGCGGCAGAATGTCCTACCCCTCACAGTGCGTCAGAATGTCCCACCCCTGGCAGTGCGGCAGAATGTCCTACCCCTCGCAGTGCGGCAGAATGTCCTACCCCTCGCAGTGCGGCAGAATGTCCCACCCCTGGCAGTGCGGCAGAATGTCCTACCCCTCGCAGTGCGGCAGAATGTCCTACCCCTCGCAGTGCGGCAGAATGTCCCACCCCTGGCAGTGCGGCAAAATGTCCTACCTCTCACAGTGCGGCAGAATGCCCCACCCTTGGCAGTGCGGCAAAATGTCCCACCCTTGGCAGTGCGGCAGAATGTCCCACCCTTGGCAGTGCGGCAAAATGTCCCACCCCTGGCAGTGCGGCAGAATGTCCCACCCCTCACAGTGTGTGAGGAAATTTGGCTCCACTATAACTTCTATCCTGGGGTATGCAGAGAATCGTAGTAAATAACATGAGCAGCTCTATCCGTGACCGGTTCGAATTGCGAAGAATATTTTTACCTACGTCTCGTAGTAGAGCCTGAAGATCAGGTCAGTCACCTGAGGTCAGGGTGTGGTCAGTCACCCGATCGTCGCCATATTTTCCAGACCCTGGCCGTAAAACAATAATCTTTTCTAAGCAAACAAAATATAGTAACCCTATACATGTTTGGAAGAATGTCGGCAATCTTGCATATACGCTATCCTTGCAAACCCTAATTTGGCTTTTTTTCTTCGTAATATTTCACATTTCATATTATATTTATATATATATATATATATATATATATATATATATATATATATATATATATATATATATAAATATAATACAACAATGCATTGCTTGCTAAAGGCCACTGCGGCTTTGCTGTTTATTAGTTTCTTTGATGTGGCTTCGATTCTTCTTTTTATGATTTTGTGTTCGCATTCGTGTTGACTCAGAATGGTGCCAAAGCTCATAATCAGTACAGATATCTGGGTTAAAGAAGGCACAGTAGTTTCGTGTCCTTCATGTCGACGTTTCGTCATTTCACATTGCATCATCAGGAGCAAGCGCAGATTGTTAACGAAGTCACGCAGGTAATACGCTTAAGTTACACTGATCATAGTTAAGGTGCAAGAGTCAAACTCGCGTACATATAGAAATCGAATGCAATTATCGTCTAATATGTGTAACCGTTCACTCGCAATAATTAGGCTACCACAGTACTTAAGGGTTAATTTATTTTCCAACACACTGAGAAATGAGCGTGTTAAGCATATTTGGGTGACATCACACATCAGAAATTAAACACAATGTTGATCGCTATTCACAAGGCCACACCAAAAACATTCCCTATTTTGCCTTTAGGGTCACAATCGGTCATCTTGGCCCCAGGGGTGATGTGTCATACAGCGACAGAGTACGTCGCGCATTAACCTGCCGGTTTATAGCCGGGTCTCTTTCGTGTATGCATATGACCTCTAGTATGTGAATACGTATTGGCTCGTGTTATCTGGCGATGATAGTGGTATTGCCACCCATTTGTTGTCTCGTGAGGCGTGTGTCGTACGTGGCGTATGTTCGTATGTGTCTGTGGACCACCGCTCTTCAAGTGCTCAGCAGCACTCCGCAGCAGGCCTATCACTATGCACTTGCAGAGCGTTGCATGGTGATAAGCATAAGCGATGCTCTAGACCACATGGCAAAGTGGTGCAAAATTTGGGGCTTCACCCGTGGCGCAGAAAAATCGGCCACAGTCACACATGGTCGCCTCCGCCCCACACCAACAATTTTCCTTAACATCGACGGTAAAGCCATCGAACAGGTGAAAATCTTTCAGGTGAAGTTCTTAAGAGTAAACTTGGATCAAACACTTCGTTTCAACACACATCACTGCCATGTCGAAGAGATGCCCGAAGCGCGTAGACCTAATCCGTGCACTTGCAGGCACCGACTGGGGCAGAAACAGGAAAACACTACTGCAACTCTACCAGTCGCATATTCATACGACCCATCCTAGAATACAGCATCATCATCATTGCTTCAATTTCACCAACACTGAACAACGTTAGGCGTCATGAGCGGACAAAATACCGGTTGCGCCGCTCTGGTGGTGGGTTTGTGAAGGAGCACCACCAGAGTGGGCTTGCTATGATTAATGCTATATTCCAGTTCCTAGAGGAGGTGCAAGTAATTTCCAATGGTCAAATTTGAACAACATTGAAACAAGCTCTCTTATGATGTGTAGTTCGTTTTATTATCAAATAATTTCACCCTGTCACTTTGTCCTTAAAGTGAAATGGGAGCAATTGGCCACTCAACATATTGTAATAAAAACGCGTCATGCATCTCCTGTGTAATGTGCTGATAATTTCCAATGTTCTTAACTAAACGAAAATCGAACGTGCTACATTTTTATATCATCTTTAATAACTTCCATGAAGGTTTAACCCGGTCACTTTTGCACTCAACTCAGAATGTGTGTCCCAAATTATCACATTGTGTTCCTTAAACTTGTATATCAGATGTTCTACATTACCGAATTAATTTCCAATAGTATCAAATAAACCGGAATAAAATCACCTACCTTCTGATGCCATACTCGACTACTTTTATAGATATCTAACTCTGTCATTTTTGCACTAAACTCCAGGATTTGTGTATCGAATTATCATATTGTATTCCTTTAAATTGCATATCAGATGTTCTACATTAGTGAATTAATTTTCAATGGTCTCAAATAAACCGAAATAAAATCAGCTGCCTTCTGATGCCATACTCGACTACTTTTATAGATATCTAACCCTGTCATTTTTTCACTAAATTCCAGGATTTCTGTCTCGAATTATCACATCGTATTCCATTTAATTGTATATCCGATGTCCTACATTAGCTAATTAACTTCCAATAGTCTCAAATAAACCGGCATAAAATCAGCTGCCTTCTGATGCTATACTTTTATACATATCTAACCCTGTCATTTTTTTTCCACTAAATTCCAGGATTTCTGTCTCGAATTATCACATCGTATTCCATTTAATTGTATATCAGATGTCCTACATTAGCTAATTAAATTCCAATTGTCTCAAATAAACCGGCATAAAATCAGCTGCCTTCTGATGCTATACTTTTATACATATCTAACCCTGTCATTTTTACCTTTTGACATAAAGCTTTCCGGCATTATTGAGGTTCTGGCGTGGCGGCTTGATGCACGTCAAGCGCCGACGGTTGCTGCCGAGAGGATCCGTAGGGCCGCCGAACGGTGGCACACACAAAGTAAAGTTCCACCCTTCAACAATACTCAGCAACATCGGCTCAGCAACGCCAAAATGGTGTAGGAGAAATTCACGGTTGTAGATGCATTCTTTCCATTCAACGCCCATAAGCGTAATGTTTCTAAACAATATCGAGAAAACTTGTCGACCTCAATTCCAATGGTGGCGGAATTTATGCCAAGCACATCGCCTATCGTTTCACGTATGAAAATCTGCCTGTAATTTTGGCGTTGGGTCCCATTCACGTTAAGTTCCGCGCCCCGCCATATCCGTGAATGGCGGGTGGTCGGCGTCGAGCCGCGGGCCGCTGGCAGCGTCGCCGGCAGCCCGTCGTCTATGGTGGAAAATAGTTCCAGAAGACAATAGGCAAAGTAACAATATGCGCAATATATCACTGTAAATGGAAATGAAATTGACGTCTGAAGGCAAGCTAACTTTCATAAATGCCCTTCGCATCATATTTTATGGAGACAGAGTCTCATAAATAGTAACTATATTCTTCGCACACACACTAGTGAGCATCCAGGAGCGCTTGTCGCAGGCGCATATTTCAGAGTTCTTGAATGGCATCAGGAACCTACCTGTTTTCTTTCTTTACTGGAGATCCCCCGTTGTCCGCATTAACATTGCATCTGACGCCTAACGCAAAGTTAGGAACTATTCAAAACAACTGCATCAGAGCAGCTACAGGAGCCCTCAGCGCCACACCGATGGTCTTCTAGTCCGATATGCCTCCCCTCCGCTTTAGGAGGACACAACAGCTGTGCCGCTACCACATTAAGATCAAATCTATTGAAAATCACCCTGCACAGCGATGCCTTCTGTCTGACAGATAAGCCTTCTGCCTGAGCCGGTTTGGGCGCAAACTCCCACCATTTAGTGTTCAAATTCCCACCGCTCTTTCAGGTCTTAACCTCACAATGCCAAACACTGCAGATCGACCGCCCACTAGGCCATTATGGACCCATAGTCAATCAAAGGTTGAGTATTTGCTATCGGAAAATATATCAGATATTATACCGGCGGAAATTCTCGCCACCTTCAACAAATTCGTAGATTTCAACAATCACAAAACAGTCATTCACGGATAGGTCAAAACACGAGGTCAAAGTTGGCATCGGCATCACTGGACCAGGCCTGAGGCTTTCCAAACGTCGACCGGATAACACTTCCATCTACTCCGCTGAAGCAATGGCCATCTGGCCGCTATCCCCATTCTAAAGAGACACAAAACGAGAACGTAGTTATTTGTTGAGATTCCGAATAAGTCTTCAGTCAATTAACAAGACACACGACTGCCCACATCCAGTCATTGATCGAAGCCAACAAACCGTGACCCGCAACGTAAACAACTTTTCCTTCCTCTGGATTCCGGGCCACGTCAACATTCCAGGAAACGAGCAAGCAGACGGACTGGAAAAGCGAGCCTTATCATCGACCACTTATCCCAACATGGAACATTCGGTAGACGATTGCAAAGCACTTCTGCAACGCCACATACGTAAGCATCACCAGAACACATGGACATAGCATAACTCTGCACCTCACCGCTCCAATCATACCCACAACATTAAACCAACGAATGGAAATGGAACATATCAAACCAATCACACCGCCAAAAGGAAGTCATCTTCACTAGGCTTAGAACTGTTTGCACAAAGCTAACACAGCCTCAGCTACAGTATGACCAATATGCAACATCTCACTGCGACACCTGCAACACCACATTAAGCATAGGCCACATCCTGCTCAGACTGTAGTAGCTTTGACGCTCAAAGATAACCACTTAAGACCTTCTGCCCAAAAGAGGGCATCACCTTATCGCTTCCATCGCTTCTGGATGACAAACACCCGGAACTCCTCCAATCAGGGATTTAGGATCATATTCACATGGGGGGGGCTCCTGCCTCCCCCCCCCCACCAACCTGTAGCTCAGTCCCACCAAATTGGCAGCCAGACCCTCAACTTAGCAATACTACATAAATGTCGAGTACGACATACTACTCGTGTTCATCCTAAGTAGGTGTAAGATTGCCCAACATGTATAATGAGTGGTGACGATATTATCGCGGTTCCTCTAAGTATCCTTTAGTATTGGTGGTGACTGTCCTCTTTGATAAATTGAAATGGTATGTACAAGCAATCCTATTTTAAGTTTTCTCAAATCGATAATCACACTGGTCATTTAGCAGTCATCGCGATGTGGAGTTTGCTATGATGACTACATGCCGTTTCTTTTGGTACCGTTTTAATCCGTTTTGATCGACGGAAATTTGAAGTAACATACATCAGTATAAAAAGACAACGATGAAATTAGGTACAATGAGAAGCGAAGAGGGAAGAAGTCGTTTCGGCAATAAGTGCATTCTCCATATTCAGTAGCAGTTTTTCGATTAACCATTTCCTGATTGATAATAGTATTTCTGGGATGACCTTTTTTAAAAACAATTCATGAGCTTTCGGAGCTCTTAGCGGCTCCGTCGTCAGATGGTATATTAAAAGATAAGACAATTAACACTCGCACGTCCGGCGGTCCGCGCCAACTTCGCATGTCCGGGGGGGGCAGATGTCTGCTCCCCCTTAAGATCTCGAGAACTATGCTAGGTAGCGACAAACGGAAAACGGCTTTGGATAGCTGGTGATAAGCTCTATCGCAAGTATTTCGGTCATTTTCTCGCTCAGGTCAATATTTAGGCCGCTGGGTCATCATATGTCAAATTCGACCAGATCGGGTGGGACCCTCAGATATTGGCACATATCTCAGGACCTGTAACAGATAGAAACAAACTGCAAATGCTATTCGACAGCCCTTGAAATGTGCTATCGACATACGCTGTGTAATTTAAGGTCAGATCAACAGATGGGTCACCGAAACAATGACCTCAGGTCAAGGTCATGGGGTAGAGTAGGGAGGTCATGTAATATATCAATCGACACGTCTTGACGATACAAGCACAATGACGGTAATTTCAGCCTTCTAGCTCAATGCATTGCGATATAATGCGCATAAATGTGCTAGTGATTTCAGGTGACCTCAGCTGACCTTGGTGGGGCCACTGAGCAAAAATGTCAGCGATAGCATTGCGAATAGCTTCCAACTACACGCCATAACGGTTGGAGGTCATTCCGAGAGCAAATATGTAACCAGGAAACATTTGTATATTTTTCCATAGGCCTATAATGGGTAAGCCATGGCCACGACCTGACCTCACGTCAACGCTACGAAAAAACCGTGAGATATATATTATAGACCCTGATAAGATCATGACGTGATATAAGTTTGAAATCAATCGCCCAATTATTGTGGGAGTGATGCCACCTAGAACTCGGAGGGACGTTAGGTCACTTCGCCTGACCTGTTGACCTGACTTGAGATGACCCAGGGTCAAAAATTTCTGAGGATATGCAGAAAAGACCACTGAGCAGCCATGCGAGGTTTGGCCTTGCTAACCCGATCAGTATGGCGGCAATGTAGGAAAAACCGCAGGGGGGGTTGATATCCGCCCCCCCCGGACGTGCGCGGGTTAAGGTTTTCTGCACAATTTCAAACAGGACACGAGCAGTGAGGAATGCAGCACTTCAATGCAGCATAACACGGCAGGGACTGTACAACAACATACTTGAAAACTTCCACGTAGTACAAAACGGTAGAATATACTATACATGTAAAATACATCACAATTGACCTAATTGTCCTAATTCTCCCCCACCCCTCCCCCAAGACTACCGCTCGTCAATATTAGCCACTCTCAAGATGGTCGACCATTCTAAACCCCTATCCCGATTCAGCTCTGGTCGCGACTTTCTAATATGGTAAGATTCTAACAGTTTCCTTCTCCTAAACTGTGTTTCACGTTTCAGAATTTCCACGTCGTTCCAATTGATATCGTGCCGAGTATCCGCAGCATGTTCGGCAACTGCGGACTTTTCTGGTTGGACCTTGGAGTGAGCGTTCCGGTGTTACTTTAGGCGCTTGTCCAGCGGCCGACCACTCTCGCCAATGTACGTTGCGTTGCATTCGCATGTTAGGCGGTAGATGGTTCCCGAGTTTTGTCCCCGATCTCTTCGGTCTTTGAGACGTTGGCACAGTCTGTTTTTTAAGGATTGACCAGGCGCATGAACGATGACAACTCCCAGGGGCCTCAGGCGGCGTTCCAGGCGCTCTCCAACGCCCGGGTAATATGGAACTGAAATATTTCTCACCCTGCTATCCGTTTTCCTTTTTCGGTCTTTGTGTTTTCGTGCAGCAGACGAAGCGCTTTTCTTTCGATAGCCACTAACGGCCTGATAGCCGTTAGCGCCGCTGGACAAGCGCCTGAAGGAACACCGGAACGCTCTCTCCAAGGCCCAACCAGAAAAGTCCTCAGTTGCCGAACACGCCGTAGATATTCGGCACGATATCAATTGGAACGACGTGGAGATTCTGGGACGTGAAACACAGTTTAGGAGAAGGAAGCTGTTAGAATCTTACCATATTAGAGAGTCGCGACCAGAGCTGAATCGGGATAGGGGTTTAGAATGGTCGACCACCTGGAGAGTGGCTAATATTGACGAGCAGTAGTCTTGGGGGAGGGGTGGGAGAGAATTAGGAGAATTAGGTCAATTGTGATGTATTTTATAGTCTACCGTTTTTTACTACGTGGAAGTTTTCAAGTGTGTTGTTTTACAGTCCCTGCCGTGTTATGCTGCATTGAAGTGCTGCATTCCTCATTGCTCGTGTCCTGTTTGAAATTGTGCGGAAACCCTTAATTGTCTTCTCTTTTAATATACCATCTGACGACGGAGCCGCTAAGAGCTCCGAATGCTCATGAATTGTTTTTAAAAAAAGGGTCATCCCAGAAATACTATTATCATTATTAAATCCCTTTAATATGTCTCTGAAACATTTGCTGATTATTTTGTCCTCGGATAGGCTCATGGAAAACTGGAATTTTTTTACAAAAATGAAATTAATGTTTTTGTCAAGATGGTAAAATAAAGTGACCCAAATCTGGGGAGAAATTGGTATTTGGGTACACCCTTGGTTGATCGACCCAGGGCTGAGCCCCTCCCCCACTGATCTTACGATCCTACACCCTTGCCTCCAATTGCTATTTGGCTATATGTACGACAGCAAATCAGCATGAGCAATGTAGACACCACACTACAGTTCGTCCATACACTCGTAGGAATAACGTAAACAACCATCCACGAATGGCATCTGACGTACATGAGGCGATTTGTCTCGCCATCCAAAATAAATGGCTACCTATAGTGGTGCCGTCGGACGAAGATGAGCCGACTTGCCTTACAATTAGCATAACGTAAAACGATTACTCAGAGGTGCCATCGGACGTAGATGAGCCGATTTGCCTTGCAATTCATAACGAAAAACGGCTACCCAGAGGTTCAACGGACGTAGATGAGCCGAATTGCAAAACACCGTACTAACCTCAGGCACAACTCTGCATGAAAGCATGCTGCTACTAGCCCACTACTAACAACTAACACGTGGCAGCCGGCGTGGTAGGCGGTGTGGACAATTACCTCCTTGTCCGCACGGTAAAGATCCCTCGGCGCTCTTCAACAAGAGTAGGCTAATGCCGGCACCCTGGCAAAGCCAACTCTCTCGTCAACCCTCCCCCACTCCAACTACAAATTATCTTGCATAATGAGTAAAGTAAACTAAAACACTATTAAACCGGGAGACGCCCCCGCGTAGCCTCCGCCTTCAGCACCTTAACGTGACATACACTATAACATAAGACTCCTCTAACGTAAATGTACACTTGGCGTAGACTTGCTTGCAAGACCCACTCGCTTTAAATTCGGCGCAAATGAGCTCCGAGTTCCTGCGCGCCTCTAAGCTCACTCCCCCGTCGATGTGCCGATTGTGGGGCGGAATCATTGACAGTCGCGGCTGCGGGCGGACGCCCTGATTGTCTCTGAAGCAGCGCCGGTGCCGGCACGGCCGCCGCCCGGGGCTGATTGCAGGCTGGTGGCGACCGAACCACGCCAGACGCCGTCGCCACACCCGACAATAAAACCGACTGGGGCCACCGAGTACGAACTCAAGAGCGCCGTGACGTCAGCAGACCGATGAGCGACAGCCAACACTGGCGGGGAGGAGAAGTGGTGGGGGACGGGGCAGATGCGGCAGCCGACACAGGTGGGGAGGGGAAGGGGTGGGGGACGAGGGCGGTCGCGGCAGCCCAGCAAGGCCGTTATTCCTCGCTGGGTCGCTCGCACAGGTCAGTGGTGGTTGACGGGAGCGGACAAGGAGGCCCATTCGTTCGTCTGAAGTCGGCTCCTCAAGATTATCGACCTCAGACCTTGTAGTTCTTTACACCCTTCCATCTCGGCTCAGGCCTTTACACCCTTCCCTTTCGGCTCAGGTCTTTACACCCTTCTCTCTCGACCCAGGTCCCACCGGCGCCTCCCAAAGGTGGTGTCACGATTGGTAAAGATCCATTCCGTCGTAGTGATATGGACACATGCATTCTTTGCGTCCAGTCCGGCAAGATACATCAAGTGCATGGAACATAGGATGATGAGAGCCAGATAGGCACCTTTTCTCCTCTGATTGCTTTGAATTTGCTGTGGAACAAAATGAAGTTGCGAAGAATGGCATTACGCGACTAATGCCGTTCGGCTTTTCAGAAAGATGCATATGCTGTCAATATGAGAATGCCGGCTGTAGATCTAGGGCAGAAATTCTGACCCGAGGTGGTGGTCCCAACGGAGACAAGAATATGAACCCTCAGGGGTGCAACATGGTGGTGCTCATGCGATGTGTGACATGTAGTGGATGCACCCATCGTAACACAATAAAGAAGTTTTTTTTCTTCACTGAGTCACTGCATATACAAAGCTGATTTTCTCTGCCTTGTTTAGTGTTATACGCTAAGCTTTAAATACGATAGCTAGAGCCAGTGCACTGGCGAGCAGGGCCTCCTCTAACATGTTAAATAGGTGGAATGCGTCCCACCTAGTGCCGTGAAGTTCCACCTAGGGGAGTTAAAAATCCCAACTAGTCAAAGGGAGCTTCAATGGAGAATGCAACCGAAAAAACCTTCCTATAGTTTCGGTAGCCAAAGTGACTTTTTCTTTGGAACGGTGCAATTTTATCACAAATAAAAATGCTAGAAAGTTGGCAGCACTCATGTTGATGTCAAAGCAACGAGGAAGGCTGAAATGTGAATTGTTTCTGTTAAAAAATGCATGCGACAAAGCCAGTAATTGGGTCTATTAACATTGGTATTACAAACACAGGACCCCCTAGACTTTTACGCACACCACAGAGGTGGGGGACGACGCGAGCCAGGCCGAATGACATGAGTGACGAACGATAGATATTCATTTGCGGTCTTTTCTTTGATGTTGCTAAAATGAAGAGACAGATGAAGCAAGATGCCTTTGCATAAAAGACATTGTGTGTAGCGTGATGGAATGTTGATCGGTTTTTCGTCCCCCAGACGGCACTACCCCCTTTCCCCCGGGAAAAACAAAGGACAGTTGCCCCCCCCGTCTAAGAGGTTGTGGAACCCCAACAACCGCACTGTGGTTCGGAAAAAATTGCGCCGGACCCCCTACAAATCACGCTGGGGCAACAAAATTCGCACCGGGCCCCCTGAAAAGCAAATTGAGGGCACTACAAAGTCACGCAGCAAATGCCACTGTGGGTCCAAAATCACACTGAGGCCCTTGAAAATCACATTGGGGGCCCAGAAATCGTTCAGTGACTTCTAAGAATACGCTGGGGGCTCCAAAATGTGGGAACGGGGTCCCCAAAAAGTCGCGCAAGGGCCTCTGAAAATCACGCTGGGTGCCTCAAAAGGCCAGGCCGGCGCTCTCGAAATAGCCGCTCAGAACCCAAAATGTCTGACCGGGCTCCCGAAAATCTCGTTGGGGGCCCGAAAAGTCGTGCCGGGGCCACTGAAAGTCACGCTATGGGCCCAAAAGGTGGAGCCGTGGCCCGTGGAAATCACGCTAGGGCCAAAGAAGTCTAGCCGGGGCCCTTGAAAATGACGCTGGGAGGCCAAAAAGACCGGCCGGACCCCTGAAAATCACGCTGGGGGCAAAAAAGTCGTGTCGGTATCCTTGAAAATCGCTTTGGATCCCCGCCCCCCAAAAAAAACAGGTCGGGGCCAGGGATATGGCGTTGGTGGCATACAAAGTTCGCGCCTGGCTCCTGAAAGCCACACTACGGGCCCGACAGGTCGCACCGGGGCCAAAAAGTATCATCGGGACCCAAACAAACGAAGCCAGGGCAACGAAAAAGAAAACCAATCCGGACGCTCTGGGGTCCAACAATGGCTACAAAAGCTCCCAAAACGTATTGGGACATTAGAAACGTGTCGAGGCCGGTACACCTCTCACTATGGATATAAACAAATGACGACGGGGCCAAAAAATCGCAATGGAACCCAAACAATCTCGTCGTCGTCTTTGAAAATCATACTGAGGCCCAAAATGTCGGGCAAAGGCCCCAAACGTCGCAGCTGCCCCACACAAATCAATTCTTATCCATGAATATCACTCTGCGGTCTCACAAATCGCGTCAATGATACCCCACCCCACCCCCAAAAAACGTCGGGCCCCGGAAAAAAAACTTGCCGAACCACTGGCAAAAAAATCGCACCGGAAGCCCGAAGAGTCGTACCGGGGCCCGAAAATATCGCGTAGGGTCTTGAAAAATAGAACTCTACCCTTTAAAAAATCATATCGCGACTCGATTGAATCCACCCGAGCACCGGAAAATTAAGACCAGGTCCGGAATTGTTTTCCGAGAAGTCTTTCTCCTCTGAATGAATGGTGCCATCGGCTGAGAAAAAAAAACTTGATGAGCAGCCGCTAGTGGCGTACCAAAGGGGAAAATACCCCCTCCATCCTGAGTGGGGTAGGCTCCCAAGAATTGTGCCGGGGTCCAACAAAATCGCACTGGGGGCCTAACATTTTGCATCGGGCCCTCCAATTTCGCGTAGGTGGCTCTGAATAAATAAAGCGGGACACAGAAAACCCGCGCCGGGTCCCGAAAATTTGCACCGGGGCCCACCTAAATCACGTCATGGAGCCCAGCTAAGTACAACGCACCCCGCGAACTCCCGGCGGGCCCACCAAATATCGCGTTCGGACCCAACATTTCCATCGGTAGCCCAAAACATTTGTGTCGGGGCATCAAAAAGTCCCGTCGGGGCTTCCGAAAATTGGCGTCGATGGCTCCAAATAAGCAAAGCGTGGCTCAAAATCCTCATCGGGACCCAAAAAAAGAAAGATCAAACCTGAGCCCTCCAAAAATAAGGAGCGATTCCAAATAAAATGTCTCAACCAGGAAAATCGCTCTGGATCCCTAAACATAGCACCAGATGACTTCAAAAATCGCGTTCGATCCCGCAAAAAAAAAACGGACTGAAGCTCGAAAAATCGCGGCGGGACACAAAAATATGGAGCCGGAGGTCCACAAAAAATCAGGCCGAGATACGGACATAGCAAAATCAGAAGAGGTCCCCAAGAATCGCGTCGAGCGCAGAACACTGGCGCCGAGTCCCCAGAACCACGCGCCTGAGCCCGAAGAGTCGCACCGGGACCCCCAAAGTCGTACTGTTCCTCACAAGTGTGCGTCAGGAGCCCCAAATAAACTAAGCAGAACCCTAAGAGCATAACGGGAGGCCGAAAAGGCACCGGGCCGTTTAAGCGCACCGATTCTCACAAAAAGCAAGTCGCCTTCAAACATGCGTTGCATCCCTAAATAAACACACCGGGAGCTCTAAAAAACTCACCGGAGGCCCTCAAAGCACACCGGGGTCATGACACCGCATGAGGGATTCAAAACAGGCTGAGCTCGCAAATAGTGACATGGACCTAAAACGAACAAAAAGTCTGGGTACTAAGTGAACACATCGCGGTGTACGAAAACGGGGCGGTACCTAACAAAATTCATCGGTGCACACAAAAGCAACAAAACTCTAGCAAGAGCCGGGGTCTCAAAAATGTGCCGGGACCCTAACAAAAAATGGCTGGAGCCCTAAAGCACATCCATAGACGAAGAAACACCCAAGGGATCCAAAGAAAGAACACCGAGCCAGGGCCTCGCTTCGGTAGCCAATCTGGGAGTATATTTAACCAAAGAGATGTGCATCAAATCTCAGCGGATATCTGGATTGCTTAACCACCAGAAGATGTGCGAAAAACAGAACTTATCATCGAACTGAATTTGTAGAATTTTCCCAGCGGACTTCCATTCGAAGCGTTGCATGGCGAACAATATGGCGCAAGACCATCATGTGGTAGCAATTAGCAAATCGTATGAGGCCTAGCAGAAACCATAGAATGGCACGCGAAGTGTGGCGAATGCGCCGAATGCACAAGGCGGGCGTACACGTACACGCCACGCACGAACGTTGGCGTGGCGACGACCGGTCGTTATGAACTGGAATGCCTGAAATTGGAAAATTGTGCATTCTTAAGTGATGTGAACAGGTGTAACTTCAGCAGTCGAATATGACTTATCAGGGTATGCTAAAAGAAAAACCATGGAACAGGATGGAGGATTTAGGGTTGAATTGCGGTGACTCAGACACGATGATGGTAGGCCCCATCCACAGGACGATAAAGTTGGCCGCTCATCGTTATATTAAAAAAAAAATGAAAAAGGCCCTTTTGAAAAGTAGTGGTCGGAATCCTGTGCGTTTAAACAAAAATAGTGGCTCGCTGGACATCCTCCAAATCCGTTTGCCCCCTCCCATGACACAAACCCTAGGTGGGTCATTGGGGGGTAAAGTTTCGGGTTGGGTCCGCGGCGAAAATTGGCCTCCCAAACTGGTTGGCTAGATCCGCCAGTGACGACACATTATACCGATTAGGTATCGGAAAGAAATCCTACCTAGTGAAAACTCCTTGGAGGAGGCCCTGCTGGCGAGTGAGGTGATACAATTGTGGGCGGCCGCAGAGAGGCACAGCATGGGAGCGCATGTTCACCGCAGCACAGCCAAACGCAGCTGCCCCACCCAGCACTACATGGCGGTGACACCCTGAAGGGGATTGCTTAATCACGCACTCAAATAGAACGCTTACACATAATGCAGACCAGTTCCGTCCAGACCAGCATAAAACAAAATACTCGCGAGAGATAACCGCGCAGAAACATTGTGCAACCACATCCTTCCCATGACCAGACATGCTTCTCATGTCTGATCAGCGAGTGATCGCCTGACTGTGTGGTCACCTCGGTGAGGTACACCGTACTGGCGCCAGTCTATCCGTGATGCCCCTCCGCACCACAACAGTGTGGGCCACTCGAAGCTGTCAGAACACAGTGTGACGTCACATCTGCGCGTTGCAGGCGGCACAGGAGACGGTTCGGTTGGACGGTGACGTCATCACAGCCAACGGATCGGTGACGTTCTCTCCCCACCACCGGTCTTCGTTCAGCGACATCACCAGTGTGTGCAGTTGTCGCTGCCAATGCTGTTGTCCCACTCTGCGGCGACCAAAGAACAGGTGAGCTGGGCACGCCTCGGCCCATCCGGTGGGACACAATGTGCCCACCCGTCCGCCGCCCACGGTACTGCACCGTACCCTCTGGTCAACGTTACACGCTGCGGCCCGGCCGGAGGGACACAATGTGCCCACCCGTCCGCCGCCCACGGTACTGCACCGTACACTCTGGGCAACGTTACATGCTGTGGCCCGGCCGGTGGGACACAATGTGCCCACCCGTCCGCCGCCCACGGTACTGCACCGTACCCTCTGGGCAACGTTACACGCTGCGGCCCGGCCGGTGGGACACAATGTGCCCACCCGTCCGCCGCCCACGGTACTGCACCGTACCCTCTGGGCAACGTTACATGCTGTGGCCCGGCCGGTGGGACACAATGTGCCCACCCGTCCGCCGCCCACGGTACTGCACCGTACCCTCTGGTCAACGTTACATGCTGTGGCCCGGCCGGTGGGACACAATGTGCCCACCCGTCCGCCGCCCACGGTACTGCACCGTACCCTCTGGGCAACGTTACATGCTGCGGCCCGGCCGGTGGGACACAATGTGCCCACCCGTCCGCCGCCCACGGTACTGCACCGTACCCTCTGGGCAACGTTACATGCTGTGGCCCGGCCGGTGGGACACAATGTGCCCACCCGTCCGCCGCCCACGGTACTGCACCGTACCCTCTGGGCAACGTTACACGCTGCGGCCCGGCCGGTGGGACACAATGTGCCCACCCGTCCGCCGCCCACGGTACTGCACCGTACCCTCTGGGCAACGTTACATGCTGTGGCCCGGCCGGTGGGACACAATGTGCCCACCCGTCCGCCGCCCACGGTACTGCACCGTACCCTCTGGTCAACGTTACATGCTGTGGCCCGGCCGGTGGGAGTGCCGTATGATCATAATTAATATATTAATTAATTACTTAATCAATAACTGATTAATAATTATATAATTAATTGTTAATTAATTACTAATTATGTATTTAATTGTTAATTAATGTATTTAATATGATTATAATTACCATAATGATAATTAAGGACGTGTTACAGAATCTGTTCAGCTGAAGCATTTTACAGAATTTTGGAGTGTTTTACCAAATCTGCTCTTTTCGGGCTCCGATCTACATGCAATGGTTTAGCATAAACCTGATATGCATTGCATAGAAAGCAGAGGCGCAGCCAAGGGGGCTCGCCCCCCCCCCAGGAACGAAAAATAGGCTACATGAAATGAGGAACGCTAGTTTCGACCTGCTTCGCGCGCCGAAAGCTGTACGTTTTCATTATTATTTTTTGGGTCACCCCTCTTAACAAAAAATCCTGACATCATCGATGATAGAAAGAATCGACTTCAACGTGGCTCTTCCCCCTCCCCCATTACTTTGAGACAGTTCCCGTGCCACTACACTGCATTCAGAACAAATACGTATCTGAGCTACCAAATATCGATGGGTTATCACTAACAACGTCACTATACTATGTGAGCAACGCTCAGCATCACAATTTTGCGGATTTGTAAATACATGGCAGAACTCAGAATTGCAGAGTCCATTGAAATCAGGAACCAAAATCCTCCCTTAAACACAATGGTAGCTTCATGGACCCTCATAAAATCATTTCCCAATACAGCATGACACTACAGACGTCACCTGCACTCGCCGACTTCTTCACTCCGTAATCACCCGCCGGCACACTCACTCACCCCATCAATCACCCAGGAATTCACTCACTCACCCATGTACGCACTCACTCACTAACTCGTCACTCACTCATACACTTACTCACTCACTCACTGACGTGCTCACTCACTCATTTACACATTCGTTCATCCACACACGCGAACACTTCGAGAGCATTGACGTATCATGGATATATGTGTGTATAGAGATGTATAGGATAGATGTATAGAGAGGCTGTCTAGGGAAGCGACGAACATTTTTACTGTGCTAGTGTCGCATCACATGTACTTGTTACAATGTCCATTGTTATGTTGGAATTTAAATATGATCAATACTTGGACTTAGATAATGATTTCGTCAATACTGTTAGACGGTCTGATATATATATATATATATATATATATATATATATATATATATATATATATATATATATAGCATGTGCGCAAAATCCTGTACTAAAATGTCTCTGTATATAATTTGTCTTCGAAGAAGGACCATGCCCGAAATATATTAGACCGATTTGTGATCCTATTCTACTTAATATGAGCATTTGGTTGCTTTTTATAATCGTCTTTAGATTAGATAGATTAGATTAGGCTAGGTTAGGATAGGTTAGGGTAGGCTAGTTTGGGCTAGGTTAGCATAGGTTGGGTTAAACCTACCACATCACTTCCACTCTTAACCATTAGTTATTAGGAAAATCCGTCGATGGTCACTGCTTCACCTGCAGCTACAGATATTAATTGCCTCAACATGCATTTCAAAAGACCACCATTATCAACAAGAAAAATATAAATAGTTTTGGTAAAACTTACATAAACAGTATTATCACACCGCCTTCAATTGTCTACTTAAAATTACCGTCAATGACATTGCGAGAGTTAAATGTTTAACATGAAGTTAAACATCGCACGCACCAGGACTGCGCACATATTGAATGCTGTAACCCAGAATTACAATGATGTTGCAACCAAATTGAGCAAAGCAGTTATTTATCAACATGTTTGTTTCAATTGCATTTCAACTTAATTATGGCTGAAATAAAACCTTGAGGTCAGGCGTGGGCCTTCCCATAAAACTGGGGGTGGGATTGAATTCCAACATCATTTCCACCCTTAATCATTAGGTCTTTGGGTGCACACTAGACCAAAGTGAGTTCGAAGCTGCCTGAGCCCTCAATCATCTTAGAGAAGCTCCAGTCCTACTTGGTATAGGAACCATGCAACTGGCATCCAGAGGAAATATATTTATTACCTAGCTTATCTGATGTGATATTATAGTAATTACAAACTAATGCAGACACCAATAGAACCTGGAGGTAGGTCATCCACATTTGTCCAAAAATATACAGATTTCAATGGCAAATGGCACACAGCTCGGAATCATTTCGCACTCCAATCTCCCAATATTGTTGGAAGCCTACACTTCGCTATTTTCCCATCACCTTTCTAGCTGTTGTATTTTCTTAGTTTTCCACTTCCAGCCCTTCAAGCATAACTTTACACTTTGACATGTAACCTAAAAACATGCTTGAGGGTTTAGGCATAATTTCCCCAAATTCCACAAATCACAAAGTGACAATTTCAATTCAGAAATAGCCTTCCATACGGCTGTAGAAATGCTTCCTTTCTTCAGCCATGCCCAGCCAGACCTGTATATTTTTGGTGAATCACTCTTGCAGTCTGGGAATGTTGATGGGAACAAAACTTAGCATGCGCCACATGTGAAGATAGCTTTCAGCTATTTGCACCAAAATACAAGTATTTCAAGCTGATAAATTAGCATAGTTCTGTGAGGCATGAGAGAGTCTTGAGTCGGCCGTAGACAGTATGTGGTATGATAATATTTAGTACAGTTTATGGCCGCTCTAGGACGCCGTCAATGCGCATCTTCGCATCAAGACACGGCCAAGTGGAATGGCGAGCTTCCACCAATAGAAATGGTCGTTACAGTTACTTGCTGTCTGTGATTGGTTTGCAATTTGCCCATCACTCTCAAAGTACCAGTTGCTTCATCTCGGTCCCGGTCGGCGACCGGGACAGATTTTCTTGCAGCATAGGCGGATGAGGAATATGTATAGGTAATTTAGGATAAACTAATTGTTTTGATCAGCTTAATGGGATATTATTTTAAAATTTCCAGTTCTCTGAGACATTTCAATCCACAAAATTGCATCTATATCAACTTAGACGCATATTCCGATGCACTCAGTACCCATTTCTAAATGATACTAGCATCGCCTGATATCGGTTCGGTACCACACCGAACCGATAATTGCATTGTAAACAGCGTATATGACACCCAAACCGGGGCCTAGCGCCCACTCTGCACAAGGTGCCTACCTAGGCGCCTTGTGCAGAATCACTGAACTGTCTACACTACACTGAATCTCATCTACACTGAACCTCAGGATAGAATCACACGAGAGTTTTCTTTCACTCTCGTACAAACACTATCCACACACACATTCAACAATTACCTCTGTTCATTCACGCTACACCGTACACTGAACACTAGCCGGGACTGCATTCCCGCCCCAGAGCTGGATAATATTCCATTCTCTACTTGGGCGCTGCATGACCGACGCAGTCGATGCGCCCCCAAACTCTAATAAGCAACCAATCCACTCTCCATCATAGCAGCACTGCTCGACGCCACAGACATAGTACACCACATTAGACGGGAGGGAAGACGTACACACAACATCTTAGTACTAACAATCAACACACAATAGCTCCCACCACATGCACACATACACGGCAAACAGTACGAGGTACGTCTTTTCATGCCTTTACCACTACGCTGCGGCCGGTGTGAAGCACACCACTCCGCATCCGACCGAAAGGACATCAACCACCGAAAGGTGATTTGCACATCGACCGAAAGGAGATGTGCAGCCTGCGATGGGCAGCATCCCGCCACCGACTGCGACTGCCCCAAGAGGGCATTCGAGAGGGAATTGTGCCGGTATGCGGCAGCTCACAGTGTGCCACACACCACAGCACGTCAACATCTGTGCAGCAATCCTACCACCTCCACTTCCAAAACTGCACCCCACCAGGGCCTCCTCTAACATGTTAACTAGGTGGGATACGTCCCACCTGGTGCCGTGAAATTCCACTAGTGGAGTGAAAAATCCCACCTAGTCAAAGGGAGATTAAATGCAGTCCATGCTCCCCTAAACCCAAATAACTAATCAAAGGGAGATTCAATGGAGAAAGCAACCAAAAAAAGAACTTCGTATAGTTCCGGTAGCAGAAGTGATCTTTCCATGGAACGGTGCATTTTTATCAAGGATAAAAATGATGGTAAGTTGGCAGCACTTATACTGAGGTCAAAGAAATGAGCAAGGCTCAAATGTGAAATGTTTCTGTGAAAAATGCATGCTACAAAGCTAGCAATTGGGTTTATTAACGGTGGTATTACAAAACATGATCTTTTAAACTTTTACGCACACCACAGAAGAGCGGGGCGACGCGAGCCAGGCCACATGACATGAGTGACGAGAACTAGATATTCATTTGTGATCTTTTCTTCCATGTTGCTAAAATGAAGAGTCAGATGAAGCTGGATGCCTTTGTAAAAAAAGACAAGGTGTGTAACGTGGTGGAATGTTGATCGGGTTTTCCGCCCCCAGGAGACACTTCCCCTTTCTCCCGGGCAAAGGGAGCAGTTTCCCCCTGAAAGGTTGTGGGGCCCCCAAGAACCTCTCTGTAGCTCGGAAAACAAATTCCGCCGAACCCCTTAAAAATATCGCTGGGGCCAAGAAATTTGCACCGGGCGCCTCAAAATCACATTGAGGACCCCAAAAATAGCGCAGGGGCCCCTGTAAACGTCGCCCGGCCCCCAAAATCTAACTGAGGCCCCAAAACATCACATTGAGAGCAACAAAAAATCGTTCAGTGACCTCTAAGAATGACGCTGGAGGCTCCAAAATGTGGGATCGGGGCCCCAAAAAGTCGCGCAGGGCCACCTACAAGTGATGCTGGAGGCCTCAAAAGGTCGGGCCGACTCCCCTGAAATAGAGTTCAGAACCCAAAAAGTCTGACCGGGCCCCTGAAAATCTCATTGGGGGCCCGAAAAGTCGTGTCGGAGCCACTGAAAGCCACGCCGTGGGCAATAAAATGTCGGGCCGGGCCCCTTCAAACTACGCTGTGGGCCTCAAAAGGTTGGGCCATAGCCCTGGCAATCACGCTAGGGCCCAAAACGTCTCGCCGGGGCCATTGAAAATGACGCTGGGAGGCCAAAAAGACGATCCGGGCCCCTGACAGCCACGCTGGGGCCGAAAAGGTCTTGGGATCCCTGAAAATCGCTCTTCGCCCCCAAAAGTTGGACTAGGGCACCTGAAAATCAGCTGAGGCCAAACAAGTTGTGTCGGTGTCCTTGAAAATCGCGCCGGAGCCCCAAAAAGACGGGTCGGGCACCGGGATATTCCGTTGGGGGCCTCAAAAGTTCACGCTTGGGCCCATGAACATCACATTAGGAGCTCGATAGGCCCAAACGTCTCATCGGGACACAAACAAATGAAGCCGGGGCAACGAATAAGATAATCCAGACATGAGAAATCACTCCAGGACCCAAACAACCGCGCGAAAAGCTAGCAAAACGTATTGGGTCTCCAAAAAACGTGTCAAGATCAATACACCTCGCACTAGGGATCCAAACAAATGACGTCGGGACCCAAAAAATCGCGCGGTGTTAAAAAAAAAGTATCGCAGCCCTTGAAAATCACACTGGGGGCCCAATAGGTCGCACATGAGCCCCATAAGTCGCAGCTGCCCCACAAAAATCAATTTTTACCCGGACTATCACTCTGGGGTCTCACAAATCGCGTCAATGACCACCAAAAAAAAACGTCCGGACACGGAAAAGAAACTTGACGTGTCACCGAAAAAAATATCAGGGGGAGCCTGAGGAATCGTACCGAAGCCCAAAAATATCATGCAAAGGCCTTAAAAAATGGAGCTCTACCAAAAAAAAATCGAATAGCGACCCGATCGAATCGATCCGAGCATGGGAAAATTAAGAACATGTCCCGAAATAAAAATATTATAAGGGTCTTTCTACTCGAAGGGTGTCATCAGCTGCAACAAAAAACTCGACAAGCAGCCGCAGTGACGTACGAAAGCGGAAAATTCCCCCTTCCATCCTGAATAGGATGGGCCACCAAGAATCGTACCGGGGTCCCAAAAAATCTGACTGAGGCCCGAAAAATTCACATCGGGACCGTCCGAATTCGCGTGAGGGACTCCGAATTAATGCAGCGGGCCCAGAAAACTCGCGCCGGGACCGCACAATTTACACAGGGGCCCGCAAAAAATGCGCTTGGCCCCCTGCTAAGTGCAACGCGTCCCGCGAACTCCCGGCGAGCCCTCAAATATCGCGTTCGGGACACAAAATTCCCGTCGGTAGTCCCACAAATGTGTACCAGGGCATCAAAAACTCCCGACAGGGCTCCCAAAAGTTGGCGTCGGGAGTCACAAATAAACACAATGTTGCCACAAAACTTGCATAGGGACCCGAAAAAGACCAAGGTTGAGGCCTCCAAAATAAGGAGTGAATGAAAAATGTCTGAGCCAAGATGATCGCTCTGGGACCCCAAACATAGCACCAGGTGCTTTCAAAAATAGCGTGCGGTCACGAAAAAAGTACTGGAGTTCGAATAATCGCGGCGGGACACAAAGCTATGGCGCCGGGGGGGGAATCATGTCCAGATTCGGAAAAAAAATCAGAAGAGGTCCCAAAAATCGCGTCCAGAGTAAAATACCGGCGTCTGGTCCCCAGACCCACGCACCTGGGCCCTACAAGTTGCGCCGGTGTCACCAATGTCGTGCTGCGCCGAAAGTTAGCCTCTCCAAACAGGTGGGCTATATCAGCCAGTGATGCCATATTATACTGATTAGGTATGAGCAAGAAATCCCACCTAGTTCAAATTCCTTAGAGGAGGCCCTGCACCCCCTCCCCATCCCCACCCCACCCCAAGTCGCACCCGCCGCCCGGGTGCGATTTTCACTTTCCTTACCTCCTGGCCACGCCTCAGCTGCACATTACTCACCTTTACCTCCTAGATCCACACCCAGGCCAGCACCAGCAGCCACCCATCCTGCCAACCCACCAACAGCCGGCTCCCGGAGTCCAGCACACCTCCCTCCTCAGCGTCCCATCCATCTCCGACATCACCCTCACCGCACCCCACTCCTCCCCACGCCACCCCACCTCGGACGCGGCCGCCCCCCACATCCACCCCACCCCTGACCCGGCCTTCTCCCACCTTCACCCTCCCCCAGACCTGACCTGCATTCCCTCTCTCACCGGTACCCCCATCCCTCACAGGACCTGGCCGTATCACTTCGCCACTCTGCCTCCAACAGCGGCCACCCCACCACCCGGACGCCTTCCCAGCACTCTCCCTCGGACCCTGCCCCACCCATCCGGCCGGCCAAGGCCAAGGCCAAAGGTCACCTCAGCCACCACACAGACCGCCCACAAGCACACGGCCACCGTCTCCTGCCAGACCGACCTCCACACCTCCTGCGCTATCATCTAAACCCATACCAAAACGTCTTCTGATGTTGCCATCCAGACCGAGCCCACCACACCTGCCATGCCCATCCAGACCGAGCCCACCACACCTGCCATGCCCATCCAGACCGAACCCACCACACCTGCCATGCCCATCCAGATCGAACCCACCACACCTGCCATGCCCATCCAGACCGAGCCCACCACACCTGCCATGCCCATCCAGACCGAACCCACCACACCTGCCATGCCCATCCAGACCGAACCCACCACACCTGCCATGCCCATCCAGACCGAGCCCACCACACCTGCCATGTCCATCCAGACCGAGCCCACCACACCTGCCATGCCCACCCAGACCGAGCCCATAACCCCAACGGAACCAATCTCGACCGACCCTACCTCGCCTTCAAAGCGCAAACCCCGCACCAGTCGCAACACAATCCAATCACCTCACATACCACGTATCACCGGAGCCGGCAACCAGTTCTGCCTGACTCACCACTTGCCTCCCGTTACCATCTACCGGATACAACTTTCCCTCCAGGCAACACCGACACCACTCCAGTGCAGGAACATCAACAGACACTTATCACGTACAGCAATGGGCAGAGGTGCAAACATGTGCCATTCGGATACCCTCTCTTGGTACCAGGAGGCAGTTTTGCTACCTATCATATGTCACCCTGCCTAGTGCATTTACCTCTTCAAGCGTACATTCCAGCGCACAGCATCGCCAAATGAGGATGCAGATCACTGCTACATTGGCTCTTGGGAGTGCAAACATTGATTTTCATCACAGTCCTATGTTTATTGGTGACAAGAAATATTAACAACAGTCATCAATTCATCGTTATGCAAACTGGTGCTCGCAACGGAACAACGGAGGCACTCATACCAGCTTCTGCACATTGCACGTGCTATCTATGAGCCAGCACTATGTCCGTGCTATGCATAAGCTTATATTTCCAACGTGTGCTCAAATGACGGCTCGTGTGCCTGTCTTCGCACGTCAACTAAACAGAATATCACGAGATCTACAGAGCCATGAAAAATATACCCGGACAGATATCCACTATCATATTCCTCACGTCGACAAAAAGCGAGCGCTACGGTTCTCTGACACTCGTCACTGACGTGTCCTTATAAGCAAAGTATAAATACAAATCAACTATCCCGGAAACCACAACACAGGTGGACGATTAGCAGCAGCACTGAGAGTGAACAGATAAATATTATGCATGGCTGACTTACGCAAACGACACACACAGCGCACGCTAAGACAAATGGGACCTCAATCTCTTATGGGACGACACATTATTGTGGATAAACGCAAGAGCCGCTCCTAAGATGAATCAATTATACGGATGACCGAAAATTTATTTATCGCTGTCAGAAGAACGATTTATTTTTCATCTTGGAGCAATGATTGGGGTGGCTCCCATAAATGCTTTACCCGTAGCCCGGCAAGCCTCTGACGTCGCCTCCGCCGTGTCGTTGGAAGACGGCATCCCTCACATCCTGCCCAAATTATGAGACCTACAGTAAAAGTAAAAATACCATGGGGTATTTTATTATTATTTTTATTATTATTTTCTCGTCGATTCATGAACAAAGCACCGACAAATTCTGTCAACAGATCAACTTCAATTTCACCTCAGGAAATATATTATGAATCACATGACCTTAAGATTGACAACGATTTCAGCAAAAACGACCACCTATAACGCCTTACTCATGCCAATGTGGGGTATTTAGATGAAAATAGATACATTTCAAGACAGAGCAGGATAAAGTCACGCAAAGTCATAACAAATGGTATGTACCACAAAACTAACAATAATCATGCCTTCTCAAGCTGGGATGCTGCACAAAAAGTCTGAGTCAATATTTTTGAGAACCAGCATCCTTGTTTGGTGTCTAAATAGGGTCCTAACAAAGAACGAAGAGTGTAACCGATCTCTTCAACGCCATCCAAGATTACAAGATCAGCTACTTGATCTGGAATACAAGCTTGGTCTGGAACCAAGCTACTTGATCTGGAATGACTGAGAAGGTCTATTCTCTTGGAGTCTTCTGGCATAGTTGTTTTCGTGCTGATTTATAATTTCACCTTAATTTTAACCTTGGGCGCAGTAAATAAATCATTAGTAGTCAATCGAATGATACCAGGCCATGCCGATGCAAATGCTGCTCATAATGAGCCATTTCGGAACAAAACAAAGTATTTTCTGGGATGAAATGTGATCAAGCAGATATCTGAAACATGCAATTATGAGATGAAACGCTTCCTAACAGCACAAACATACCTGGAAACACAAGTGCGCACACAAACATGCACATGCACATACACATGTACACACACACACATAAATACACACACACACACACACACAAACATGCACATGCACATACACATGTACACACACACACATAAATTCACACACACACACACACAAACACACACACACACAAGCTTGTTTCAACCAGGGAGTTCATAGCCCCAAGCTCATGTCCACATGTGTAAATATTGACTGCACGAGCATGCAGCCAGCAGCAGGTCTGCAGACCGGTCACGCTATCTGACTGTGCGGTTAATTCCAGCTCCTGCTGCTGACGCCCGTCCACATATGTAATGCAGACGCCCTTAAAGTTAACCGTGCGCAGTCAACCGCGTGCTGATTCCAGACAAGTAAGCCACACCTCAGTCTGGTGTGGCACACCAGCCAAGTAAGCCACACCTGCTGTCTGGTGTGGCACACCAGGCAAGTAAGCCACACCTGCTGTCTGGTGTGGCACACCAGACAAGTAAGCCATACTTGCCGTCTGGTGTGGCTTACTTGCCTGGTGTGGCACACCAGCCAAGTAAGCCATACCTGCTGTCTGGTGTGGCACACCAGGCAAGTAAGCCACACCTGCTGTCTGGTGTGGCACACCAGGCAAGTAAACCACACCTGCTGTCTGGTGTGGCACACCGGACAAGTAAGCCATAACTGCTGTCTGGTGTGGCACACCAGGCAAGTAAGCCACACCTGCTGTCTGGTGTGGCACACCGGACAAGTAAGCCACACCTGCTGTCTGGTGTGGCACACCAGGCAAGTAAGCCACACCTCAGTCTGGTGTGGCACACCGGACAAGTAAGCCATAACTGCTGTCTGGTGTGGCACACCAGGCAAGTAAGCCATAACTGCTGTCTGGTGTGCCACACCAGGCAAGTAAGCCACACCTGCTGTCTCGTGTGGCACACCGGACAAGTAAGCCACACCTGCTGTCTGGTGTGGCACACCGGACAAGTAAGCCATAACTGCTGTCTGGTGTGGCACACCAGGCAAGTAAGCCATAACTGCTGTCTGGTGTGCCACACCAGGCAAGTAAGCCACACCTGCTGTCTCGTGTGGCACACCGGACAAGTAAGCCACACCTGCTGTCTGGTGTGGCACACCGGACAAATAAGCCACACTTGCCGTCTGGTGTGGCTTACTTGCCTGGTGTGCCACACCAGCCAAGTAAGCCATACCTGCTGTCTGGTGTGGCACACCAGGCAAGTAAACCACACCTGCTGTCTGGTGTGGCACACCGGACAAGTAAGCCATAACTGATGTCTGGTGTGGCACACCAGGCAAGTAAGCCATAACTGCTGTCTGGTGTGGCACACCAGGCAAGTAAGCCACACCTGCTGTCTGGTGTGGCACACCGGACAAGTAAGCCATACCTGCTGTATGGTGTGGCACACCAGGCAAGTAAGCCACACCTGCTGTCTGGTGTGGCACACCGGACAAATAAGCCATACCTGCTATCTGGTGTACACCAGGCAAGTAAGCCACACCTGCTGTCTGGTGTGGCACACCAGACAAGTAAGCCACAACTGCTGTCTGGTGTGGCACACCAGCCAAGTAAGCCACACCTGCTGTCTGGTGACCGGACAAGTAAGCCACACCTGCTGTCTGGTGTGCTACACCAGGCAAGTAAGTCACACCTGCTGTCTGGCCCTCACTGGACTTGGCAGGTTCATACGAGACATTCCCGTGCCATTATTCGGGCAGGGAGATATCACAAATGCGAGCCAAGTTGAAGATGGCTCCGCTGCTACTCACGGGCGTGACAGCCTGTCCGAAGTAGTCACCTCTCATCTGACCACTCACTCGGCTCATACGCCGGGGAGGTCTAAAGTCCAGGTTGAAAATGATTCGAGCTGCCACCGGTGAGAGTAGCTACAGGCTGCGCTTGGTCGTACTATTCACCTGTCGGGTACACCCACAGTGCTCCCAGTCAGTGGGAGTTCAGGACATGATCACGTTATCCAGAGCAAGTTTTTTTCCGCCATAGGCCTTCCTACGGATCGAATGATCCGTAAACATCTGCTTGAACCACTTGAAAAGAATTTCAGCTTTACTTAACTAAGTCAGGAAAGAGGTATCATTGGTCACGACTGAAACATACCACGGAAATGGCTTCAATTTTAAATAAGGTGGAACTTTTGAAGGCGTACTCAAGTTCGCGCAGGAGGCATTACGGTCTATGATTTTGGTGACAGCGGTATTACCCAGGTGCAGCGGTCTGCTCAGTTATGTCAGAGCAGTGTCATGACTCACTCCGTCGTTATCGACCGGTGAGTCACAGGGCAGGTCTGGTAACTTGGTGGTTGTCAGATTTGGAGTGCTTCGAAGAAGATATCGGCACATTCAGTTTATCTTACGGCATTTCATTCTGAATGCATGAATTAAAAGCATGCATTTAAGTGAAATAGGCTGTGATATGGTACAACGTATGACTTACACAGACAATCGCATCGTCTATCAATCGCAATCTTAGCCCACCGTGCCTTCTCTCAGAGGAATGGGCAGCAAAACACTGTGCACCACGTCGATATTCCTTCTTGCACACACCACGCACCGCATAATTATATTACTCGGTGAAAACACAACGTTTAACAATGTGATCTTATAAAAATATTGGGGAAAAATTCGGCAAAAACTTGCACATCCCCAAATGCGTCAGATGCAATCTAATGCTTAATGCACGTTCATGGGGCAAATGTTTCCAGTCATGAAGTTTTATGACTTTATGACAAATGGTTATAAAGCTATAATTATCTAAAGCACTATTATCAGGCTAGCAGCTCAAACCGATTCATTCTGCAATAGTTGAAAAATGACCGACGTGGAACACGTTGACACCCTAGCTCGACTCATGGGTGTCTGGCTTGAATAAGTCACGAAACACTGGTAATCTTATTCATCAGGTTGTCATGGTTAACATGGTTATCAGGGAACTTCCCCACATTCCTCCATATGTAACTGTGCATTCTGCAGGAGTCGTGCCTCCTGCTGGGCAGTGCAGAATGCCACGTATCGTGGCGGTCACAACGGATTCAAAGGCGTCCTTTGTACAATACTTATGAAGCTGAGGGAGCAGATATGTGAATAGTCGGTGGCTAGTTCCGACCATGTTTTAATCTTCGTGAGCGGCAACCGGCCGGTTTTCACCTCTGCGGCTCCCTCGGCCTGCGGTCCTGCTCTGGTCCCACGAATCACTATCGGGTGGGCTTTTTTTGCCCCCTCCCTTTGGTTTCTCTGCCATAACAGCCGAACCAATTGAGGCAGCGGTTTGAAGCTTTCAGTACCTTGAAACGAACACCTGGGATAAGTTGTGTAAACAAATTAACCTCAATGTCATCGTAGGTCATGTTCTAATGAAGTCATACAGTCGTTCGTAGGCGTTGTTTTTAACGTCTCGAACGGTTGTTTGTTGTTATGAGATACAATCAGACCAATATATACTGGCAGATCAATACAGGTGCGGATGGTGTACCAGAGGTCATTTTGCTACCATGTCACCTCAACTAGGTCATTCTGGGTCATTTTATTTATTCATTTCATTCAAACATAATGACCGCTTATACCTGGAAAAGTTGTTCAAGTCGTTATAAAATCGATATATCGGTTACCAAAGACATCCTTGCCTGTGTGGTCATCATAGGTCACGCATACATATATTACAATGGCATCACAAGCTCGATTGCAGGTGCTGCTTTTCCCGCCTGAAAAGGTTGCTTCTTGTCATCCGACACAATCTAACATTGGCAGGTCAACGCAGCTGTAATTATTCTAGAGAGTCAGTGACCACGTGAGAGGTCGGTCTCCATCCAGTATGTCCTCAATTAGGACATACTGGATACGACAGAACACGAGAAAATCTTCAGTGGTATATACAAAACTCTAGGTCCGTTTTACCACCTCCTTTTATAAACGTAGCCTATAAACATGTAACGCATCGCACACTGGACCAAAACTGCAATTTGCCATCTTCTCCCCAGATGACCTCACTTAACCCAAAAGCAACAAGTTGAGATTGCATAATTATTGGCATCAATGCATGCATCGACTATAACCTAATTTTCATGTTACTCTGATGCCCTTTTTACCGCAAAAGTTTGCACTCTTGGAGTCATTAAAATATTTTGACTTGATATGAGCTGTGACCTCATAGGTATCATGCCAGATTATACCGATATGCAAAATTCCGGAGCATATACAAATATTTATGTCAGTTTTCAAGATACTTGCGAAAATGTGCACTAGAAAATGAATTACATTGCATGCTGCATCAAAACGGAAATTTGACCTCCTCCCCTAAAGTGACCTTACATGACCCGATGTCAGAAAGTTTGTACATGGGAAAGTTTAGGTACACACTGTATGTATTCAACCACAGATGGGATTTTATACCACCCTAATGCCCTGGTTTCCGTAAAAATGTGAGCTCTCGAAAACAGTCAAATATTTTTGCTTGACATGACCTGTGGCCTGACCAGTGGTCTTCAAATAAAAACAAAATTATTTTCCCTCGATTAAAGTTATGGAGCTTTCGAACGCCATTTGAATCAGCGTAATCGGTTCATTGGTTGCGAAGATACAATGGGGAGTGGTAAAAAACCTCCACCAGTGACTCGTGTGTGTGTGCAAATACTCCATTGACTGCCGGGTTAATCAACTGCTCATCGTGACCATACCACATCAGCACTGTATGTACCACACTTTTGTAGGGACTTACGTTTTGTACATCTGTGCACTGACCTGTGCAGATATTTTTTAATGAAGGGGGAAAAGAGGGACATCCACTTCATATTTGGCAGTACGGCGAAGTTTTAGTTTAGCATGCCCCCATTAAGAAGGGAGATATAAAAAAAGTTATTAGGGTTTATTTCATTGACTTATGCATCGGAAGCTAACTGACAAGCAAAATTAACCTTGACGAATTGCACACAATACAAAATGAGCAAAGAGATTATATGTAAGTAGTTATATAAGTACGTAAGTGTGAGGGCAGATCAGCATGTATATGCATATGGGATGATGCATGTGCATTAATATTTTTCATTGCATGTACATGCATGTATGCATACATAGGTGTGTGCATATGTATGTATGCAGATGTGGGTATGTATTGGTATGTGTATTTTAGTATGCATAAATATATATATATATATATATATATATATATATATATATATATATATATATATATATATATATATATATATATCTATATATATATATATATATATATTATATATATATATTATATATATATATATATATATATATATATATATATATATATATATATATATATATATATATATATATATATATATATATATATATATATATATATATATATATATATGCATATATATATAAATAGATGTAAATATATATATATATATATATATATATATATATATATATATATATATATATATATACACATATATTTGTATACATGAAATGTGTGTGTGTGTGCATATGTATCTATGTTTGTGAAATATGTGTATGTCCAGGTGTACATGTTCCCTGTGTGTGCATATACAGGCATGTGCACTTTTGCATGTGTATATACATGGATCCAACTTCTCCCCTTTCCCCTCATAACACATTTCACTATGTGACCCCAGCAGTTCATTGGTGTTTATAGCTTACTACTTAGCAGAGGTGCTCCTGGGGCTACTTCTACTAATAACTGGCGGTGGCCTATCTGCAAAAAGAAAGGCAGTCAACAAAAGGATGCAACCAATTGTACTGAACTGGATGTATGGAATATGGATAATAGATAATAATAACGTAAGTATTGGCATACTGAGACATTCCTAAGTTGGCTGTCGTAACTTTTGGAAAGCTGGCCATAGGAAGGCCCAATATCAATCGAGCCTGTAGTGCGTGTATCCAAATAGAATAAGCTGCTGCATACGAAGCAAGTGTCGACATTAGGACAAAAAACATACAAGGAACAGGTGTGTGCACCAAAGATGTTATCCACCTGTAGCATACTTGGTGACAGCCATCGAAATCTGTCACACGTCTCAGTCAATCATTTTGACTAAAGAGAATGGCTATGAAAATGTATCAGGCCCATGCAAGATCCTGATGTTCTGGTAATGTTGGGGCCCTACAACAGCCAACTTGGAACTGCCTGTTCTGCTCTTCACATGATGGATGGTAGACGATGATACAAATCAAGGGAGAAATACTGGTAAAACGTTTTGGGGTGGGGCGGTGAATTGAACACTTTTAGATCATTATCAATCGATATCATTCCGCTGGAGATGATCAAATGGTGGAGTTCACAGATAAAACCCATAGATAATTCAAGGTAAATTCAAGCCTTGAATTTAAGACCCGTGACCTTTTTAGACAATTATAAATCGATATCATTGCGCTGGGGATGATCAAATGGTGGAGTTAACAGGTAAACCCATAGATAATTCTAGATAAATGCAAGCCTTGAATTGAAAACCAGCGACCTTTTCAATGATCATTCAAGTACCTTAATTAATGGCAAATTTGACATGGTACATCGTCATCACTGTCAAATATTCAACACCAAGTGGCAGTGCAATAGTGATTTTGTGTTTGCAATGTGTAATATAAGGATGTCAGACTAAGAAATATATTGTGGTCGTGGTAGATTAAAGGTCGCCCTAGCCTCTGGGAGGGGGGGCACTGGATTTTGCTAAAAGGTGCCAGGTAGGGCTAAAATAGGTGAGTTCAGATTGCTCACGCGACTCGGAATCTGGTGGCTGGTTAATGCAATCTAACCTCAAATAGTTAGCCTAAGTCAAGAATGAGATGTCATCTGGAGGACATCGTGACATCTGTTTTGCCATTGCTCCCACTGCATGCATCTGTCTGGAGCATCCAAGATTCATCCATTGAAGAGCAAGTGAGATCACCTTCTGATACCTTCCTGACGCAGTAGCAAAACTCACCTAGCGCGGCACGGTCCTCTACAAATGATTCACATCCGAGCTTCTCAGCTGATGATTTTATAGAGGTTCTGGATGCACCGTTTCGGGCATGGAAAGCATTCTCCCCTCTCCAAAATGATTGCAGTCTACATGGTCACTGTGCGTACATTGTACACTGCACGTGCACTGTACATGGTCACTGTGTGAGCTGTCTGTTGACATCACTTTACCCGGCAGGTACAATGTGAGCTGTCTGTTGACATCACTCTACCCTGCAGGTACAGTGTGAACTGTCTGAGATAATATTGTTTTACCCCCTAGATGCAGTGTGAGCTGTCTGGTAGCACTGCTCTGCCGGCAAATGCAGCGTGAGCTGTCTGATGATATCGCTGCACACCGCAATTACGGGGTGAACTTTCTGGTAGCATCGCTATACCCTGCAAGAACAGTGTGAGCTGTCAGATAGCATCGTTTTACTTTGCAGGTACAGTGCGAGCTGCCTGATAACATCGCTCTACCTTTCAGATACAGTATGAGCTGTCCAGTAACATCGTTATATCCTGCAGATACCGTGTGAGCTGTCTGGTAACATCGTTCTACACTCCAGGTACAGTATGAGCCGTCTCATAACATCGCTCTACCCTGCAAGTACAGTGTGAGCTGTCTAATATAATATTGTTTCACCCCCACAGATACAATGTAAGGTGTCTGATGACACCGCTCTACCCTGCATGTACAGTGTGGGCTGTCTGGTAACATCGCTCTACCCTGCAGGCACAGTGTGAGCTGTCTGGTAGCACTGGTCTGCCTTGCAGGTACAGTGTGAGCTGTATGGTAACACTGCTCTGTCGGCAGGTACACTGTGAAGAGACGCCCGTGCCGTATATCGCACCTGCTTCCGCACAGCATGGCCCTGCAGACACTCAGCCACACACAAACGGCCGAGGAGATCTTGTCTGACTCGGAGACAAGCCTCAACGATCTGCACTGCGTCTCCGTGTAGCCTCTGCGCGGGCGGCCGCGTGCCGCTGAGTCGAAGTCGTCTCTCGGGTGGGTCGCGCGACGTCACGGCGTCAGAGCAGCAGTGATGCGTGACGTCATCGCGACGCTGACGACCGGCCGGACGACTGTCGGTGGGCGCCCGCGGCTCCAGTGATACGGCAACCACAGTGATAACCAATGTTCGCTCAAGCCGGCGCCGTCTGCACCGGCCAAGTTGCTCGCCCGCTCGGCCGGCCGTCGGCGCTCGGGCGGACAGCCGCATCGGCGCCGTCTCGCGTCGGCATTGCCACGCGTCGCAGCCGACGCGTCGGCACCTGCCACGCGTCGCGGCCGACGCGCTTGTGTCGGTGGCACACTGCATTGCTGCGGCTGGCTCTCCGGCTTTCATCGCCGACGGCCCGGTCGAGTCCATGTGTGTGAATGGGAGAGGAAGAGACAGACAGAGACAGATACAGAGACAGAGACAGGGACAGGGACAGGGAGAGATACAGAGACAGAGACAGGGACAGGGACAGGGACAGGGACAGGGACAGTGACAGTGACAGGGACAGGGACAGGGACAGAGACAGAGACAGAGACAGGGACAGGGACAGGGACAGGGACAGGGACAGTGACAGTGACAGTGACAGTGACAGTGACAGTGACAGTGACAGTGACAGTGACAGTGACAGTGACAGAGACAGAGACAGGGACAGGGACAGGGACAGATACAGAGACAGGGACAGGGACAGGGACAGGGACAGGGATAGGGACAGGGACAGGGACAGTGACAGTGACAGTGACAGAGACAGATACAGAGACAGGGACAGGGACAGAGACAGGGACAGGGACAGGGAAAGATACAGAGACAGGGACAGTGACAGTGACAGTGACAGTGACAGTGACAGTGACAGAGACAGGGACAGGGACAGGGACAGATACAGAGACAGGGACAGGGACATGGACAGGGACAGGGACAGGGATAGGGATAGGGACAGGGACAGGGACAGACAGAGACAGAGACAGAGACAGAGACAGACAGAAACAGAAAAAGAGAAGGCGAGAAGGAGACGCAAAGTGTAGGAGGGGGGGTGGCGTGAGGAAGGGCTGGAGGAGTACCAGATCACAATTCGAGGCGGTTGAACAGAATGCTAAGTGAGTTGTAAAACTGATTATTTCGGACCAATTTGATTTGCTGGTTTTGAACGTCTTAGCGAGATGCGGGACGTAGTGTAACTAGCATACGATGTTTCACCAGAAAACAACCGTCCCCAATAATATGCTGCCTACATGCAGGCGGTTACATGCCAGTGTACATATTCCACCAAGCTCATCTACGTACCTTTTAAGAACAATCATTTTTAATGATTGATGTTTCAATGGCTGATTGGTAGAGGCTACTCTGTGAACTTCGTGACATGCACCACATTCAACATTGCTGTTGTTCTTAGGGTGAAACTGTGGCCAGCTTGCAAAGGTAAAAAAAAGTCGCAGCACTGCTATTCCCATGAACGAATTTAATATCCTGTCTTTATTAGCAGATGAATGTATTATTCTATCAACAATTTAGCTTTCATTTGCATCATTTAGAAGCTGAAATTAGTTTAAAGAAATAGAGACATTCCGAGGGAACAAAAACTGGTGGTCAGGGAACAGGGTGTAAAAGAATATGGGACTTGTCGCATTCGTTGTTCGTTCCCATGAATAGCCACGCGGTGAGTATGATTGACATCGATCAATATGTTATGATATGATATGATATATATATATATATATATATTATATATATATATATATATATATATATATATATATATATATATATATATATATATATATATATATATATATATATATATATATATATATATATATATATATATATATATATATATATATATACATATAGATGTCATTGTGCACACAATAACGTTCCAACTTTATCAAGCCTTCATCAGAATGGCTCGTACCAGTCGATCGAACACAGTAATCAGAAGTGCTAGATCACCTCGACCGTGCGTTGCAGAGCTCTGCCGCTTCAAAATGCAAGTTATTGAAACCAACCACAAAACCTAGTCGATAATAATAAATCGGCACAAATTCTGGTATCTATAACACGTTGCATTTTGCTTGCGCACAGTAAAACCTGATGCTGGATGAACCTGAATTTAATGCTACCTACCATCGAACATGATGTGTTTCGATGTGTTTCGCTAGTGTGGACAAGTGCGTGCGCACGCAGGCACCTATGTGCTGGTGTACACAATACACATATGCACACACACATACACACACAGACACACACACACAAACACACACACACACAAACACACACACACACATCACGCTCCTCTTTTTGACCCTTCACTCGTCTCCTCTAATTGGTCCACTTGTCCACACTAGCGAAACGCACATTCGTGTACGATGGCAGGGTACAAGCATCAGGTTTCAGTACCATGGGTGTAGCCACAGTTTTGAAATTGGGAGGGGGGGGACAAAGCAGGCGGGAAGTTTTGGCGGGATAGAGAGGTAAGGTCCCCCCCTCCCCTGAAAAAAATCCTTAGAGTTCAGTCGCTATATTTCCAAGCTATGGTTTCATATTTACCGTTGATCAATCTGTTATTTTTTGGACGAAATTCCGTCTTCGCTCGTAATCATTTTGTGGTGTGCAGAGTAGATGCATGCCAGTTAAAAAAAAATTAATGTCTGACAATGCACCGTCTCTCCCCCCCCCTCTCTCTCTCTCTCTTTCTCTTTCTCTCTCTCTCTCTCTCTCTCTCTCTCTCTCTCTCTCTCTCTCTCTCTCTCTCTCTCTCTCTCTCTCTCTCTTTTCTCTGTCTCTCTATGTGTGTGAGTGCGTGCGTCTGCGTGTAGGTGTGCGTGTGTGTGTCTGTTCATCCTGAAAACCGCAGCAGCTACCTGGAACAATCCATGATGGACTTCATACGTGCAATGTACATATATATACATACGTTCAATTTGGGGTAATAAATGTGCTTCAATACACGTAATACACAACCATGAGCGAAATGTAATTATTTCGTAGTCACTTTATTTACCCAAAATTTGCGATGCTATCCATATTTACTTAGCAGTGTCCTATAACAGAGCTCTTGAACAAGTGCTCTTACACTCTTATGGTAAGATCGAATATGCTGAACAAAGTGTTCTCTATTTTATATCGCAATTGATCTGACCGTTGAACAGTGAATGTACTTGTTCCTGGGGAATAACTGTTAAATGCTACTGGGCCAAGCAAACTAAATGAGGAAAACATAACACAAACGAAACGACATGAGGTTGATATACTCCCGTCTTGCATGAGTGAAATCCTCCCATCTAGTACATAACTGTTTCTATTGTCTACATGTACGAACACCTGCAGGGTTCAGAAGTAGGAATCTTTGTTAATAACCCTGCCAAAAGTCCTTGTTGGCTTGTATTTGGTCTATGACATTCCATCCAGGTGTTTTTTTACGGAGCATGCTATGATGGTGGAGGAAACTTATGTCGTAAACCAGCATATTGGATGCTGTGTGTGATGTCGGACTACCCTGTTGCCACGAACACCGCTATCACTCGACGTCATATCATGACGTCATGACGTCAAGACGTGACGTCATGAGGATAGCGGTTTTCCCGCGACGATAATTCCTGTCAAATTGTTAAAGCTGATCGCCGGACAAAATGGTTCGTCCCCTTTAGTGGATCAGAATCGCATGTGATCAGTTGGAGTTGGCTGATGTGCGTTGTCGATAATCAACGTCTGTTGATGTTCCCAACTCAACAGATGTGCCAGCGACAGATTCGTGTTGGCACAGCTCAGTGGCACAATTGACACGACAATGGCTCGTTTTGCTGTGCCACATCGTGACGCCGAGTGTCGATATCACTGACTCAGACCGTGTGGGCTCAGGGAGTTTCTTCATTCTCGTCGCCGTACGTGTTGGGTTGCCGCTCATACTGCAAAAACAACATTTGGTGCGAAATGTGAGGCTAGCAATCTACGGTAGGCTCTGTCGTGTCTGGCCGGCACTCAGGCACTGTCCGTCTCTATGCAGCATCTGAGGTGGGCACTGTTATGTCTGGCCGGCACTCAGGCACTGTCCGTCTCTATGCAGCATCTGAGGTGGGCACTGTTATGTCTGGCCGGCACTCAGGCACTGTCCGTCTCTATGCAGCATCTGAGGTGGGCACTGTTATGTCTGGCCGGCACTCAGGCACTGTCCGTCTCTATGCAGCATCTGAGGTGGGCACTGTTATGTCTGGCCGGCACTCAGGCACTGTCCGTCTCTATGCAGCATCTGAGGTGGGCACTGTTATGTCTGGCCGGCACTCAGGCACTGTCCGTCTCTATGCAGCATCTGAGGTGGGCTCTGTTATGTCTGGCCGGCACTCAGGCACTGTCCGTCTCTATGCAGCATCTGAGGTGGGCACTGTTATGTCTGGCCGGCACTCAGGCACTGTCCGTCTCTATGCAGCATCTGAGGTGGACACTGTCATGTCTGGCAGGTACTCAGTCACCGTCCGTCTGTATGCAGCGCATGGACTATATGCCCGTCTGTTCCCCGCGCGAGCCTCATGTCTGCATCGTGCCACTGGTTCAATGACTTCCCGTCTTCACCAGTGAACCGTCTGTCTGTCGGTATCGTGCTCGAGTCATGCGCCTGTCTCTGCCCCACCTCCAACTGTGTGCGTGTGCGTGTGCGTGGTGCGTGAGCGCGTCACGTGTTGTGAGACGCGGATATCCTACAATCGCAGCGAACCAACAGCTCGCTGCCAACCTCTTTTCCTTCTGTGTGTTGTTATTGCTAATATTATTTGTGTGTAATGTAGTCTTCCTTAATGATGAACTGTGCTAATTGGCAGCATATTCAATAAAACTGTCGAAGTCGAAGTAAAACTGTCGAATACGACGCGAAACATTTTTCAACCCCGACTGAAGGTCGAGCTAGTTGATGTACTGTCCCAGTGTGCCCGTGCTGCAAAGCGTGTGTAATTCATGCTGACATATTTTCTCAATGTGAAGAAAAGATCGTTTCGAAGATGATTTCTTTCAAGTAAGTAGGTTTTCGATCTGTCTCACTATACGTCTTCTTTCATTTAATAGTCATAAGCAGAACTAAATTGATATATATAAAACGTGCATTGTTTTGTCGATGTTTCATCCTCCTACGAACATTTTTAAAACTAAGTGAAAGGAGTCACGGTCATAATCTCAGAAAACAAGTACATATATATATATATATATATATATATATGTGTGTGTGTGTGTGTGCGTGTGCGTGTGCGTGTGCGTGTGCGTGTGTGTGTGTGTGTGCAACACATAGTGTTTCCAGCCAGGCCAGAGCCCTGGCTTGAGGCAAGATGAGAGAATGCGAAAGCGCAGCATCAGATACAACTGCACCTCTACTAATACTTATGACAAGCTGGTACTCTCGATATATCACTGCAGCCCAACAACGTCAAACCTGGCCATGAAAAACAATCAAAACACCGCTGAGATGTCCAACGAAGTCTACTTTTACAAGTGTACAACATATAAATGGATAGTGTGCACTCCTGCAGAACAGTGGCTACGTTGGGAAGAAGAAGAAGAACATTGGGTTCTTTTACGACGCATTCAACCGCTAGGTTATATAGCGTCGCCAACCTCTCACGCCGATTGGTCGCGGGTGGACTCGTTAAATTCCGTCGGTTGTGAGATTCGAACCCACAATCTTGCGATCAAGAGTCCGACGCTCTGCCAACTGAACTACCGCGGCCCAATGGCTACGTTGGGCACACGACCACGTACTTAGCCGCCGATTAACAATGCATCAACAACAGGGCGGACCCCAGACTCACACCGAACGCAACCATTTCAGTCACCTCAACGCTCCGGCATGCTTCAGAACACCAAGGTTCTCGCCACAACTATTGATAAGCGCCGCCTCAAAGGTCCGGAGGCGGTGTTCATCTGAGAGATTGGTCCCACCACTAACTGCCAATATCGTTAAAGACGACAGCGTCTTCCGTGTTTGCCTTTCTTTTATGCACATTCACTATTTTCCCTGATGACTTTTCGTTGTTCGTTGGAGACACCATGCATAATATTATCGAAAGAAACAATGGTGCAGGCGATAGAAAAGGTGTTAAATTCGCTAATAAGTCGCCATAGCGCGTGATTCGTTACAATACGCTTATATTTTCATCGTTCCAATCAACATTGATCATCTTCAAGAATCAATGAAACTAATCGCATAGGTCACACAGATAGCACGAAGCAGATACACCAGCAACAAATTATCACACATTTCACAAACATTAATTATCTAGGTGGATGTATGGACTGCGCCGGAGACTGTACCGATGTTTATAAACGCAGCGTAATTAGGTCCTACGTCCGACGAAGAGCTATAGCCCACTGCTCTACTTGATCGCGCGTGCATCTCGAGTTGCGAAGTGTGCGTCAAATGTTGGTTAATTGGTCAATAGTTGGTTAATACAGCAAAACTGTCTTCGACACAATCACGCGAAGCATGCTTAGCAAGCTTTCACATCGTACCGACCATGACACATGTGACACTGCTAGCGACATTACCATCTCCTATAAAAACATCATCACATCCTCTTGAACAAAAAGATGAAAAGGCCATCCGTGACATGGTCATCAAGAACACTATACTCGTCCAACCAGGTCACAGAAATCGTCCCCTCGTCTACTACAAAACACCGAAAACGTCATTTCTCAGTAAGCGCAACGGCAGTTTCAAACCCATAACGTTGAAACCGATCGATGTAGTATACCGATTCAGATGTATACCGGGGACTGTGCAACCCGCAACGTCTGCTACGTCAGCAATACAACCACGACACTCAGCCGCCGCCTCATCGTGCTCCTCCAGGATATCTTGCCGAAAAATGGAAACGAATTAAGCTTTCTTGCCGGAAAAAAATGGTGTGCGAACATGGGCAAAGCCACGGTGGGGATGGACGGTGACGCTTCCCCCTAACCTTGCTAAACTTCACATTGCATGATACTCGCACTGAAATCCTCGTACGCCCATCTAAAATCCGTCAGAACGCTTACGCGCTCCACCTAATTGTTACGGAATCCAAATCGAGCCTTCACGCTACAAAAGGTTGAATTTTGATGTTGCACCGGCACTCCACAAAGTTTAGGATTGTCACCGAACTATTTAAGCCAAAGTCTGCTTTTTCCAAAGCAATGCTCGCCAGAGTCCTGGGGATGTGTGTTCGCCGGGAATAGTCTCTGGAGAGGTGTGGAGCCGAGCTTTCATCAAGCTCTTCGCAAGCAGGCCCTTCCGCAGGGAGGTTGCTAGAAGAAGGAAGACAATGAAGGTCCAATATTTGACGAACCTGTAGCAGCAACAGCAAATAAGAGATCCAGAGCACATTCGATGAGCACTCTTGCAACTCGAAAAGGAAATCCACCCACACCAAATCCTTAACTTCTCTTTGTCTCCCAGTTAACCTTTACCACCGGGAGAAAGTCTAACGGTGACGAGCCCACTGCTCTGGGCCATTGCGGCTGAGGAAGGGACCAAAGGGCGAAAGCTCAGTGCAGAGTGCAACGAATCCGAGTATTTTTTTTCAATAAGGAAAGACATATTGTCGTTGGGGCGGGCCGACCCTAACACCATGACACCCACACCGGCGCCGAACGCCCACTTTGCACAAGGCGCCTACCTAGTAGGCACCTACACCGAACTTCAGCACACCATCACATGAGAGTCTTCCTTCGCTCGCGCACAAGCACTACACCACATACTGACCACATCACACTTCACCATCACGCGGCACACCACCCACATCATCGTACACTCAGAGAACAGCGCCGACAAGCACTACACCACATACTGACCACATCACACTTCACCATCACGCGGCACACCACCCACATCATCGTACACTCAGAGAACAGCGCCGACACACCAACGCCACCAACCACAAGCATATTCAGCAGCCGGCGCAGGATTCCACTCGCCAACATAGCAGCACTGCTTGACGCCACAGCCCGCCTCGACGCCACAGCCACAGTAGGCCACATCAGACGGAGGAAAGACCTACACACAACATCTTAGTGCAGACGTTCAACACACAACAGCTCCAACCACACATACACGACAAACACTACGAGGTACGTCTTTTCTACGCTTTGTCTCTGCCACTACGCTGCCACCGCTGCATGCGCTGCGGCCACGGTGAACGCACGTGCGCGTCACCAGAGCCCCACTGAGGCCGATGTGCAGCACACCACTCCGCATTTGACTGCACATCGATCGAAAGATGTGCAGCCTGTGATGGGTCGCAACCCACCAACTGCCCCAAGAGCGTATTCGAGAGGGAATTGTGCCGGTATGTGGCAGCTCACAGTGTGCCACACACCATAACACGCCAACATCTGCGCAACAACCCTACCACCTCGACCTCCAAAATCACTCACCCCAAACCGCATCCGCCGCCCAGAGCGGCTAGGAAGTGGCATTATTCTCACCTCCGGAACCCACACCCAGGCCGGCACCAGCACCCACCTATCCTACCAACCCACCAGCAGCCGGCTCCCGGAGTCCAGTACACCTCCAACCTTACGCCCCACCCATCCTCGACATCACCCTCGCCGCACTCCACCCATCCTCGCACCACCCCATCGCGAACCCGGTCTCCTCCCACATCCACCCCACCGCGGGCCCGGACTCCTCCCACACCCACTTCACCTCGGACACAGCCTCCTTCCACATCTACCCCGCCCAGACCCGGCATCCTCCCCCACCCCCTCAGTCCCAGACCTGGCCTCCATCCCCTCCCTCAACGATACCACCATCCCTGAAAGGACCTGGCCGTACTCCTTTGCCATCCTGCCTCCAGCTGGCCAACGTCAACCCCACCACCCTGACACCTTATCAGCACTTCCTCCCCCGGGCCCCGGCCCTTGCCCCACTCATCCGGCCCGGACTACTCCCAAAAAGTGTAGTCACCAGATTTCGCCCAGTTTGCTTCGAAAAGGGACCATTTTTCCTTAGAAAAGAGAAGCTTTTAATTTTTATGTTTTTATGTTTCATGTCCTCATTGGAGGACATGAACATTACATTACATTACATTACATTTCTTCACAAAATGTATGAAAACATGGCACGTTTTTAACCATGAATTCAGATCGATTAGCAGACATCCAGATGCAGAAAGTCAAAACCGCATTGGAAAATACGTCGATTCAGTATTTGATAAGGTAGGGGCCCGTAGACTCATTTAAAGCCCGCACAAATTTGTAAGGGCCCTACACGTTCGTAAAGACCCGCAGACGGTCGTAAGGACCCAGACGCAGACGGTAGTATGTGTTTGAAGCCTGTTGCCTGTTTGTTCGGACTTGATCTATGAATGGAGTCTGCCTCTGTTAGTGATCTGTACAAATAAGTGAAGACCGAAGTAAATATGACCATCAACATAAAAGCCAGTGCATAATGGAGAAGACTGCGTACTTGTATGCTGGAAATATGTCCAGTTCCTTTCAAAGGAATTAATCAGAATGATTGTTTTCCGGTTACCTCGTAACATACCTATTTCGAGGCGCAAACAATCAGAGCCAATCGATGGCTTTCACGTGACCAGTGCCCCTGGAACAGGGGCGCTGGTCAGGCGGCCGTGACATGCTGGGTATGTCAGGCAGTCGGTGTGGCCCGTGTTAGGTGCATACGTGCTGTGGCCACGTCCGTCCGTACGCGTCCGTCCACACCCGTCCGTCTGCAGGAGCACCCGCCGTCTCATCAGCAGCGATCGCTGCGTATCTCGATGTCGTTCCCGCGAGCTGAACGGCGGGTGATCCCATACGAACGTTAGAGCGGAACACCAACTGCCTGTGGAATTGGCCGATATCTCAATCACCTCTGATTACCATTCGGCTTGGAATTTGAGCAAACGGAACCGACCAAAAACGTATTTGGTCTCCTTGGCACCCTTAGTAACTAACCGATGCGAGTTGCACACCCGGGTCAGGTGCCGTTATGCAGGATACATACATGCATGGAGAGGGGGTAGGGGAGTGCAACCTCACATCTAAACATAAAAATTCAGCACTACGTTTTTGCTCGGTGTCCAAGAAGTGTACGGGAAGTACGGGAAGTTAATTGACAGCTTTTTACTTCGCACGCTATCAGAAGAGAAGCATCATCCTTCACCGATTGAGAATGAAGATCCATTTATGTAGCGCCGAAAAAGCAATTTGTGCCGAGGTGCTCATTTAGCTAGTCGGGGCGACGGTGATGGATATTTCTACTGGGAGCTATTTGAATTTCTGGCGCAGTTTTCATTCTTGTCTGAAGGTGAGCAAGCATGCGTCTCGCGAGCACGCGCGGCCGGTCGCCGACAACAAACGCCAGCGTACCTAATGTGCCTAACGCTTCTGAAGGCCCTTAGTCCGCATTCAGACGTGCCTTAGTTGGTGTTAACCAGGCTGTACAATGCACATGCGATGCAGCCGTTTGACAGACCGGAGCCCAACGAAACTTGTGTGCTCCCGTCCGCCAAATTTCACCCCGCATCCTGTTGCGTGCATCGAAATACATTGGAAGTGGAGCATAACATAATATTAGAGTATCCGTACCGATCTCGAACTGAATTAGCATTTGGATGCATGCGATATAATTCTGTCAGAGCTTTCTGATTTGGGCAGGAATTAGGATTTACTATTTTGCTACATTACTCCAGTATAGCTCGACGCCATGTTGCTGCTCTGCTTTCGGTAAGAAGTTTTTTTTTCAACGGATCAGATGTGTATTATCGTTCAGGTTGTCAATGAATTTGGATCTGATATGGATTGACATTTTCGATCCGGATTGGATTGAATCAAGTAATTTCAGTCCATGCTATGTTCTAATTAGAAGGTAGGCAAAACGCTTCAAAACCATCTCAATGGTTGGTTATGCAGGCGTCACCGATTTCATGACTCATTCCTCGCACCTGAAAACATTGATTTGCCTTCCATATCGCATGAAGGCCAAGTAAGTCAGGAAAACAGGTATAACACAACAGTGCCATAACTTCCAAACAAGCACAATACAAAAGTGCCACAACTTCCAAACCAGCATGATATGACAGTGCAACAACTTTCTAATTATAAGCTCGTCATGCACCATTCCGTGAATAATACTGTGTGCAGAAGATAGCGAGCTACTCAGGACCTTTGATCAGAGCTGACATGCACACGAATAGTATCTTACGGCATTGCCATCAAACAAACATGCATTAGCAAGGAAAGCGTAGGCGAGTTCACCAGAATAAGCGTCCAGAAGAGCAGCTCTCAACCTTTCGTGACTCCTAAACCTATTTCGTGTGTGAAGCGTCTCAATCCTTCCCTCATAGAACATGATAGACAGCAGAAATTTCCCCATGCAATGGCTTAATCTGCCCATGCGTTCACCCCTTCCATGAACGCTCAAATCTTCCTTTGCTTAGGGGGAAGTTTCTTTAGCCAGGGGACATGTCCCTGGTTGAGAGCCTCTTACTTAACGGAAGCATTGCTTTTTAAATATCAATTTCCAGTGCAGATACGCAGCAGCGAAACTGTTCTGGGGGGGGGGCATGTACACGAGCGGTGTCCTACATACTTTTTGAAATAATATGGTTGACCGAGGGGCTCCCATTCCCAGAATACCCGGCATAAGTCTTGTTTTATTTTTAACTTGCCAAGTGTTGCCGACTGTCAGGTGGGCCATTTCATTTTAAAGCAAGCAATTGGAGGTGGATATTTCCCAGTTGGAGATGCATGTGTCTCCCCAGAAGCATAAGAAGAAGCTCCATCGCTGTAGACACACCAACTTGTCGAGCCGTAACGCGTCGAGTGGCAACCTGTCGAGTCGACTTACCCTCAAATCTGGTCCTAATATAATCAGCGCTTTCTTGAAGCTGATTCATGAATTTGTTGAACTTCTGACATCACTGTGGACATGGCGTAAGTGCGTTTGTGTGCGACATTTTTAGCCTGGGAACATAATGTTAGCAAATGTGGAACTTCATCAACATTTGCTACGTCGTCCCAAAAAACAACATTTCTTCGGATTTTTTTGGGGCTGAAGGTTGCCCCTATTCTACTTTTCCAGAAAGTAGCACTGACACGATTTTCAATGAATCCGAGTGTATTTAAAAGTTGCGCCGAAATGCGCCTTTTTGCCATTGGGCTAAAACAGGCAAATATATTAGTAAGCATTGGACAAATTACATAGGTGCCAAGATACATTCAAAACAAACTAATATTCATTCAATCAATTATACTTATGATGCTGCATCGAATATTGGCAAATGCAAATTATTAAACCTCTCTTCGTTCAATAATTACCAATGAAATAGCGGAGCCCCTGACAGTCAAACATACAACGTAGAATTGAGGCAAACGAAAGCTGTTCCTAAGAAAACCACTCTGTTGCCTTACAGTAGCGCAGTGTGTTGCCCAAAAATGACGATGGAACTTCAAAAGTGAAGCAGGTTAACCTTGAGAAAAGGGCGTGTTGCCATTGTCTGCCATGGTACTGAGCGATTGTCTAGACAACCGTTTGTTGATTGCTGTATAATTAAGTAAGAACATAATTTGCGTCGTCGAGATCTTCATTTTGCTATATCTCGGGCCTTGAAGCCCGAGAACAGTTAAAAGGGACGCTATAAGGAGCTTTAGCCCCCGTGTGACTTCTCGGGTAGGATGTGGAGGCAAGAAGAATGCCTTCCCCAACGACCTTCGTTAGCTGAAGTCACTAGGACCGCCGTCCAGGGTCCTTCCTACACCGCGGCGGCGACGCCCATGAAGAATTCGCCTCCCCATATTTTGGGTCCCTAATGTAACAACATCAATGACAGAAATTTTGACATATCATCCTGATCCCGTCAAATTCCTACATTATTCCTGTAAAAAAACATGATGAAACAAAAACAAAACACACTTTCTGATTCCAAATAATTTTTGTTTTTAAAATCTCCCCCCAAAATGAACCTCCCAGTGCTCAAAAACATGATGTGAGTGGTGCTGTCATGGATCCCCTAGTGACGTCACCTTTGGGGGCGGATCAAATTTCGGGGTGGTTTCGAGCCCTACTCGTCGAGTGCTTTCCGATGACCCACTTTCGTCTACGTGCGACGCATAGTTTGGAAATTAGACGGGGGCATAAGATGACCCCCCCACCCAGAGACGGGGTGTGAGGATCTGACCGGAAAGACGGCACGAGTTAAAAGTTGGATTTATTGGGAGGGCATTGCCAACATGAGGGAGGGGGGGGGGAGGAAAGTGCCCTCCAAAAAGCATACAAAGCTACACCCATGCCGCCCAGGACCTATGTCGATATCCAACATGTCTCTTTTGTTCTTGAACACTGGAAGTAGGCATGATGCTACCGTTATATAGATATAAGACACTTCTAGGTATCTCACCTGTTCTCAATAGTACGCAATTTCATAATGGATAAAAACAATTTGCACGAAGCCCACCTACACGCTAACTACCCTGAAAGTTTTCGAACATAATAGCGGTATGTGCGCCACTTCGGGCATGCACGACGTGCGTCATCAAGTTATGCACGAATACCCGCGTGCTACTGCATTCATGATTGCCAGAAGAAGACAAGTTTACGTTTGTATTTTAAGTTCGAAATCAATCTCACTTTCGGAGGGACGTCAGACGGTCTAGGTTTGTCGCTTGGAATCTGCCGTTCTCGCAGCGCCCATCCACAACGAACATCCGCAGGCGACCTGACGGACATCGGACCGCCGCAACATTTGGAAGGTGCGAGGCGTCCAATGGCCAGACACCCGGTGATAGTAAGTTCACCATTTCAGCACATGCACTCACCTTTGTACTCTTATTGGCGTTTTCCCCCCTGTTGCTCTGGGAAACCAAAACATGTCGCATTTATACTAGTTGTCAAGCCTATGTTGGCAGTCTCGTGCAAAACAATTCATTCTAAAGCATATGCTCACCTTCCTATCATAGAAGTGCGAGTAAGTGACGCTCGGGTGCCGTGCTATGAGCTTCCTTGCAGGAAGCTGAAAAACGTGTGCTATGTTACGAATAATGTAACATGCGCACCGATTACGAAGGCATCATCGTGGGTCCGCTCAGTTGGTTCAGTTGATCACGTGAGTCTCGGCTGGGGGTTTATGTCAAATGCATTGAGCATCTTTAGCAAGCAGATGAAACTTGAGGTTGCATTCCAATATTGAAGTCGAGTTATTGTGGTAATTGAAAGTGCAAAATAGGCTTCCTAAGACGTCTACAATAATAAATGGATGGAGCAGTAGCAAGAGTTTGCTCTCGGAGCTAAAACATCCGGGGTGTACTCAATCACAGAGCACTGTTGCATTATCAAGAAAAAAACAGGTCGGTCATTTGGATTTGAGGGCGTACCGATCAAGAAAAGCAATCCACTGAGAACTGAAGCAAATTCCTCGTCGAAATGTCTTGGGAACTACCAGTGACAGAAGGCGTAATGTGCACTTATTTACCATGGTTGCGGACACTGTACATCCTTGCCATCACGTTTGCAAATCTTCCGCAAAGCCCTGAAGCTAAACCAACCTGAAAACTTTGCCTGGAAAACAGTGCCTGAACAATGCCTGAAACATTGAAATTCATTTGGTGATGTTTAATGAACAGTTGTGAAAATAATCCAACTCACTCACATCCCCTTCTCCCTACGGAGTAAACTGAGCCAAGGTGAGGTTAAGAACAATGCCAGATTTGGGAACTTGACTCATAAATGGGTAGTCTCTACTGGGGATGACTACCGATTACGATACATGGGTAACATGAACTTGGTATATTTCAGGCGGCCAGTTAATACGGGACATTTTCTCCTTCATGGCTTTTGTTTTCCTTCGTTTGTTTTTTTATAACACTCCTGACCTGGGGACCACTGCCGGCGATGAACAAACCCCCATGGGCTGATCGATGAACTGAACACACCTGCTGAACTCCGCCGAGAAGTTCGATTTCTGTTGTTTCTGCGCTCGTCGGCCGCTGTCGGCGCCCCGAGAACGGCTTGTCCGGACGAAAATTCCCACACACGTTCAGTATGAACTCTACGTCAATAGATTGAGCCTGAGATACCATTCGTCGTCTCCGGTCGGCGGAAGTTTGACGCCGAATCGTCTGCCGTGGGCGGCAATCGCCAGCGGTCTACGACAGGCGGGCATTATTCAGGCAGCTGATAACTGATGAGGCAGTTCCATGTTACAGAAGCAGCGGTATATGCATCAGGGAGGTGAACATGGGAAAAACAACACGGTTTTATGACCAGTCGAAAGGTGGACTAGCTTCCCTTATTCATCAAATTTTAAGGGAAGTGTTACGGCTTTCCACATGGGTGTCACTTTGTGAAATTGGTTGAGGGGACCAAATGATCTTTTTGATACCCAAAGCTGACCCGAAAACTATTTGCATCTTGTGCACGCCCAATGGCCTCAGCCTGATTGGGGGAGGGGAGATAAAAATCGATGATTGAGAGGGTCAAATGAATGACTCGCGGGCCAGTGACCCCCTTAGCAAATGCACAGTTGCACCCTGAGTGTCCCAGCTATCGCCATGTCACTCAGCTTGGAATCCGTGAACCAGCCCGAAAGGCTCAATACGTTGGCACCTTTGCGGAAGAATGACTTTAACTTTAATACATTACCGAATAGCATGGTTACGGTAAAATTGAGTGCAAATTTGGGTATGGCTTCAGAAGACTCACCCCACACACAAAACAAAATTACCTAGAGTCGTGCCAAATGCCGATAAAATGCGGCACACTGTTGCCTGAGAGCACCCAGTCCACACTGAGGCCCAAGTATACCATAAACTATCCGGAATCTGAAAGACAAAAATGCATTTTGAAATATTGTTTGATAAGGCATACAAATATACAAACAACGGTCCACAAACAGCATAAGCATCGAAAGGGCTGGCCAATGTACTTTTCACCCTTAGTCTAGCCCTTAGGGGAACGAACCCGCCTACACCTCCGGGTTAGGATCTCTTACTCGTACCAATTGTTCAAATTTCGGTAAAGTTGGGAGAAGGTGGGGGGGGGGGGGTGAGGGTCCAATGATGAGTAATTGTATGCTTGTCGCTAGACAGCGAATGTCACGGGCAGACTTGTTTGCTGCATCAGCGCCTTTTGGCTTTCATCGGCGTAATCTTGGCAGATTCTTTGTAGTTTTAGCCAGTCGCAGCTGAAGCCCAACCAACCACTTCTCCATTGAACTAATTGTATTGTTGTTTGCCGCGTGATTTCCTTTCACTTCATCGTTCCGAGCTTCAGTACGGAGGCGGTGTCCTCCCGTGCGGCTGCTGCTACCGGGCTGTTGGGTAACCGGACAATTGTACGTAAAGCCAATGTACGTATGGCAGATGTACGTACGCAAATGTACGTAAGCAAATGCACGTAAGCGCAGATGTACGTATGGCAATTGTACGTAAGCGCAGATGTACGTATGCGCAAATGTACATAAGCGCAAATATGTACGTATGCGCAAAAGTACGTATGCGCAAATGTACGCAAGCGCAAATGTACGTATGCGCAAAAATACGTAAGCGCAAATGTACGTATGCGCAAATGTACGTAAGCGCAAATGTACATATGCGCAAAAGTACGTATGACAATTGTACGTAAGTGCAGATGTACGGATGCCAAATTTACTTAAGCACAAATTTACGTATGGAAAATGTACGTAAGAGCAAATGTACGTATGGCATATGCACCTAACCAAATGTGCTTAAACGCAAAGGCACGTATGCCTAAATGTACGTACATTGGCTCATACGTACATTTGCTCTTGCATTCTTTTACGTTTACGTACTGTTGCGCTTAGGTACATTTGAGCTTACGTACTTTTGCGCTTACGTACTTTTGCGCTTACGTACATTTGCTTACGTACATTTGTCCGGTTACCGCAAACGTACGTATGGCATATGTACCTAAACAAATGTACGTAAACCCAAAGGTACGCATGCGTAAATGGACGTACATTTTCACATGAGTACAATTGCACACACGTACATTTGCGCATACGTACTTTTGCGCTTCCGTACATTTGCGCTTACGTACATTTGCGCTTACGTACATTTTCCCTTACGTACATTTGCGCTTACGTACATTTGCGCTTACGTACTTTTGCGCATACGTACATTTGCGCTTACGTACATTTGCGCATACGTACTTTTGCGCATACGTACATTTGCGCTTACGTACTTTTGCGCATACGTACATTTGCGCATACGTACATTTGCCATACGCACATTTGCGCTTACGTACATTAGCCATACGTACATCTGCGCTTGAGTACAATTGCCATACGTACATCTGCGCTTACGTACATTTGCTTACGTACATTTGTCCTAGAATCGGGCTGTTGAGCAACCACGATTTCTCGTCATGAAGGTTGTTTTTCGCGTCCGACTTGGCCCTCCCTGGTAAGCGCTTCTGGCTATGGACTGCCGACGAAACGGCTTGTTCTTTTTTAGCGGGAAGGAAAATTACGGGAGCTAGTAGAGCTAGGTGAGTACACTGCTCAGTTTACATGGACACCTGAAAATGAATTCGAAGCTGGACGGAATCAGTCGAAGCGCTTAGCTCCATTCGTTCGGGGCGTTTACATACATGGGTACGAAATCGTGCTCAAAGTCGGCGTGTCTGAGACGATGAGAAAGGCAGATTTCTCTTATTTTTGAAAACTGTCCGGATTTTCCATGCGAATTTGTTTTGCAGTTTGCGCAAAACAAAAACAACTCTTAAGAGATGACATTCTAGAAGCTCTGACCTTTCATGTGCCATTTGCAGGCCTTGTATACATTTTCCCGTATCTCAGATGCCTACGATAGGGCACCTGAGAGTTCCACTGAGCCAGTCTTGCATTGTCCCAATTGGGTCTTACCACATCCCTTTTAGGCTTCTCAACTGACAAAAGATCCTGGAGATCAACTTGAAGCCTGACAAGGACTCCTGAAATTTAATAAGGCCCCCGGTGCCTACGAGGGCCCCTGGAGGCTAAGAGGATTTCCGGAGCCTGAGAGTTTTCCCTGGAACGTAGAAAGGTCCTGATGCTCGAAAGCCCTTTGTCCATTGGCTACGTCCCTGAGCCAGTGGCGCAGTCAGGGTTACGAGGACCAGACGAGTCATGACTCATGCCCATGCATTTTTGATACAGGCAAATGGGAATCGAAAATTGAATTTGACTTCGTGGCTAACTGACCAATTTCAATAACAGAGGCTTTAAAATACAACTTAATATTAAATATCAGTATATTAATATACATAATAATCGGTGGATGGTGAACATCGGCTAATCCCGACCCGTTCAAGATTTATGTCCATTGACCATATGCTAGGACTCATTAAAGGTTGATAAAATTCCAACTTTATATCAACGAAATGCTATGGGCGTGCTCGACCATGCACGTTAATAATTATATTTCAATAAAGCTCACACAAAGTTGAAATAGCTTGAACAAAACTGTTCGATTCAAATGCGGGTACGAATGCCTCTGCATGTTTGGGAAATATAAACAATCAGAACCATGGCGGCAACAACGGAAGCTTAACCACATGGAAACAAACGGACGACACCTTGCACATAACCGATATCACTCTATCGCTCACATAACCGATAGCTTCCTGGATACGCGAACAAATCTATTAGGACCAGTCTCCACACGATCGGATCCATAGCTGACTACTCCACTGTAGCGGGCGTAGTCCCACCGCCATGCGACACATAATTCTACCTCTGCACCCGGCATACCTGATCATACCGAAGTGCCGCTAAAGTACCTCCCTCCGGGGTCTTAGGGTATCGTCGCAGAGGACGTATAATAATCTATCCTGCGTGACGTGAGGTACAATCTTTTCTCGGTGTGTTCGCAGCAGATTACCTTTTTGTTTATAATCACGATAGATTGTCCACAATAACTTTGCGGATAAGACAAATTACGCAATTATATGATTACAAAAGTAGCTAATAGTGCACCATTTCCATTCTCTAATCACCAATTCCATTGCTGAATTGGTGGACACTAAGACCCAACCAACTTTGAGATAATTTGAGATACATTCTATAACGAGTCCACCATACTCTGCAGCCTGCCCAGCCAGACGAAACAGTATGGCACATTCCACCAGATCATGGGCGCTGTATGACCAACACAGCCGATGTACCCTTAAGCCCAAATAGCCGCCAACCATTCGACGACAGCTAGTCCTTAAGGGGCGGGCGGACACTGCACTGGCGCGGCGGTTGGTGGGCATTCTGTTTTGGAGCTTCTTGCTGGATTGGTGCTGTCCGAGTTAAGAGTTCGCTACTTTTCGAGTAGCGAACTCTTAACGAACTCGAAATCCAGTTCGAGTTAAGAGTTCCCTAGCGAACTCGAACTCGAAGTTCGAACTCCCTAGCGAACTCGAAATCCAGTTCGAGTTAAGAGTTCGCTAGGGAAAGACACATATCTCTTGCTCTTGAAAAAATATCCTTTTTTTGGCAGAATGAAATAAGGCAGGGCATTTATATCTGGCAGGCTTGCTCTTCAGCCTGCATGCTGTACACACATGCAATTTGTGATGACATCAATGGCACCCGGCGAGAGCCATGTGTTGATTAAAATTGATATTTAATCAAGGTTTACTTCAATGGCAAAAAGAAGTGCAAAAGCAGCATGGCGAAAAAGCACTATAATTTTGCAGCCTCGTGATCTATTGTTGCAATCAACCTGAAAACCTAAAAACTATGCTGCCATGGAGAATAATTTTCACCACCTAGAAATCCTACACCCAAGAAATGAAACAGCGCAATATAAATTGGATTCAGTATGTTACGAAGAGAGTGAACCAGCAATCAAGACAACGCACGAACGAATCCGAGCAAGCACATCACTATTCATCATTGCTATTTATTGTATAATTTATGTGGACGAACCTTGCCCTTGATTTCTCAGCACCCCTCCATTCCTTGACCTGATACCTACCCTTGTCCTTGTTTCAGTCTATTGAGCCGGCGCCAACTGGCTGCAGTGCTCTAGAATGCAACGTCCATAATCCCTACGTCCTTTGCCATTCAGCTGACTTATTTATTCACCTCCATCCTGTGCAATAATAGCCACCAGCTGCGTGGATGTACTTGTAAGTAAATAAATAAATAAATGGAATTCTGACCTACGTACAATACAATAACATTTCCAGTGTTTATTTCGCCTGTCTAGGTATGTCAAATTTCTTTATATTCACAGACAGCTTACCACCATCAAGGCATTGACGATAAACACGTACCCATAAATTCCATCCAGAAATATGCTTGCTTCTCACGCAATCTGGCGAAGTTTACATTCAGAACCATTGCGCCATTTTATCTCATTTCAATCAAGTACGGGAAAACAGATTATATGCATACAGCCTAGATTCTATGCGACGTCACAAAGATTATACGTAGTCCGGGTCGCTGCGAACACCAAAACGCGCAGAATAGTTCGGGTATGACGTCATCGGTGACGTACACAGCATAGAATCTCTGTCGTCCGGGGCGCTGCGAAAACACCCTTAACCTTTTCGTCGGACGGAGAAAGTCGCGAACGTCGTACCCTGCAACTGCAATACTACGACTAAATTATCCACCGAATGGGCGATCTCTCTCCCTCTCTCTCTCTCTCATCGGATGACCATCTGTTACGAAAAAGAGAAAATCCTGCATTGAGAACATTGCATAATGCACCTGCTTAGTATATTCATCAATAATGTCGTATTTTACAAAGCAAATTGCACTCTTGTATGTTATTTTCTCACTTTTGATGCATGCTTCCTTCGCTTGTTTTTCTAATAGAGAGGACGTGATATTAAATACATCCTAAAAAAATTGGTCGGCTGGTCAACTACTGACCCAAGGTCGTATTTCTGCCAGTTGTCTCTTGGCGCGAAGAAGACGAGTATTTCCCCAGCCACTCCCCAGCGAGTCCGTTGCGTTTGCAGGTTGTTAAACGTTGGTCTGATGCAGTTTTCAGTCTCTGAGTAGGCATAGATGGATATGTAGACGCATGACATACGACATACTCGCATGTGCATCATACCCAATGCTTTAATTCCTGGATTCACTTGGTTGTTGATAAATCACTTATCTGTGTAAGTATCATTCAAGCTGCTCAAACCAATCCATCTTCTGCAATGTGAATTGTGTTTACTTCGTGTATGGAAAAAATTCAGGGTATTCCCAAATTCTGGGACGGTGTCCTTCAAGTAACTTTAATGTGTGCAGTATTATTATGGTAAATGATGTATAATGATGTGATATGTGCAACATTCCCATTTTTGGCTTATTGCATGCTGTGAATTCAACCTTTTCGCTGGGAAAATTGCTTGCATTGCCTTTTAAAAAATACAGGCTGGCACAGAAAGTTGGTGTGGTCTTGGCCATACCTGCCCTACCACATTATCCAAGCCCATAATTACATGAGGTTGTCGGTTCTGGCAACGCGTCATCCGCTTAATGAAATGCGAATGAAAATCGAATGTATGGAAGTATCTCGTGCCAAATGTGGGTCATATGAAACAGGCTAAACTTACCTACGGTTATGTTGCATCATAAGCAGTGACAGATGAAGGGGTGGCACTTGGACACCAATCATTTTTGTGGTGCTATTGTGTTGTAATATTTATAAGTACTGCAGAAGAAAATCCTAAGCAGCTTCGTTAAAGGCATTATTAAGATGAAGCCGTGCCAGCTTCTTGCATGTGCTGGACTGCCAAGCTTCATCACTTGCTCGCCACAGCTCATGGGTTCTTCGGTTTGTATGTGGAGAGTGAGATAGCATGCAGCTACCAGGGAAGGTTTTAAAAAACCAGTTGGATGAGTACATCATGCTTTTCTCAGGAAAACAGATGTTCAATCAGTGTACCTACTTGATGGTGGTGGTGAATTGGAGTTTAGGGGCGCGTCGACATCCATGGTCATTTTGCGCCCATGACTGTATAATAATCAATCAACGGTGCTGCTATACTAGCTTGTTATTAATATTCACGGGTGGCAGATCTTGCTCGCCATGCCCGAGGAGAAATATGTTGAGCAAGTGGATGCACTTCGAACTTCTCTTATTGAACCTTGGGTACCCATTAATTCGTATTAATTGACGGGAACATGTCGGCAATTGGGGGTGGGGTATGTGGCTCTCCAAAAGCATACAAGACACCGGTGTTATGCCTCAAAGTGGCTTTCATGGATTATTTCACTGCTCGTCTGACTTTATGGTTTAGGGTCACATCGACTGCATAGGTCATGTAGCTCTCGTCTGACTTGAGAGGTAGTCAGTTATTCAGGTTTTATGTCGCATCGACATTATTGGGTATCTAGTGCTCACTTACTTGAGGTAATGAATCAATGGCGTTTGCCATACAGGTGATGTATGGGTCTTCACCTTGGTCAATGGTAACAATGATGCTGTGTTAGATATTTGTTCTTGGCAATTGCTTCATTTCTTTGCATTATTTATATATGCTGGTCATCACTCATAAGGATGTCGTCTAAATTTCACCAAATCAGCTCCAAATGGCACCAAATCAGCTCCAAATTTCACCAAATCGGCTCCAAATGGCACCAAATCAGCATTATTTATATATGCTGGTCATCACTCATAGGGGTGTCGTCTAAATGGCACCAAATCAGCTCAGAAACATTTGTCAGTTGTGATGCTATTCCGTTTGGACAATGCAATATTCCCTGATCTTCATGCACAAATTGGTTTGTGAACTCTGATAAACAAAGGAGGTCAAATACCCAATGAAACCCAACAGCAATGTGACAGGGCTTCTAAGTTTGTAGTTACCAGCAAATCACCAGTGCATCGGGAGCTTTGTAGTTTCGTATTTGTTGAGAAAGGCTGGGATGGCAACATCACAATTTTCTATAAGGAATAGTGACACATTAGGTTTCCGATGAAAGGCAACGTTCGATTTCATCGCAAATGAGCTTATAGCTAACATACCTGGAAGTTGAAAGAAATTGCACCTATGCATCTTTGTGTGACAAGAACACCATTTATTTATAAGTGGCACTGTGTCAGAAGACGCAATGTCAAGGTTGCCGCCTGCACCTAGGAATGCCCAATTGCATAAAACACATGGTAATGAACAATACACTAAGCTGAGCTAACCCCAGTAACCTAAAAAAAAATAACACAGCCTACACGTATGGATGTCGAAGGTCAATTAATTCAACAAAATTCAGAATTCTACGTTGATTACAGGACTTCGGTCTTCTCAATTTTTCTTATAGTACCTTCCATGTATAAACATAATCCAGATGGCCCCTGTAGCTCGCATTAAGCCTTACACCTTGATGTTAGTAGATTGCGTATTGCTATTAATTCACCCATGTTTGGAGTCGGCAGTCTGCTCACTACTGACACTACCAAAGACTACCGAAGTCGGTTTGTGAGCCATCGAAATGGGCAAATGGTAAACATTGGACACGTTTGTATCTAAATTAATGATACTTCTTACGTGCTTAATATTGATAGGTATACAGTGTCTACATGGTCCAAAATCTGAACGGTAGTATCTACATGTTCCAACATCCATAGGCATAGGCTTGAAGCCTTCAACAATAATTTGGCTTAGGTGAGATTAGCTTACCGTAGAGTATCATAGGCTTCACACGATCTAACATCCGTACATGTAGGGTTCATGCCATCCAATATCTGTAGGCATAGGCTATGCATAAAGGAAAAGTTTGGGTAAGAGTAGACTAGTTTATTACACATAACCTGGTATTATTGCAACTTGGGTCTTTCACGACATAACTTTGTGATAGGGTCTGTGGGTACCAACAGGATAAACACAAGTGGGAGGTTCCATTGGAGGTGTGGGTTTTAGGCAATCCAACATGAGTAGGCCATGAGTGATCCAACATCATTAGATAGTAAGCAATCGAACATCAGTAGGCTGCATGCGATCCAACATCAGTAAGGAGTAGGGGATCCAACATCAGTAGACAGTAGGCAATCGAACATCAGAAGGCAGTAGGCGAGCGAACATCGACCGGCAGTAGGCGATCAAATACCAGTGGGTTAGGTTAGGCTAGGCTTAGGTTGTTAGGTTAGGTTATGTTAGGTTAAGTATGGCTAGGCCACATTTTAAAAATAAGTTTTACATTACCCCACGCAGACGCACTTTGCGGTATTACACGGCGCGATTCTACAGCGATGGCGGACATTGTTCGCCAACCAAAAAGCAAACATCAGTAGGCAGTTGGTTAGTTATTTGGGCTTTAGGGCGCTTCAACCAGGGTTGATCATTCGCGCTCATAACTTTTATTCTAACGCTTCACGGATGGTGAGAACTATTACCTGGGCGCCCAAGGTCCTAGATGTGGCTTTATTCCATGTAGCTTAATATTGCCTTCACTATCCCATGCCCTTTGCCGCTTAGCGAGTATGAAATTTGCAATCCTGGATAAGTGGCCCCTAGCAAGAAGTGGGCATATGCGTGGGCGGGAATTCTGTGGTGCGCACTTCGCCGCAGAGTCCACGTGTTCGTTGCCCCACTCTGATGTGGCTTGGGATCCAGCACAAGCGGACGGTTTTTGCATCTCGTTCCAATGTAGTAATTCGTATATGTGGAAAGTGCCCTTGATACCTGAAGGCGTCCACTCTGAGGGCTAGCAAGGGCCGTGAAAACAAGAGAGGACCCGCCCGAGAGCTGGAGTGCCTATACCAGCTGGAAAGAGCAGTCTCAGTTGGAAATGGCCCCTAACAGCTGAGGAATAAACATGGCATGTAAGGGCTTGAGAAGGCTGGGATGCTCTTTGGGTTTGAAAGAGCCGCCCCTGAGGGATGAACAGGACCCCTAACAGCTGAAGAGGACTAGTGATGGCCCATCTCAGATCAGAAATGCTCCGAGATGAGAGCTAGACAGGACTATGGAGAACTGTGATGGGTTCCTACAAGCAGGAGAGGGCACTGAGTGATGCAGAGGATCTCGTGAGGAGTCACAGAGGACTGGACTGGGATTCTTCTGATGTTGAAGGTGGCACTGACTCGATGTCATTCGTGAAATTTATAAATACTATACAGCTTTGGCCATTACTACTTTTTATTAAAACTGCCCATCATCCGCACAATGCCAGAAAGCACGTTGGTCCATGCTATCATATTATATCTCGATTATGTACAGAGTGACGGCCGGGTTAGTAGCTGAATCATCGAATAGCTTAAAATATGGCAAAGTTTACGCTCTCCATCCGAGCATTTGAAACAAAAACGACGTTATTTTTATTTGCTTTGCATGAAGCCAAAGGATGGTCCTTCCATCTTTTCAATTCTTTCGAACATATTTTAACGGGCATCGAGGTCACCGGTCACGTGACCTGAGGTCGTGGGGTAACTTTTTAAGTATTCATCAAATCTGAAAAATATTGTCGTAATTGGATTCCCTGAACCTTTGCGAGTTTACAATTAATTGTCTGGCTAATTCTATTTTTAATGATATTTAACATAATTAACGGTCACCGAGGATAACCCTGCAGCGTGACCTTCCAGAAATTCCCGAGGTTATAATTCCTGAACAGTTGACCTGATCGAAGTAAAATTTGCGCAGGTGGATTAAGGGCCTATGACAACCCCACACAATAATTTTGGTACAGACCTGAGAGATGAGGGTGCCGTAGCCGTGTAAATCTGTCGTGGAATGTCCCCGTTACGGTTGCAGGCTTGTCTTCAGTGCTGTCTGTCGTAATTCCGAGGAGAATGTTTCCCCGTCGTTTATGGTTACGGTTTCAGGCTTGTCTTCAGTGCTGTCTGTCGTAATGCCGAGGAGAATGGTTGGTTGGTTGGTTATTGGTTTTACGACACGTCGACCGTTGAGTCATGTAGCGTCGCCAATCTCTCACGCCGATTGGTCGCGGGCGAAGAGTAGCGACAGGTGAGACTCGAACCCACAACCTTTCGATTGTGAGACGAGCATCTTACCCCTAGACCACTCATGCTTCCTCTGGTTTATCATTACGGTTTCAGACTTGTCTTCTGTGATGATCCCGCCAGGGGTAGTCAGACCGGGTGTTTGTCTGACGCTAGCAGCACACATACCTGCTGGGTTGCGTTGTTGCCAATACCTGGGACACCTCAGGCTGACTTACCCTTGGCGGGCAAGTCTCTACTGTCCGTGCTCCCCACCAGTTTGTTGTCACCGGGCACCCATGAACCAGATTAGCCCTATCTGTATTACCCCTTTTTACATTTAACTTACCTCTGCATCCCCTTGACAACAATTAGCCGGTACAGTAACTTTCCCCACCAGACTTACCGGCAATATAAGCCATCAGTAACAACGCAAATTTAATGCCTGATTTTGAACTTTACGGGAAGATCACCTTCTTCATACAATTTCATCATATGTGGAGTCGGGGACACTAAGCTGAGAGGCTACCGACAAAGTTAGATTAAAAGCGGACTAAACTAACCAAGTTCTAAAAGGAGCCCTAATCTGGAGCCGCCCTTGACAAGATATACATTAAGCACCTTACCAGATGTTAAAAATTCAGCTCAAATCCTAAGGCGCCTCAACCTATACACTCGGATACGAAGGTTGCACAATACACTTCACTATTATTAGCCGTACCTGGAACCGCCCTTAATCAACAAAATAATTTTCAACAAGCAAGAACTCGCATGCACACCATATCACAAATATTTTAGACGTGACTAATGGAAATCGCTTGAATGGATACACGTTGGCAACATGATGCTTTACGAATAACTCAGCCGGGGCCGCCGGTCACCGAAATATTATTTCCGAGCTTCCGGAACGTCGACCGAACATCTTCCTTAAGCTCATACAAGAGTAAATAACGCGAGTCTCAACAACCAGATGCTTCTGCAAGACAAAATCCAGCAACCATCCCAGAAGATTGCAAGTTCTGAGCTTTCAGATACTCCGCACAATAAACTTATGACAGGTGTTACGAAGTCTTCTGGTTACTATTACGCCCCGTGAAGGAATTATAAGAAAATACCAGTCTTTCTTCTTCCTCTCCCCCCCCCCCTGTGGATCTACTCTTGACGGAAGTGGACTTTAGAAATTCAATAAAACGTTCTTGAGATGCTCACAATCTTTCACGTTATATAGCTCCTATAGTATCTCAGCATGACAATTCAATGAACTTCGGCAGCGAATATTTTACTCACTTTCTTAGCCACCCTGATCGCGTCTCTAGTAAGCATAATTACGACAACGCATCAGCCATCTAACCGATGGTCACTCAACGTTGGTTGCTTAATTTGGTGAAGAATGGACAAATTCTTCAAAAGTTATAGTGCGTAGAAGCCAAGCATGCCACGGAATGGCAAGCAGAACATTCTACGAACACGTCTCCGAAAATTCGCTCCTGTAGTTTCTCCGGAGTAAAGTAAAAAGTTGCAAAATTGGCACCCTATGCACGCAAGAAAGGTAGGAAAGTTACCAAATCTCAAACAATTGCTTCACACGTTCAGAAGCTACACACAAAAACAACGAAGGGTCACTTTGTGTCCCTCCCTTCCGTAACAGGGTTAAAAACTGTCGGAAGAGTGAAAACGTTCGCTCAAAATACTCAGGCAGCACTTAGATACCTCAATTTATATAATTCAATATACAGTTATAGATATATTCCTCACTCATTTTAGCCATTACTGGTTTATTGCCGACGAGTAATAGCTGCCATAAACGCCTTGTAACAATTATTGTTGGCATAATTTATTAAAAGTGCGAGAAAATATAGATATTGACACATTTTGATAAGAGCATGTCTTCCACAGAATCCACCTGGGCCAATGACAAAAAAGTTTTACCAGTTAAAAAATACAGTCCGAAATGTGCTCCAAATATCCTTATTACGATCAAATATGACAACTTCAATACAACCGCAGAACCGAGCTGAGCCCTCAGTCTTACCAACTCTGCGTCTGCCCCTGGCTGGTATATCAGGTCTAAACTCTCTCTGGGCAATAACCGTATGTGCTAGGTGCTACCTTAAGTGCTACAAAGTTTGCCGACGTCTTAAATCAATTGAAGGAATTAGAAGGAAGACAATTCGCTTCCTTCGTATTCTCCTAAAAAAATCGCCTGGAACCACTCTCGACTAAGATAAACACACAAAAGTTTATACAAGTTTCTCGTACCTTCCATAATAGTTCGTGTAGCTCCATAGATTCTCAGTATCACCAACTGCATGACTTTTGGCAGCAGACCTTCTACCCAATTTTCACTCATCCTTGACGTTCCCCTGATAAGCACAAGCACTCCATACACTCAAGACAACTAGCCAATGGTCTTTCAACATTGGCTTTCAAGGTTGGTGAAGAGCGGTCAGATACTTTCGAAGATACAGCTGGGCAAGCCAAGTATGTCAAGATGTGACAAAAAACTGAGCACATTTTCGCAACATGCCTTTGAAAACTCGGTCCTGCAGTCGACCCCAAACAAAACAGAAAGCGTAAAAAATGGCACCAGTCCCAGTGTATCACCAACAAAAATGTGTATAACTATTTTTTACAGGAAAAATCATCCAGTTCCAGGATAATCGCACCAAGCGTCCAGAAGCTACAAACAAAACACCACAGGGGTGATGTGGCATGTGCCCCTTCCATTATGGCATAGCAGCACTCGACTACCGGCAAACCAAACACATTGAAGAATGTTCTCGACATGCAGGTTAGCAGTGAATTGCGTGAGAACAAAGTACGCAGATTGTTTGCTTGTGTTTGTTTATGTGACTACTCGCATCCGAATCTGGTACCTTGTACGGTTTGAAGGCTCACGTATCACGTTCTCCCGCTAAGAATACTGGGAGATTACATTAACCTCATGAACAACCGTCTACAATACATTTATTCTAAAAAAAAAACAGATGCCCACATACTAAACGCCATGCTTGTCATAACAGGCAACACTTCCAGACTGTCGCCTCCTCCGGCCACAAATATACATAAGGTTACATATTACACTCCACATACGTACACGCATACACCGAAGGCCCGACGGAGACGTTGCCATCGGCTGACTATGTAGGAGTAGCCCTGATCGACGGAAGTTTCCGCGTGGACAGCGTCTCTTCGTCATCCATGCGCGGTCGGAAGTATACATAAACAGCGTCGGCGCCCTCGCCGATGACGTAGGCAGGTCGCCAGGTGGGCAGCGTAAATCGGCATACCATGACGCAGCCAGTAACCGGCAGCTGCCTCGACAGCTGGATCTCCAGCCGGGGCATCTGCCGAGCAGAATCTCAGCTCAGATTAGCCGCTCAGTCTCAAGCCTACAGTAAAGGCTGAGGCGACGGCAGTGGCGGAAAAACAAGGCTTATCGGGATCTTGCATCCCCTAAAAACCATACGTTCAAAAACGTGCACCAATTCCGTGATTGCACTGAGTAAAGGAACATTCGAGCATTTGTGCCGGTAAACTGTGGGGCATAAAGTCGCCAATATTCATGTGCTGTTCATATTCATATTAATTGATATAGCACACGCAATGCAAATTTCATCTTGCCCTGTCGGTTTCGTCAGCTTTACATCCGACGGTCAATAACAAAGTTGAGCACAGTTCGAGAGGGCGTTCGGTCAGCCATGGCAGAGGTGGCTGTCACCTGATATCACTCGCCGGCGGATTCGCAGACTGGACTGAATTTGGCGGCAGAGAAGACATTAAGACGTTCCACGGGAAAGACGAGGTTCGAGAGTCATCTTCAATAGTGTTATCGAAAGGCACTGTCGGCTCACTTAAACCCGGAAGATCGTGTTCGACTGTTTGAATGAACCTTTCACATTGAACCGTCCGAAGCAGTCAAAGACAAACACAAGTATCAAGTAATGTATACAGACAAGCTATTCGCCGCTGCTTAACAACTCTCTGAGGAGTTTTCATTTACTCTAAGCTAAGGTAAAGTTCCTTCTTTCCCTTCCATCCAGATTCTAACACTAATCCGTATTCAGGATGTTAATCATACAGTGCACAACTATCTGAAATTTACATGCAGCCTGTCGCTTTGTGGGGATTACTTCGTGGCCCACCAAACATTGCTAATCTAGAAGGAATTACAGTAAGTTTTTGTGAACTTTCAGCGTAGGTACGCTCGTTGGGCCGTATTACATTGAACCGATCGTTGCATAAATAATTACACCTTGCAATAGTAGTGGATCCATCGCTGGGAACATTAGTCCAAAACTATCATACAAGGTCCTCATATGGCAGGAGGATCCTGCGCAAACAGTGCATGGATATGCGATGGGATGAGGGGCTGTAATAATGCATGTGTATGAGTTATGCTACTAGGTACATACACTTTTGATGACAGCAATGCAAAGTAAAACATTTTCATCCCAGGTGCAGAAGTCAAGTGATATATGAAATAAATCACGCCATAGACACGAAATTGTAAAAGAATCATAGCAATAGCATTATACTAGACAGTTAAGAAGAAGTGATTGTTTGTCAACAGGGACAAGCCTTTGCTTCGTGTCCAATGAGGATCTTGGTTGGTCCAGTGGGGACAAATAGGTGGGTGATTTTCAATGTCAATTATATTCAGTTGTGGAGGCTGAATTATTAATCGGATATCTAAAACGTCTACGTCGTCTTTATCGTCTTTATCGCCTAAAACGTCTTTATCACAGATGCATTTATTTTCCTTCTTCAGAGCCCAAAGCCGAAGCCGAGGAGGGAGTGCGACCTCGGCGAATTTAAGCAAACTCAATGCAACATGGGATACGCTCGAACAGTACTTTGCTATAGCACGACACGCGCTTCTTTTATGCCAGCAGAAAATAACGTCATTTTGTGTTTCGTCACAATAACCACGTGACGGAAAAAGGTATGTTCCCCTCACAATAAGAGCAAGGAAGCCGGCCACCTGGTGAAATTTGTAGCTTAACCGGTTCATGGATTCGTTATTGACTAAAGTAGAACTACGCATCTGGAAATAGCTACCGACGAGCACGCCAATTTGTCAATTGGCGTGCTCGTCGGCCAGGCGCAATTGCACATTTTGATACCTTTCGACTAGTTTGACAAAACTCATCAAGTTTACTGATTACATACATCGGACCACATTAATATTCACATTTAGTTTGAAGTTATAGAGCATAGTTTCAAAAAAACAGACAAGACCAAAATATGCCAGCAAATGATTTCGGCATCCGAGCCGAAATAATCCGCACCAGCCCACTCCCATCATGACCGTTTGGAGCCGCTTACAGGGCGGGCATGGCCGAGTGGTTAAGGCGTTGAGTTCTGGGTACCAAAGGCCCCGGGTTCAACACTCGCACCATTCGGGGCATTTCCCAATCCCACGGTCCACCGGCGAAACAGTGTGGGCGGCGCCATGAGCCGTGAATGTGCATAAAGTGCGTCGTGAACCACCAAATAAAAAGAGGCGCTTACGAATTTATTTACGTGTGTTCAATGGCAAAACGGTCACGAGCGTCAAGAAACACTGGCCCAGACCCAATGCGTGGGGGGGGGTAACGATACAATTGGCGCAGATGTCCAACACTGACCAGTGTTTGTTCGGGAGGTAGTGTCTTCAGTAGGTCAGGCTTTGTTCGGGAGGTAGTGTCTTCAGTAGGCCAGTGTTTGTTCGGGAGGTAGTGTCTTCAGTAGGTCAGTGTTTGTTCGGGAGGTAGGTGTCGGGAGGTGTCTTCAGTAGGTCAGGGTTTGTTCGGGAGGTAGTGTCTTCAATAGGCCAGTGTTTGTTCTGGAGGTAGTGTCTTCAGTAGGTCAGGCTTTGTTCGGGAGGTAGTGTCTTCAGTAGGTCAGGGTTTGTTCGAGAGGTAGTGTCTTCAGTAGGTCAGTGTTTGTTCAGGAGGCAGTGTCTTCAGTAGGTCAGTGTTTGTTCGGGAGGTAGTGTTTTCAGTAGGTCAGGGTTTGTTCGGGAGGTAGTATCTTCAGTAGGTCAGTGTTTGTTCGGGAGGTAGAGTCTTCAGTAGATCAGTGTTTGTTCAGGAGGTAGTGTCTTCAGTAGATCAGTGTTTGTTCAGGAGGTAGTGTCTTCAGTAGGTCAGTGTTTGTTCAGGAGGTAGTGTGCAGCAAACTGCTAGGCAGTGGCACATCGTAATCAGATATCATCCGAAATTTCGCTGCCTTAATTCGCCACTCTGATCACTGTTCATGGAACCCCTGACTACATGACGTGGCGTATGACGGGCCAGGCGGAATCCCTCCACACTGCTCATAATTGTGGCCTACGGGACGCAAGCGATAGCCTGACCGCACAGTCGGCAAAAATAGCGAACAATTAAGCCAACTGGCAGCGATCGGATCGCGCGTCGGCGTGGCTGCCCGGTGCAGCTGCTGTTGCCAAAGGCCAAACACTTCCCAAAGGGTTGGCGATGCTGGCCACCGGCGAGCCAAGCGCCTGCTGCGGCCCCTACGGCCGCCGCCACGTGACAGCGCGGCCGGCTGGGTGACGGGCGCCGCCGCCGCCGCCGCCCGCCAACGGCCACTGATAACGGCGCTTCAGCACTCGAGTCAAGTGTCATTTGGGCCATTGTTTTATCGGCAGCGCCGCACGGCAGACAACTAAGATCACATTTACCTGTCGAAGGAGAGCCTCAGCTCAACAGGATACCGTCGTGATTAAAGCTTCCAACGGTTTCAATCTTGCAAAGCCATCATTAAAATCAATCTTCACTACATGGTTTGAGTGAGACAAATAATGTGAGCATCGGTTCAAACATTGAATAGTTATGTGTCTATGCCAATCAGTAAACTATTGGCAAAAAGACTACGTCGCACAAATACCCTCCCTCGACGCAGTAATGTCTAGCTAGGAACATTCATCTACGGTATTCGCGGATTGAGACATGCCACCTTGTTATAATTATTAATGAACCTGCTATTAGGCAAATATTATAATTGAAGCCATTATGTCCTAGCTTTGTTCGCTACCACACCACATGTTCGTTGAAAACTGGGTCATCTATCGTCAGATTCAATTCCGGCGCAACAGTTCGACAAGAGTTTCAGTGTTTTACCCCGTTGAGTATATAGCCACTCTCCCCCCTTTGTCCCCGGGAAAATAGAAGGGAGAAACTCAACCAAATTTTTTTTTTTATAAAAAAAATTTTCTCCCCCCCCCCCCCCCCTTCTCGTATCAGAAAGTGTGCAATCTATAGTCACATCTAATCATCTCGTCACGTCTCGTCGTGAAAACTGCGCGCCATATACAGTGGCGTCGCCACGAAACTCTTCGAGGGGGAAGGTTGAAAGGGGGCCTCCATTGTGTTAGGGCCTCCTATTGTTTGTAGGCTCTTAGTATGGTTCGGGAATCGGAAACATGATTTCATATTGTTGTCTTGTTTGTTCTTGGCATGGTGCATCATTTATGCAAAACCCAATAGCAATAATCATTTTTCACTGAGAACTGAGCCATACCAGGGTATAAATAATTTTTTGGCATTTTTTTTATTTCTGGGGCCTCCTATCCTCTCCGAGGTGACTCGTTTTTTTTTCTTTCTTCGAATTTGGGGCCTCCTTCCACGTCTTGGAGGCCTCCTCATCTGTGTTTGGAGCCTCATTATCCTCTAAGCAGGGTGCTTTTGCGTCCTAGTCACAAATCTTCTCTCCTAGGGTCCCCCTCTTCCAAAATATGGGCCTCATCTGGCTGGTCTCAGTGGCCTTCTCTCATTCCTGCGGATACTTTCTTTCCCATCTTGGGGCCCCCTCTTGCGTCCGGAGAAATATCTCCTATCATATGTCCTTATGTTATATTGTAGGGGCTTCCTCTTTCATCTCGGGGGCCTCGTTTTCCAAATTTAGAATATCCTGCCACCCATCGGAAGCCTTCCTGTCTAACCTGGGTGGCTTCTTGCCCGTCTCGGTGGCATCCTTTTCGTCCTGGGGGCCTCCTCCCAATCTCTGTCCTACGTCTCTTATAGGGATCCGATTAGATTTCCCTGGGGCTTCGTTGCCAGTCTTGGGGCCTCCTTGAGAGCATGATCTTTTGTCCCGTCGGCCTCCTTGCTCACCTTTTTCCTGTGCACTTCCAGATATGGGCGTCCTCAAATTGCAGGGGGGGGGGGGGCGCCCATCAGTCTAACGTCAGGGGGCGACTGCCCCCCCCCCCCGGTGGCGACGCCCCTGGTCATATACCTTTCAATCCGCTCCGAGGAAAAACATCCAGCTAATCTGGACACATTAACTGTAACTCCGTTGTCCCAGTTCCAATCCATATGGCATTGTCCAGTTCAGAACACGAACAAGTGGAATTCTCTGTTGGAAAGGACTACTTGAAGAGTGCAACTAGTCTTATGTTAAGTTGCAAAGCCAATTGATGGACATGGTACGAAAATAATACTCAGAAAGCCTCATGACTCACTACATCAATACGATGTAACTAAATAGAATTAAAACCATCGCTAAACCCAAGGGTGGGTGCAAATCAGGAAGGCGGGTTTCCCGCAATGGGGGCCTCCCCACGAGGGACTCCTTTGATTGGTTGGTTATTGGTTTTACGACACGTCGACCGTTGAGTCATATAGCGTCGCCAATCTCTCACGCAGGTTGGTCGCGGGCGAAGAGTAGCGACAGGTGAGACTCGAACCCACAATATTTCGATTGTGAGACGAGCATCTTACCCCTAGACCACTCGTCCCCGAGGGACTCCTTTGAAAATGGAAAGCTACATGAACTCGAACATAGCTCTCCAAATCTGCGTAGGAGGTATCCTAAGCGTTATGAGCTGCGAGTCTTCTGAAAGCACGATCAGGGCCTCCTGTTGTGGGCTGTAAACATCAAAACTGAATAAGGCGCGACGGAACTTTTTCCATCAAGGGTGGAGGGGGAAAAATGTTTTGGTGGGCAGGGCGCTTTCTCACATGTTTCTAGAGGAGTAGGGAGAACCGTACCCAAGATTCGCTATGCGCCTACACTTCTCCTAATTAGTGTTTATGGAGGAGTGGCACGTGATATTTTGTGACATGGGAATATTTCAGTGGTCTATTCTACTCAACTCTAGTTTATCTATTCTAGTCCATCGCATTTATTGCAACCACATCTACAAACCACGGTCGCTATTGTCGTGCTCGCCGAAATATGACAGGCAGTGGGATATGGGAAGGATGTAAGGTCGAAAATTATGAGTGGGTAAAGTAAGAATCGTGTACTCAAAGTAGTGTCAGCCAATATCGGCACTTCGCTAAACGAACTGCAGCAAGGATTTAGGGATCAGGGAAAAATAAACAAAGAGCATAATGCGACACAAAATGGGTTGCTACCACAGCTCGAGATTAACTTTGTAATTTGCGGTTCTTGGACCGCAACTTTTCCTAGACAAGTAGACATTATGAGTGCTGAAATGCGTTCCATAAATAATTACCGTCACTGAAGGAAAATACAATTATCGCCATAAAAATACGCAGTGTCGTATGTCTGGTTTAAAAAAAACGTTCGTCGATAACGGGAAGTATTTTCTTTCTGCAGCGCGACGGTTTTTCACATGAAAAATAGAAGAGAATGGGTGAAGTCATATCCAAGACCAAAGTAGAAGGGCAAATACTACTTGTTGCTCTGAGTATATGAAGATTCATGTGATGGCTTCGCAATACCTGAGATTGTGCCAGAAGTTGCAGCCAATTTTCCTTCTAGTGGAAGCGGTATCACCGGGCAGATCGAGTCGTTCAGTCATGTTAATCCATAGGTGTAGGTAGTTGTGGTTTGTTCATCCGTACGTGTACGTCTTAGCATTTATGCCATGATAAGATTTGGGCTAGGCTGAACTAGCTTATTGCAGAATACCATAGTCATTTCAAAGAAGAGGTGCTGCGGTCTTCATGTCGCATCTTCACTGGTCCATTGCAAGTTGCAAACAAATAGTGCCATCACAGGGAGGGGTATATTTGATCGTGATAGACTTAAACTTCCTAATGCATGGTGTGGTGTTATAAAACCAATCACGGTGAATAACAATATTTCGTTTCATCTTTGGAACCCCGAAACATTGATATTTCACATAGAAAATTGTTAGTTACTTGTTAGCCTAGTCAAACCCACCCCAATTAAATGCCACCGACCCACATTCACACACACACACATACACATACACACACTCACCGACCAACTCACCGCCGCGGGCCAAGATTGCTCGACCTATTGCATTTGTGATATCGAAGGTGTGGTTCACCGCTGCACCAGCCACTCGTAGCACTGAGAGAGGTATCGAATTAAATTTCCCAGCTATTCTTTTAACCCGGGACCACACTTGTGTCAATGGGGTGGTTCGGTTTAGTGTGGACAGATACTGCCTCCATGACGTGCGCTTGGCTTCTCGTATCGTTCGTTGTGTTAATGCGCTGGCTCTTTGAAACGCTATTAAGTTGACTGTGGCGCTGCTTTTTTGTTAGTTTTTTTTTAAAGGCTCGTTTGCGTTCGTGTAAGGCGTCGCGACATGCTACAGACCACCACGGGACTGGGGCGCGGAGGGGGGCTCCAGACGTCCGCGGTATACATGCATCAGCCGATTGCAAGAGTAAGGATGAGAACTGTTGTATGGTATGGTTATGAGAACTGTTGTATACAACCACTGATATGGTTGTACTGTTCACCATTCCATTCCATCCTATCAAATGGAGGCTTCCAGCCTTGTCCGGAATTTCTTTCCGTCGCCTTCTATAAAATTATGCGTGTGTGCGTGTGCACGTGCGTGTGCACGTGCGTGTGCAAGTGCGTGTGCGCGTGTCTTGCCGACACGTTGTTAATTTGTGTTCTTCAAAACATGTACTTTTTACTCACGATGCCACTTCTAGATAATTTTATAACCAAAGTTTTGCGAGTTTGAGGCTCACTGAGATTCGAAGCTTGCGGCTTCTAAGCGAGCATTTCACGGAATAGTGGCACGACGCTATAAAACAGACCAACTGAGTGAGTCGCAAAAACTCGAAGTTCATGTTCTTCATCATATCGCCTAAAATATTAAATCGAAAACACTGAAGTGTCCACTGAAGCACTTTGCAACATTTGTCTCGTGAATACATTAAGACAATAAGGTACAGACTGCCATTACATTTTGCCACAACTGCGGCACCAGCAGTAGTATATTTTTTTTTGTCAAGCTCAGTTAATATGTGTTCGCGTGTAGTCTCCCCCTGAAGCGCAAACTCAGACGATAAATAGCTTCTTTATTTATTCGGTACAAGCAATACTGATGAGTTACTTTGTAGTTAATACCTATAGATGTGCCAGTTTCGCGATTCCCTCCCATGAGCTACCAGATAGCAAAAGACGAAGGATACCTGACACGAGTGCGTCATATCCAAAGAGTAAATACCAACACATCTGGCAACGGAAAAGAGAACAGCAGCTGGCACTGACCACTGCGTCGCCCACTTGTGATCGCATGTAAAACCTTGTGACCAGCTAACAGTATTGGAGAGCCCCATGTGCAGAACTGGCCGCTTTCTGAGATAACCCCGCACCAATAGGTGTGCCGCCCCGAACTGATTTGGTGGATAATTTGTCACTGCATTGCACATATGTAACTCGGCTCGTGAATATCAAATGTCTTCAAAAGATGGCAACTTGTATCCAGTTACACGACACTCGGTACGCCATTCCCCGGACAACCTGTTCAGCCTTTCCAGTGCCCCGTGCCTAGCTACACGACACTCGGTGCACCATTTCCCGGACAGCCTGGCGCCGAACCGCCTGCCTTTTCGGTGCCCCGCGCCTGGCCGTTCGCCTTCTCAGCGGGCGCCGTACCGAGCCAGCCATCCTCCAGGGGAGCCGTACTGGAACCTGTCGCCAACCAGGCGACCAAGGACTGGTGACGTCAGAAAGCGGCGCCAGCCGGCTGAAGCGGGGCTCCAGGGACGCCACCGTGCTACATCAGGTCAATTGGACGGCACATTTATTGCACAGTTAACGTCGGCCGGAACGAGGGGAGCGGCGCCAGCGCAGTCTATCGGTGCCGTGGGGCCCAGCCCCAGCCATCTGACGAGTCGGCTGACACCAGAACAGACACTGTCTGTCAGTGCTGTGAAGGCCCGAACCGGTACCGGGGGAGCTCACCGGCACTGGGAGGAGCTCGGCCCCGGCACCGGCACGCAGCAAGAGAGGTACGAGCTGGAGAGATGACCCAGGTAGGGACTCAGGCAATGGTTCAGGCAACGGCCGAGGAAACAGCCATCTAACGGCTTAGTTGTTCATCCAGATAACAACGCCTGCGGGGGGGGTAAGATAGCCATCTAGCGAAGTGCTGAGGAAGCAGCACACACAGCAGCCTAGACAACTTCCTCGACAACTGCAGCTACTGCCCAGGTAACGGCGAGGTGGCACCGCAGACACCCACCCAGGTCTCGGCTAGTTCAATATCTCGAGCTGGTCGAGACATTGGACGGCCGAGGAAGACTCGTCACTGGCCAGAAACTGCGTCTGAGCTGCCTTCACAGCTTTACAGCCTTTTCTGACATGACATCACATTATACGGCAGGGCTTTGTTTGGCAGGTGACCAGCACATCCTTAGCGTCCAAAGTGCCGCCTGTTCGGATTTCAATCACAAAACCTCGCCGTGGCGGGCTGCAATAAAACACGTCCAGTCTGGGCTCCGACTTCTATTTGCAGCCAAAGTAACGTGCTTGGTCGCAGACAATTCGGAGTGACGTATCTCCCCACCGTCGACTACAAACAGCGTGAACAACGGCTTGCATCGCACTATGTGGCATATCGATGACTGAGCGTTAGTATTAGTCGATTACAACCAAGTTGTTAAAACTTGATGAAAGGAACAGGGGAAAATCTGAACACAACAAGGGGACAAACTTAAATTTCTGAAACAAGCGCCACAACATAAACTATTCAGAAATTTCGTGACATTAATGCTGACAGGACAGCATAGAGCATTTGACATGTTCCGGTTGCCAAGTTTATAGTGAACCCATACGCAGACATGTGGTGTTGTGAAACACATTGCGTGGGTCGACACGCCAACTTTGTTTCAGAAAAATTGAGGTCATCATGGAACTGCAAGATCTTACTCGGGCAGATCGAGCGAAAATCTATTGAGCCATGGTGGAGGAATTTGTATGTGAATTGGTTCCCAACTCAACTTTGGATTCGCACAATTTAGCATTGCATGACACAATTCAACATTTGAGGGGCATGTGCAAGGACACGGGCACGTGCCCCTCCAAAAGTATGCAAAATGAAACCTCTGAATTTCCTCCCTTCCCATTCCCACTTGAATGATGTCCATGGTCCGAGCATTGCCTTTCGGTAATATAGACAATTTTCAATGCTACTTATGGTAGTGGTTTAATAGTAAGTTTGGGAAGTAGGGTCTAGAGCAGATAGATGCATCCTCCTCAGACAGATCATCAGCTACATCAGCTAAATGGGAATTGGGCAGGGGGCGGCGTAGGATTCCGCCCCTTCCCGTCAGATCTCGGAAACTACTGAAGCTAGAAGCACAACATTTGGAGGGGAGATTACGGCTGTAGTGAACTGGCTTCAGTATGAATTTCCTAGGTCAATGCCTTCAGGTTCAAGTGAGGTCGAGATCAGCCGTCACACCGCGCCGCTTGACCACCACACCGACGAACCTTGACCTTGAATGTTGGGCGGCCAGCCCGGTCGGTTGACTTTTCACCCCAGCAATTTCTATATTTTCCGACGGATTTCGTTTTTTTGCAGATGATGCGCTTATCAATTTTTAATAAAATCGCAAGATTTCATTACAATATCATGGACAGATAATGAGATATCGTCAATAACAAAACAAAACGGGAGGGATGGGCGGATCCCGCCGCCCCCTCCCCACCTCCAGTGCGCGTGATTGCTCTTTATTCACTATTTGGGGAACAACTAGAAACATTTGACGTGGAAAGTATTGTATTAAGCACATGCCAAGGTCCTAAGCTATCCAAATCTGACGATTTTTTTTATGGGAGGGGTGAACACTAGGGGATTTTTATATTTTAACCCCAAACCGTCTGGCTGGATCCGCCGCTGCTAGCCAGCCATGCACCAATGGACAAGTTTCATGTCGGGACAGGCCGTACTTTTTTTTTCAAGTTTCAATTCATTCATTTATTTCTTAAAATCCCTAAGTTACTTATATAATTCAAAGAAGCACCTCAGAATGCCACGCTTCGTGATTGGTCAAAATATTTGTGACGTCACATCAGTAGAGCTCGGCGATGCTTGACTGCCGCCCATTATATCTTCCATTTGGAAGCTGCCAGTTCGAAATAATCGCGACAGTTTTAGCTTGGATAACATCCGATCGTCAGGGGCAAATGGGTCGTAGAAAACGACGCTATTATTCTTGTTTGTGCCGATGTATACAAATGCAACTGCAAGTAAGTCAGAAGCAATGTTCATCGGCCTCCGGACGGCCGACAAGATGAGAACGTTGCCGAGCAACGTTCACGCCGAAACAGTCCGCTGATCTCTGCTGGTGGCCCCGCTTGCTGCGACGAACATTTATGTGTATATGTACCGCTGGTAGACAGGGGCACGAGTATTTTGATAGGCGTGGGCACGCTTTAGGATAAGGGGGGGGGGGGGAGACTGGAACCAGAATACTTTCCTCAGAGGTGAACATTGACGTTTTTCACGTCAAGGTTTAGCTTGAAAACAGTGATTTTACCTTCCAATTTTGTGAAAACCCCACAAAATAGAAGAATCCTTTTTACAAAGATGGGAACTGTGACTTGTTAGTATCCATCTTGTCGGAAACATGGATGTCCACAGCCCTTTAATATTAGCATAAAGTGAAGATAATTGATATTTTTTAGCTGACTGCAGCATGCTGAAGATGGCAAGATATTTGGCAAATTTGTACTTTAAGATAATTTTTGAATTCTTGAATTTCTTTTTCCAGCACAATGTTCATGAATTTGGTCAACATTATATGGCTACTCGTTTTCTCTGCAAATACATACTTTTCAGTTGACTGGCAAAATAACACCAAAAGTGGGCATGGGATGGGAATATAGCAGAAAAATAATGCAAAACAGAAAGTGTAGCATGGCCTAACCTACCATAACCTAACCCCCCCCATGGCAAAAAAAATTATCGAAAAAGTGCAAAAAATTCAGGCAATTTTTCCTGTTAAAAAATACTAAAAAAAAAACAAACCTAATGTAACATGGCCTAAACTTTCTTTAAGAACAAAAAATCTTTCAAAATGTCAAGATAAAAACCTAACCAAGCCGGACATAGCCAAACCTAACCACCTTGCTTCGTGCAGGTAAAATGTATGATGCAACATTTGTCCCGTGAATACATTAAAGCACAATAAGGTCAGACTGCCATTACATTTTGCAACAAACTGCAGAAACCCCAGCAGTAGTATACTTGTACTGCTTTTCTCCAGCTCAGTCAAATTCCACAATATGCCTGACATTCCATGTACAAATTCAGCCAACAATCCTTGTCCTCCATCCAAAATCCAATGCAGTTCTAGCTAATGAATCACTTCAATTTTCTATTCGATAGTCATCACTTTTCACATTATCTCTAAACTTGTTGCAATATCTCCATGGACATCATCAATATATTGCAGCAATTGGAGCAGGTATCTTACCCACTCTGTTCCATCACAATACTGCTTGAAGGTAAGCTATGACATCTGCCGAACTATCACAATACAAATGTGCATCCCAACTGCATCTCTATGTATTTGCCCATATATTTACCAATTATGTGATGTAAGATGCGCAATATTCGCAACTTAAAATATACTTGGCATGCTATGCATTGATCATTTATCAAGTACTTACACTGGGATGCAGCTTGCAGTTTACCCCACTATAAAATGCAATTATGGAACTAGGTATAAACAGCTTCTGTTTTGCTGAGGGGAAGCCATGGTATTTGTTCAGCTCAGCCACACATAATTTATGTCATTGTCTTTTCCATTATTTTACAAGCTTTTGCTATTTGTACGCACCGTATTACGCCAGATTTGAAACAAAAATGTTAGTTGCTGTATTACCACACCAAAATAGACTATGTACCATTCCAAGCTTCATATTTTCGTTTAAATTGGTAACATTTCAGTATCACAAGCCCTCACCTTAGTATCCATGACGCGAGTCGGTTGAAAAACTGCGCATGGAACAATCCAACGTATCGTTCCCTGTTTTTCAGGCTTGGCCGCTTCGAGACCACGACATATGTGACGTTATTGCTACGAGAAGGTTATTAAATCGATGGCACCCCGTAAGTTAAATATATTAAATTATGCTGTAAATGCTTCTCCTGTGACAAAAACATTTCAATTTTGTCTACGAATTATTATTAACGTTTTTTCGCAACCAAAAACCCATTACGTGAAACTTGTCCATTGTAGCCCATCGTACTCAGTTTAAGTTCGAGGCGAATTCAGAACATAGTGAGTGGGACAAGGATGATGCTGGTGAGCATCAAGGTTGCAAGTTTGGCTCGTGTACACCTAATAACGACAATAGCGACGTCTTCATTCATATTTCAAGAAAACTCCTTAGTTCAACACAAGCGGCCCATGCAGCTAGTGGTGACTACAGCTCCCTATACAGAAATCAAGGAGCCCCTCCAATACGCACATCACTCTCTCCAAACAACTCTTTCACCAATAGCCGACGAATATGCAGTCTTGGGATAGATAAGAGAGCCAATAACAATAGAAATTCGGCGTTCTTCATGGCGTGGGTACGAAAACATTAACACTTGCTCTGATTCACGCAAGGAATTGCAATTTGAAGGCTTAATGGGTTTTGTTGGGCATAAATTGAGCCACACCGTAGGACATGCGCAAGGCAAATGTAAAACGGGTGGAACGAAACCAAAGCCATTCCTTTCACGCCATCTTTTCTGAACGCTCAGATTACTTACGCTCCGGTTACGTTCAGTTCCCAAAACGCTAGCAATTTGCCAGTGGGAACCGGCCTTAAATAGGGACGGATGGCGATACGCGAAGTCAGTTCCTAAAGGCAAGCTTGAGCTGAATTTGCCCAGGTAAACATACGGTACACCTGCCCTCTCATATCTTGGCCACTCTTAATTCTACCAAATTGTTCTTCGGATCGCGCCAAGGCTGCGTTACGAAAGTCGAACAACGGTATTATTAGGTGGAGCTGAGTACCCCGATGAGGAAGTCATCCACAATCCGACTACACCTGTGTCCAACGCCACTCGATGCCAAGCCCAGTGTTCCAAACCACCTGCACCTACTCTCACCGTCCGGATCCTCACCATCTGCCGTACGCCGAACACGACCACGTTCTGGTAGAGGCCCAGGTTGAGGCTGAACAGGTCGGCTCGCCGGAACGTTGCCAGCGGCGACAACCGCTCCCGTCGTGCCCACAGCTTGGAATACAGCACCAGCCACGGGTTGAGCTCAACGCCGAGACTGCGGAAGCCGACCGCCGCCGCCGCTATCACCTGGCGGGCAGAGCGAGCGGTGACGAGACGCAGGTCAGTTGAGTGACACTCCCATGGCTGCCATGGTTTCGAGGATGTGTGGCGGCTTCACGCTTGCTACAGCAAGCCGCCACACATCGCTTGCTACAGCGAATGTTCACGGCAAACTAGCGGTGTTAGGCGGCTCGCTTTCCCATGACAGCTCACTGGAATCCGGAACAAGGAGCAAATGGCATACGGAAGTCGGTGTGGTATATCGACAAAGCCATGTGACGATGACGATTATTGGGGTTTTAGGGTGCGTCAACCCAAGTGGATTATATTGCACCCGTCCTTGCTTGCATGCTTGCTTTAGCAAGCGTCAGATTGTCGCACCCGAATAGAAGATATCTGGGGAAGCAAGTTATCAGCTAGGCAGGTGGTGCGTTCCACGACAGATCGACCAATGCACTTTACCCCACACATTTATTATTGAGACCAAAATTTGCTCACAGAGTAGTCTTTGGCTCCGAATATGGCTGTGCAAATCTCAGCCCGATTCGACCGACGGTGGTGGTGAATTTGTGTTTTAGGGCGCGTCGACTACGTTGGTCATTTTGCGCCCATGACGCAACTGTCATCATATTGTTAAGTGAGAGGTTTTACCTCATATCAGAGTGCTTACGACAGGCGGTAGATGATATCAAAGTTTATTCTTTGCAGGGATGTAAATATGTGTCGAGATGCTAGGATTTAAGAGTCATCTGCCAGCATTTGTCGCAATGTCATCCCAGTACTTCGAGCCCCAAAATATCAGCGGCGTGTAGGTTCCAGTGCCGGGCAGCCAACAAGCACGTGGTACACTGTGAGTGGAGCAGGACAGCGTGCGCACTGAGGGCGGTCACTTGCCGTAAACAGGTATATATACGTCGCTAGTCAAGGCCTATCCGAAGACGGCACAGCGCAACCTCCTCTCTCCTTCGTGTGCGGAATGATGACTTCCACGTCCAAAGTACTGATTTTACAACCTTCAGTTTGTTGGTTTTCATGGTCCAAACTATTGCCATTTTCGATGAACAAGGAATGACATAACTGTTTTGAAGTCTCCGGGGGGGAAGGGCCAGGCGCGTCCTGCGGCCACCGTCTGCAGCCCTCTTTGCAGCCAAATATGCGCCATCATTGCCAGCCTACATGGCTTGGGATCCACATGAAAATTACGGCGACTTCCTCATCATGGAGATAATTCAAGGTTGTGATGCCATGCAAGATGTGGTGTTCGTGACTAAATGCTTTGAGGGACAATAGGCTACTAAGGAGTAGGTGGGAATCAAATACCCTTTTCACGAGTTCTGTTGTCATGCTTAATAAAACGAAGAGCCTGTATAATGGCATATAGTTTAGCGGTAAAAATCGATGAATGATTAGGAAGTCCAAATGATTCGATATGTGAGTGACATACGAGAGCACATCCTACGCCACCACTGAGCTTTGATCCGTCGTTGTAGATTCGCACAGCGTCTGAGCATGAATAGATTCTCCTAAATGTGCGCATACGGGAGCCGGTGGCACTAATATCAGCTTTCCGGTTAACACTCAGTGAGAGATCAATGGTGAACTCGATCCGCCGTCAAGGGGTTGTACTTGGGATGTTGAGCTGTGCTATGTATTTCGGCTCGATTCGGTATTCACGAAGCGAGTGGGCAATACGTAGGTTGAATGGCAACAACAAGTTCCTGGTATTCGGTCGTGTGGCAGGTAAAGTAGAGAATACCCATTAGTATGTAGGGTGGCATGGATTTTGAGCAAGCTTACGGGCGTATCTCAGTCACGACATTTCACGTCCCATTGATAATGGGGGCTCGTCAGTTCAACAAGAACGCTGTCAGTTGGCGAGGTCAGGTACGCACCTGTAGCAACGTGTAGAGCAGCGTGGTGCACAGTATCAAGCATCCCCTTAGTGGTCTGGAAAGCACCATCGTATACAATGTGTAGAGCAGCGTGGTGCACAGTATCAAGCATCCCCTTAGTGGTCTGGAAAGCACCATCGTACACAATGTGTAGAGCAGCGTGGTGCACAGTATCAAGCATCCCCTTAGTGGTCTGGAAAGCACCATCGTATACAATGTGTAGAGCAGCGTGGTGCACAGTATCAAGCATCCCCTTAGTGGTCTGGAAAGCACCATCGTATACAATGCTTCGGTAGTCAATCCGTGAGCGAATCAAAGCACGATACATGGGAAGTCAAACACTTCGGTCTGCTCCGTATAAGCAACGAGATACGACTTTCAAAACCTCCAGTCCCTTGGTACAACTCTCTTTTAACCGTGCAATGTGATCCCTAAAGGTGTTGCGTTTGTCCGTCCGTATCCGCGGGAATCTGTCCGACGGTTGAAAAGACACAGGTCGTCCGGAGATGTTAATGGCAGGGTCAGAACACTGCCTGCGGCGACAAAAGTGGACGACTGCCGTTTTCATCGAAGAGAAACGGAAGCTCGAGGTGTAGCACCACTTTTCCAATTTCCCGACAGCTAACTTAAGTTCTCTTTGCACGCTACGGAGATTACGAGAGCAACACCAGATGGAAAAGTCGTCCACAAAGAGAGCTCGCCCGATTGATCGCGGTAATTATTTGTTTATGTCCTTGATGGAAAGTGCGAATGATACTACACTTAAGATACTTCCTTGTGGTGTAACATCAGCTTTCAGAAATCGGTCGGCAAAAAAACCGGCCACATGCACTCAGAAATATTGCTCGGATAGAAAGTTGCTCAGAAAGACTCCCATGGGGCCGCGAATGCCACAATCATACAATTTCTCCAGAATTATATGGCGCCATGCAGTATCGAACACACCTTCTATGTCCAAAAAACATAGCCACTGTATGTCGATGTGTCATAAACCCAGCGCGAACAACCGAGTCGAATATCACGATATGATCTATTGTAGTACTGTTTTCTGAAGCCATATTGAATGCTATTGAACTGATTAGTAGATTCTAAAAACATCAACGTTGTATTTACCTTTTTTTAAAGAAAAGTTTGCATAACGCTGAGGTGAGGGACACCGGTCGGCAATGCAGTGGATCACTACCTGTTTTGTTTGGTTTAAGCATGGGGCCAATCATTTCCTCACGCCACGACGGGAGAAAAGTACCTGCCTCCCACATGCCGTTGCATAGTGACAGAACAGCTTCCAGAATGTCTTTGGATAGCTGTTTAATAATGTCATTGTGCATCATATCAGGTCCTTTAGAAACAGATATAAGAGATGAAATTACAGAGTATAGTTCGTTGTTGTTTGTTATTGGGGCTTAGGGGCGCATCAACTGCAGTGGTCATGCAGCGCCCATAACATAGTCAGTCACACGGAAGTATTCAATCTAGAACTAGTCAAGATGGTATAATATACAACACATTATCGAACCAGTTACGGTCAAGACGTACGGTAGAACCATAATGATTTTACCACGTTCCAGACGAGGTATTAGTGAGGCGCGTATATCACAGCAAATCTTAGTTCCAAAAGGAAGCGAAATAGCTGGCCCGATTGAACGAATGGTGACCCGTCCCCCAGTAATTCCTGTAACGAGGTCGACGTGCGTCCAAAGTGGCGCCATCGCTCACGGGAAAGTCGAGGACACGCAACCAATATATGTTGAACCGACAGTGGAGCGTGGCACCTCTGGCACATTGGCTTTTGGTCGCCACTTAGTTGGTTATTTTGGCGTAGGGGCGCATCGACTGCGATGGTCATACAGCACCCACAACAATGTTAGATGGTATCAATGATCTTAATCGGTCGAACAGTAGTACACGAACCTGCAGAATACAGGCAGGTCATTCCGATCTGCTAGTGTTACATGTCAGTGAGGTGTATACATCGCTCCAAAGTCGACATCCGAAAGAAAGCGAAAAAGCTGTCCCAAAGTTACCACGCGCGAGTGGTCACCCAGGAGATCACGGAGTGACAGCGACCGCGCGACTCCAAAAAGGCGTCTGCGATCATCGGCGAGCAGAGGGCATGAAATCAAAATGTGACGCTCTGACAGCGGTGCGTGAAATCGAGGGCAGTTTGGCCTGTCCTCTCCACAGAGCAGATGGTGGTGTGTTGGGTGAGTGTCCCCAAACCGAAGGCGGCAGAGCACGACCTCGTCTCGCCTCGACCTGCGATAGGACGAGGCCCACTCTCCAAGACATGGTTTGATAGTCCGTAGTTTGTTGTCCAGCAGTGCTCCAGCTATTCTGCCATTTTTATAAAACAAAGGTCGTGATTCAACGGTGATATTCCTTCGCGGGGAGCGGCATACACCGCTGGTATGGGGCTTGGGCTGCACGTTTCGCAGCAACATCTGCTGTCTCATTCCCCACGAGGCCGACGTGGCTCGGAATCCAACAGAGGGTAATAACCTTCCCAGCTTGAGCCAGTGATGTGAGACGTCGCAGAACATCTTGTACAATGGGGTTAAATGGGTTAAACTGCATTAGCGCCCCAAGACTGCTGAGTGAATCGGTAAAATGACATACGAGGTATCCCGACATACTTCAATACAACTGAGCGCCTTGATGATGGCAACCAGCTCTGATGTGTATACCGTTGCAAGGGGTGGTAGAGAGAAATATCGCGACAGGGAACCAATAACAAATGCACTGCCAACACCAGTATCAGTCTTCGACCCGTCTGTATATATCGGGACGTATCCGTCAAAGGAGGCTATGTGCTCTAGAGCATGTGACCGACGATCATGTTGTGTTGCATATGCCCTCTTCACCGCGGAGAGTGACATGTTTATTGTTGGATGGGTCACCTGCCAAGGCGGTGTTTGTGAAAAACCGACCCGCATAATTCGCCTCAATCTAATCTCGCTGTCTTCGAAGAGTCTGCGCATTATTTTACGCAGAAGGGGGTGCCATGCGTAATGCGCGCTCGATCGAATGCTGCAATCAACCGATGGGAGAACACCTGCGCATAAGCGGGATGTTCGGGGAATTGACGCAGTTTGCACGCGTAGCGCATCCCAAGTATTTCGCGGCGGATCGAGAGTGGTGGCTCATGGGCCACCACTCTCGACTCACTCACTGGTCAGTAGGCTCACAGAAGGCGAAGTGCGGAAAGCGCCGGTCACAATGCGGAGCGCCGAATGGTGTATCACACCTAGTGATCGTTTGCTTGTTGAGCATGCGCTGTTGTATATAAAACACGCGTAGTCTTGTTTTGAACGAATGATGGAACGATACAACAGGAGCACAGTTTTCCTGTCTCCTCCGTAGGACGTGCGCGCAACCATCTTCAGTAGGTTTAGTGATATAAAGCACTTCTCCCGAAGTGTTTTGAAGTGTTCCTTGTAGCTAAGACGAGTATCAAAAATGACTCCTAAAAACCGGGCATCGCACTGAAAGGGAATTGGCTCCCCATACAGCTGGAGAGCAGGGTCTGGGCAGCTTCGGCGACGCCGGCAAAAATTCATCCCAACGGTTTTTGATAGAGAACCGAAACCCGTTCTTGGAGCTCCACCTATCCAAGCTTGATACCGCCAACTGCAGCTGCCGTGCCATCGACGGTGCACTGGATGTGCAGCACCAAATCGCGACGTCATCCACGAACAGTGATCTGCCTACATTTCGTGGAAGGGACTCGCAGATATCATTGTGATCATGATTGCGAACAGCGCCACGCTGAGTACACTCCCCTGTGGTACCCCTTCCGTTTGTGGGTACCGATCTGACAAGTAACTTCCGATCCGAACACGAAAAAACCGCCTCAACAAAAGTTTTGGAGGAAGAGACCCATATATCCGTGAACTCCATACATGAGGACTTTCATCATGATGCCGTAGCGCCAGGTGGTATCGTATGCTCAGTGAATGTCGAAAAATACTGCACCGATGTGACGATTTTGCTGGAACGCTGCACGCACCAGGTATCAAGAGTGCTGAGGTTTTTCCTAAAACCACACTGTGCGTTATTTAAAATGCCATGTTGTTCTAAAAACCAGGTCAAACGCACGTTTACCATCTTCTCCATTAGCTTGCAGATTGATAATGTCAGTGATATTGGCCGGTAGTTCGCCGGGTCTACGCTGTCTTATCCGGCCTTTAACACGCGCACTGGATGGGGGGGGGGCGAAATCCGCCCAGCCCTCCGGTTTTCGTACATAACTGCAGATTTTACCGGTCGATATACGCAATTTTCTGCGTACCTGCTTAGAAATGACCGGCGCGTCGGTTAAAGCAAGAAAAATGGAAATCGGCCGGAAATTTTGCGAATTAGGGCCGCTAAAGGAAAAAATCGTAGCGACAGACCACAAAAATGGGCGCTGATGCGCTTCCCGTATATCCGCAAAAGGGAAGTGTTCTTGGCAACACTAGCGACTGGTTTGATGTATATTGATATGCTATATAGCTTCAAGGTCATGTTAGGTCACCGAGGTCAAGTCAGGCCAAGTTCATGACAGGTTAATGGAACCAAACTTGGTCAACTGGAATGTTGTCATAAATGCACTACTGTTTGTCATTTGTACTGTTTGTCATTGCGTTTCCATACTTGATTCATGCACTTCACTCCTTTCTTCGCGAAGCCGATTGCGCCGAGCTGCCCGACGGAGCAGTCTGGCGGGCGACCCGGTTCCCATAACTGGAACAGGTAACTGAGCTGATAAAGTGCTGCTATATAGGTGACCTGAGGTCAAATGTCGGGTCTAGCATCTGTATTGCATCATTAGTAATGTCCAAAACATCATTGATGCCCATTTGGGGCATTTAAACGCAATCACAGCGATCCATAACAATGACAAGCCAAGCCACGCAAAACAAGAAAAGTTTGACAAAGGTGACCTCATTTGACCTTGAAGATATTGACCTAAGGTCATGAAATTTACACACAATAGAGTTCACTACCGTACCCATCCACCCTACGAATTTCGTTCCTCCAGCTTTAATAGGAGCCGAGATCTTATGGGGGCGGAATCCGCCCCCCCCCCCTCCAGTGCGGTAATTTTCAGAGGCCCTCCAGGGCGCGTGTTAAGACTGGTATCATAATGGCCTCGCGGATATAATAAGAAGTCGTCATCAAGGCACCGACATCGGTTCGATATTGTGCAAGCCATCTCATTGGCCACGTCGACCGGCTGGGTGATGTCTTGGCCGGCAACTCGCAGTACTGGCAGAGGGGTGGAGTTGAACTGGCTGATACGCTTAAGTCTCGACCAGATCTGTGAGACGGGTGTGGAGTGATTCAGCTTGCTCACATAGTCCATCCATGAGACACGCTTAGTCTCCCGGATAGTGTGTCGAGCATTGGCTCGTGCCTGCCGGAAGGCGATGAGATTCGCCGTGCTACTCCTTCGGTCAAAGGCTCTGTAGGCGCGTCTTCTAGCCCGAATTGCCTGACGACACTCCTTTGTCCACCACGGAACGGGCGCACGACGGTGAGTGCCAGAGTTGCGAGGGATGGAGTCAGTGGCGGTTTGCACGAGCAGGTTGGTGAGTGCTTCCACCGACATAGGGGTGGCATCAGGCCTCACGGACAAAATCTCCTCTAGTCGCGTCTCGTATGCTGACCAGTCGGCCTTCTTAAAATTCCATCGACATGGTCGCGTCCCGAGTACTGCGCCATCCTTGTAATCTAGCCATACCGGAAATTGGTAACTGCCCAGGGGGTCGTCGGCCACAGACCAGCTAAAAAATGGTGCGAGTTGTGGGCTACACAAACTGAGGTCCAGAGCAGAGGTATGGCCTGAGGGCAGGGTAAAGTGAGTCGGTGTTCCGGTATTTAGAATGCACAGTGATGCATCGTGCATAAAAGATTCCACACACCGACCCCATGCGTTAACATCCTCGCATCCCCATGCCGTATGGTAAGCGTTAAAATCACCTAGTATTAAGACCGGCGGGGGCAACTCGCACATCAGGCGTCGTAGTTCAGTAGACGGCAACACAGCACCGGGTGGCAAGTACAGTGAGCAGATAGATATTGGACGGCGGTTAAAACGCACTCTTACTGCAACGGCCTGCAGCTTGGCGTGCAGCACTAATCTCTGCGCCGCCACACTATGGTAGACAGCCAGCAGCACTCCACCATGCGCAATGGTGTCTGAGGGCATGTCCATTCGGAAGACTGAGTAGCATTTTAGGCTCTAAATGTAGTCCGGCGTCACCTTTGTTTCTTGCAAACAGATGGCCGCCGGGCAGTGGCGGTTTGAGAGCACCTGTAGGTATTATGTGCTGGTTCTCAGCCCCTTACAATTCCATTGTAAAATGGACCCATGCTGATCCATTTAAAACGAGCTAAATTGGGTATGTATAATTGTCACAGTTACTATCACAGAAGACACTCACAATCCAAATGGTCCATTGTAAAACTAGTGAGTGCATAGGTTGACGACGTGCAAAGTATGCGACAAGTGCGTATTTTAAAAAGGGAGGTAAAACAGGTTATTCACGAAGAACTAACCGGAGCCCATGAACTAGCCGGTGCCTCAGAGGGTACACCGGCACTCGGTCCGAGGGACTAGGTCCTAGGGCGGGAGCTCGGCGATCCTTGGCCCGGCGGAGAGCCAGACGTCGGTAGGCCTCGCTTCTGGGAGCCCAGTCGGGGTGGGGGCGGGGGGGGCATACTATACGGAGCCGGTCCCTCCACTCGCCGTCGCGGCGACGGGGTGGCCGGCCTTTAGGGTGGAGCCTTGTCAGCCCCTAGGCGGCTCATTGCTCGGGCCTTCTCCATATCTATGAGCCGCGCTCGCTTCGCTTCGCGAGCTCGCCTTTCGGCTTCTTGGTAATTAAGTCTGGCCTCGGATAACTGAATTGGTCGGTTTGTGCCACGGGATGAAGATGGAGGTGTGGAAGTAGAGGTTGTGTGTGGGGGCGATGTCTGGCTCGGGGGAGGGGCGGATGGTTCAGGAAGGGAGGTGGAGAGGAGGGATTTGGAGGTGGTGTCGGTACATGGGGAGGCCAGGGGGGTTGGAGGAAGGACGGGGAGTGAGAGACGGGGGATTCGTGGTTGCTGGGGAGGGGCTGGGCTTGGGTGGAGGGGATCGAGCAGGTCTCTTTGACCGCTGGGCCTGTGTCTACTCCCCACCCTTAGATGTTGATCGGGATGAGGCCTCGTACGGTTCGTCAGGGCATCCACTGGTGGTGGGTGGAGCTATGGTCGCCTCGGCAACGCTTTGGGTGGGCCGCCCCTGCCTCACCGGAGACGCAAAAGGCACACCAAAGGCCTTATCGGGCTGTATGTGTTGTGGAGGTGTCAGATTAGGACCTGGTGTTGTATTTTTTATTTTATTTCGAAGCGTATGACGTTTTGGAATGGGATTGGTCATATAAGTATCTAGCTTCCCGAAAGGATATTTTGTGTGTGTGTGTGTTTGTTTGATTGCTATTATTTCTTTTTCTTTCAAGTAGGACGGGCACATTTGATCAGAAGAAGTGTGGTTCTCTCACGCAGTTCAAATACTGGGGGAGAGGGGTCGCGGAAGTACACTGCTCGAAAATATGGTCGTTGGAGGCACATTTACCACATGCTGGGCGATTTCTGCAGAATTGTGTCGTATGTCCATATTTCTGGCACCTAAAGCAACGCATTGGGTTGGACAGGAAGACACGCACCTTCACACGCACGTATCCTACACGTATTTCTGATGGTATATCTGGTCTGTTATAGGTCAAAATTATGTTACTTGTCATGACTATGTCCGCGCCTCTCCTCACCCTCATCCTTCTCGCTCCCGATACTCCAAACTCTGACAATCCAAACTCGTCCTCCGGTACGTCGCTTAGGTCATAGCAGTTTATAATACCTCGAGATGTTTTTGTTTGATGGGGTTCTACTTAAATTCCAATCCTCTCGTCCACTCTCGTATCACCTTTCCGCACACTGTACACAAACTCCGATAGCTTCAGGGCATTCTCCACCTCCTTGGCCACCACAAATTCCACCTCCAAAGCACCATCCTTTAACTTTTCGCATCTATAAATCTTTTAAAACCTGCCACAGCCGTTTCGTCTCTAGAATGGAGACAGAGAGGCAAGATTCCTCGTTGGTTGGTTGGTTATTGGTTTTACGACACGTCGACCGTTGAGTCATGTAGCGTCGCCAATCTCTCACGCCGATTGGTCGCGGGCGAAGAGTAGCGACAGGTGAGACTCGAACCCACAACCTTTCGATTGTGAGACGAGCATCTTACCCCTAGACCACTCGTCCCCTGCACGATTCCTCGTAAGTCCCCTGAAAATAAGGATACGAGGAGTAGGGGAACGTTTTCCACACCTCTGTCTGGGTTAGAGGAGCCCACACCCGCGAAGGGTCGGAGGCTGGTCTGGCCCCTACGAGAGGGGCCAGGGGTGTTTTTGTTTATTGTGGTTTCCATGAAGTGTGATTGTGTTCTGCTCCCCGTGACACCCCACCGCCTAGGGGCCCTACCGGGGGGACGCCTGAATCCCGTGGGCGGGAGGACGCCGGGCGCCCGAGGAGCTATACGGGGCGGGCGACGCCATCATCCGGCCGGGAGAGAGAGACTCACCACCTCGACCGGAATCCAGCGCCGACCACCCCTTGACCCCTGCCGGCCAGGCCAGCAGGCGCTGGGCCGGAGCCCAGACCTTCGGCCTGAGGCGACATGTCACTTGGCCCGTATGGAGCCCTACGGATCCGCCCGTCCCTACGGGATATCAGGAGCAAAGAGGCGTGTTGGTCCCCCGTCACAACTAGCACCGTGCGACGGGGAGACCTCAGCCTCCAGGACTCCGTCAACCCCGGGGGCGGAGTTTAGGGGCGCATCGACTGCGTCGGTCATGCAGCAGGGCCGAGGGGGCGCGACTACCCCGATAAAACTGAGCTGATGGGCAGGACCGGGGAATTTGTCCTACCTGCTCACAGTAGGGATAGTTGGTGTTGCAAGGCTAGCTGAAGGACACGGATATTGAGCTGGGATGGGCATTGGGATGGGAGCACATGGATGGGATGACGAGTGAGGCACTCTTCGTCTGACCCCTCCCCGGTTTCCCGGTGGTCTGGCCGCCGGATCCTTGAGGCACGCAATCCCCCCACCACGGAAAGGTGGTGCCTCATCAGGGGGGGAAGGGCAGAGTATAGTTCAGTCATGGTGAAAGATGCATTGTAAGAGAAAGTGGTGGTGGTGCTAAACTCGATAACATTATTTTTGCATTGCGATCTGAATTGATTAAACTGTGAACTACTTGTATTTTTGCATCGCTCTGGATGTTCGAGCGATCTCGTCTGCTACTTCTTTTCGCCTTAGGAAATTATGTCCATTCACGTGGGGAGCTGGCGATGCCGATGGTGTCATCCGTCTCGAAACTCGTTTTATTTGCGCTCATACTGATGATGTTTTTGTCGAACGGTTCCGTTTGTTTCAGTATGATTTCCAAGACTCACGCTTGGCTTCTGCTATCGTTTGCCTTGTACTGGCGTTCCGAAACGCAATAAGGTTTCGGTAGAGTATTCACGATCAAAAACACGAAATGCTCTTCTACGGGCACGAATAGCATGACGACACTTCTCAGCTCACCATGGAACTGGCATACGCTTAGATGTACTCGAGGAGCGGGGGATATTGTGTTCGGCGCAATGTAGCAACCTCGCAGTAAATTCCTCAATCGAGAGATCCCGGAGCGGTCACTGAACTTTTCCTGAACATCAAACTGGAAGGAGCAAGTCTGGTTTGTCGATGATCCACTTCGGCGGTCGTTGGCCTACGGCAACGTCATCTAACAATTTTATCCAAATTGGGAAATGATCCCTAGTAAGGGGGTCATCTGCAACGTACCACTCAATGTATGGGCGTAGCCGTGGGCTGCAAAGGGTAAGATCCAGTATGGAAGTTTGACCAGCTGGTAATGTAAAATGTGTTCGTGTTCCGGTATTAAACATGCTAACACAATCATTATTTATTATACTTTCCAGTTGCCGACCATGTGCACTGGTAAGGCTGGAGCCCGAAAGCGAAAAGGCGAACAGGCGCATGCTTCAGCATGCTTGAGTGCACCCATCCCTCATTCCATAATTGTTATGCCGAAGACGTCGTTCTGGGGACTTTCGCAGCGGTGCATCTCCAAGGAAATGGCGCTATTCCAGACAAGTGCCCCCCCCCCCATGAAAATTTCTGGATCCACCTCTGCTACAATTTGTTCAGGTTAATATATGCAATTTAGGTAAGCATCTTCATTTGCATGAAACATCCATTTTAACACAATGGGAGTTGCTAATGTTCTCGACAAGATTGTGCTAGCAAGGAGTTGCACGTAATCAGGTCCATCTGCTACCCTCCATGGAGGGAAGGAGGGTACACTTTTTTGCACCTCTGGCGACGCTTAGAACACTGCCCTGTGGGACACCGTTTACTTGGCGAAAGCGTTTAGACAATTCATGACCCACTCGGACGCGGAAAAATCGGTCTTTCAAAAGATTCTGGAGAAAAACACCCAAGTTTTTTTGCGAATTCCGCACTTTCGGGATTTCAGTGAGATCCCATGTCGTCAGGATGTGTTATTGTTATTTATTGGTTTTACGACACATCGACCATTGAGTCATGTAGTGTCGTCAGGCTGTGTTGTAAGCTCCTTCAATATCACAGAAGATAGTTCCCACATGTCTCTTACGCTCAAATGCGACACGAACAGCGGCATGGAGTGTTAAAAGGTGGTCTGCTGTACCACGGTGCTTCCTAAGACCACACTGAGCGTTGGTAAGGTGGTTCTGTGATTATAAAAAAACCACATCAGTGGCACATTTACCATTCTCTCCAGGAACTTGCACACCTAAGAGGTTAGGGCGATAAACCGGTAATGAAATGGCTCCAATCCGCTTTTCCACGGTTTCACACTTGGAATGATTATGGCTTCTCGCCTTCTCACTCGTGAATGGGACCTCGGTGGTTTCGGTGTTTTGGGGAGTGACTGCGCCTGCCTCGCTGGTGTCGCCAGAGGCAATCCAAATGCTCGGAGAAGGGCTGTTAGCTGGGAAGGATCTAGTTGGTTGGTTATTGGTTTTACGACACGTCGACCGTTGAGTCATATAGCGTCGCCAATCTCTCACGCCGATTGGTCGCGGGCGAAGAGTAGCGACAGGTGAGATCCGAACCCACAATCTTTCGATCTGCGAGACGAGCATCTTACCCCTAGACCACTCGTCCCCGCTGGGAAGGATCTAAAAAACAGACACCATCTCACATACACCGACTGACAGACACCATCTCGCAGACATGGACGATCTCGGCAACCGCTGGGTCGATCTGAATAAAACCTTCACCAAACGATCGGCCGTGTACCAGAGGCATGCGGTTTGCACTTTTGTAACCTTGGGTTAGGTCAAAGGTCACTGACTCGCCGAAAAAAAACAATTTTTGGCTCACAGACATGGCCGATCTCGGCAACCGCTAGATCAATCTTAATGAAACCTTCACCTAACGATCAGCCGTGTGCCAGAGGCGTGCGGTTTGCACTTTCGTGACCTTGGGCAAGGTCAAAGGTCTGCGAGGATTTTTTCCCGGATATTTGGTGACCTTTGACTTGACCCAAGGCCACGAAAGTGCAAACTGCACGCCTCTGGCACACGGCCGATCGTCAGGTGAAGGTTTCATTAAGATCGATCCAGCGGTTGCCGAGATCGGCCATGTCTGCGAGAAACTATTTTTGGTTCTTCGGCGATCTGGTGACCTTTGACCTGACGCAGGGTCCTGAAAGCGCGAACCGCACGCCTCTGGCGTACGGTTGAGCGTACGGCGATCGTCAGGTGAAGGTTCCATTAAGATCGATTCAGCGGTTGCCGAGATCGGCCATGTCTACGATAAATTTGTTGTTGGTTCTTCGACGATCTGGTGACCTTTGACCTGACGCAGGGTCACGAAAGTGCAAACCACACGCCTTTGACGCACGGGCGATCGTCAGGTGAAGGTTGCATTAAGATCGATCCAGCGGTTGCCGAGATCGGCCATGTCTGCGAGAAACTTTTTTGTTCTTCGGCGATCTGGTGACCTTTGGCTTGACCCAAGGCCACGAGTGTGCAAACCGCACGCCTCTGGCACACGTCCGATCGTTTGGTGAAGGTTTCATTAAGATCGATCTAGCCGTTGCCGAGATCGGCCATGTCTGTGAGCCAAAAATGGTGTGTTTCGGCGATTTGGTGACCTTTGACCTGACCCAAGGTCACGAAAGTGCAAACCGCACGCCTCTGGCACACGGCCGATCGTTTGGTGAAGGTTTCATTAAGATCGATCCAGCGGTTGCCGAGATCGGCCATGTCTGCGAGAAACTATTTGTTGGTTCTTCGGCGATCTGGTGACCTTTGACCTGACGCAGGGTCACGAAAGTGCAAACCGCACGCCTGTGGCGCACGGCCGATCGTCAGGTGAAGATTTCATTAACATCGATTCAGCGGTTGCCGAGATCGGCCATGTCTGCGATAAATTGTGTTCGTTCTTCGGCGATCTGGTGACCTTTGACCTGACGCATGGTCACGAAAGTGCAAACCGTACGCCTCTGACGCACGGGCGATCGTCAGGTGAAGGTTTCATTAAGATCGATCCAGCGGTTGCCGAGATCGGCCATGTATGCGAGAAACTATTTTTTGGTTCTTCGGCGATCTGGTGACCTTTGACCTGACGCAGGGTCACGAAAGTGCAAACCGCACGCCTCTGGCGCACGGCCGATCGTCAGGTGAAGGTTTTATTAAGATCGACCCAGCGGTTGCCGAGATCGGCCATGTCTGTGAGCCAAAAATTGTTTTTCGGCAATTTGGTGAACTTGGACCTGACCCAAGGTCACAAAACTGCAAACCGCACGCCTCTGGCACACGGCCGACCGTTTAGTGAAGGTTTCATTAAGATCGATCTAGCGCTTGCCGAGATCGGCCATGTCTGCGAGGATTTTTTTTCTTCGGATATTTAGTGACCTTTGACTTGACCCAAGGCCACGAAAGTGCAAACCGCACGCCTCTGGCACACGTCCGATCGTTTGGTGAAGGTTTCATTAAGATCGATCTAGCGGTTGCCGAGATCGGCCATGTCTGTGAGCCAAAAATGGTGTGTTTCGGCGATTTGGTGACCTTTGACCTGACCCAAGGTCACGAAAGTGCAAACCGCACGCCTCTGGCACACGGCCGATCGTCAGGTGAATGTTTCATTAAGATCGATTCAGCGGTTGCCGAGATCGGCCATGTCTGCGATAAATTGTGTTGGTTCTTCGGCGATCTGGTGACCTTTGACCTGACGCATGGTCACGAAAGTGCAAACCGCACGCCTCTGACGCACGGGCGATCGTCAGGTGAAGGTTTCATTAAGATCGATCCACCGGTTGCCGAGATCGGCCATGTCTGCGATAAACTATTTTTTGGTTCTTCGGCGATCTGGTGACCTTTGACCTGACGCAGGGTCACGAAAGTGCGAACCGCACGCCTCTGGCGTACGGCCGATCATCACGTGAAGGTTTCATTAAGATCGATTCAGCGGCTGCCGAGATCGGCCATGTCTTCGATCAATTTTGTGTCGGTTCTTCGGCGATCTGGTGACCTTTGATCTGACGCAGGGTCACGAAAGTGCAAACCGCACGCCTCTGACGCACGTGCGATCGTCAGGTGAAAGTTTCATTGAGATTGATCCAGCGGTTGCCGAGATCGCTACCCGCACCCCACCCAGCGCTACCCCCACCTCCCCTTATCCGTGCGGAGTGGTGGTGGCTATTGGTTTTACGACACGTCGATCGTTGAGTCATGTAGCGTCGCCAATCTCTCACGCCGATTGGTCGCGGGCGAAGAGTAGCGACAGGTGAGACTCTAACCCACAATCTTTCGATTGTGAGAAGAGTAACACCCATAGACTACTCGTCCCCTCCGTGCGGAGTGGCCTGGCTAAAAGTGGATAAAGTAGTTTCTTATAGTGCGCTTCCGATACACTGCGAATAATAGGTTCTCCTCATTGCCATCGGGTGCTCGGCGACGGATGCCTTTGGGCGAGACATGTAGACGATTGTTTCATGATTGTGCCGGAGCACATTGACCTAGATGCACTATTGGGCAGGATGAATAACGTGCACACCGAACATGCTCATCAAATTTACTCTGGAGGGGGAGAGCTACGGTACACTATCATTCCTTGATATAATGATACAAACGAAAGCTACACGCACCGATAAACGCGTATAATTTTCGCAATTGTTGCACGCGTTACTCGACGCTATTTCGGTCCACCGTGATTACACAGAGCTGAGAATAACACCACTGGATATCGCATCGTCTACTTGACAATTCAGCAAGTTTGAATTGCCCGAAGGAACAAATTCATAGCAGCCTCTGGTTCCGATTTATTTGGGATATTAAAAAGTGTGCCCTGAAGTTTGAAAACTGCGAAGTTTTCATAGCAAAATCAGCAGCTCACGCAACGTCGAATGCCATTGTCAGCACTACGAGATGACTCCGTTACTTTCAGCAATGGAAGATGATTCCGTTACTTTCACCACTGGGAGATGACTCCGTTACTCCGTTAGTCCGGCGTGTACCGTTGTGTTTAGTTGTAGCGACAACGCCGAGGCCAATCCGTCCGGGATATTCCGGCGTGTACCGCTGTGTTTAGTTGTAGCGACAACGCCCAGGCCAATCCGTCCGGGATATTCCGGCGTGTACCGCTGTGTTTAGTTATCCGAAATCGACCCCCCAAGAATTGGAAAAAACCACCCTTTCCCCCCCCGTTTCCCTCGTTCCCCCCCCCCAGTAGCGACTCAACGCCAAGGCCCGCCCCAATCCGTCCGGGATATTCCGGCGTGCACCGCTGTGTTCAGCTATCCGAAATCGACCCGCCAAGCATGTGGATATAGCCACCGTTCGCCGCCTGGTCTGCCTGGTCCGCCACGCCCAGGCACGCGACTCACCCGACAAGGTATTCCCTCGCCGCCCGCCCAACATGTGGATATAGCCACCGTTCGCCGCCTGGTCTGCCTGGTCCGCCACGCCCAGGCACGCGACTCACCCGACAAGGTATTCCCTCGCCGCCCGCCCAACATCGTCACAGTAATGTGAAGGTCGGAAGCGGACAACTCTCGCCTGGTCCGCCTGGTCCGCCACGCCCAGACACGCGACTCACCCGACAAGGTATTCCCTCGCCGCCCGCCCAACATCGTCACAGTAATGTGAAGGCCGGAAGCGGACAACTCTCGCCTGGTCCGCCTGGTCCGCCACGCCCAGACACGCGACTCACCCGACAAGGTATTCCCTCGCCGCCCGCCCAACATCGTCACAGTAATGTGGAGGCCGGAAGCGGACAACCCTCGCCGAACGGCGCGCGGGGCCAGTGTAACGGCCGAGAGCACTGCCGAAACTCATTCAAGTTGAACACTGCCCGGCTGGCAGGCAGGCTAACGAGCAGCCAGCTGGGAGGAAGCATCTCATCACCACGCCTTTGTTTGGATTCTCAGAAACAATAGTCAGGCTCGACATCACAACAAGATTATGTATGTTTCCAACAAAAACGGAGAGAACCACGCGCAATTTACGTCTGTCAGAGCAATGTTCAGCTCATTGTCCTAGCAATGTTCAGCTCACTGTCCTAGCCACCGCACAATTAATCACGGTCAGCTGTCTGCGATACCAGCCAGTGTGCGGCAGCGTCCCAGCGGCAGAGATGGGCTGGCGTGGTATGGGTGTCGACTGTAGCGGCGTATCGGCCAGTCGGTGACGGGCAGAGCGCCACAATGTGACAGTCGCCAGCGGCGCCGGCTCCCACGTCGTCTCAGAAAAGCATATTCGAAGACTTAAGCTGCGGTATTGGATGTGTTCGCCAACGCGGTTGGAAAAAAACAATTCTGTACTGGATTGTTAGCGTCCAAAACACGACGCTCACCGGGACATCATCCTCCCTTTGTTCCCCAGGAGAAGATTACATGGTGCTAATTGTTGAATAGGAGACATATTTTGCCCATTCATAAAGTTCCACTTGATTCGTCATTTCTATATTCGTGACGTTTTTCTCTCCAGCTTATTCAACTGGGGTTTGTATTGAAGTAAAACACCATCAATACATGACCAATTTGCCAAGCTCTACCAAATTAGGTTCCATCTCTCGCAATGTAGCGTGTGTCTTAGTTGCATTATCCCTATATTGCAGACCAGAATACAGCGCTCCAAACTGAGAAAATATGAAATACGTGCATCGTATGTGGCTAACGTACACAATCAACATTTAATGTTATTGCTAAATTGCTATAATTCCTGCTATAATTGCTAGAAAATTAGCAATTACGTATGCTCTCAATACTTCGGTTGGTTATTGGTTTTTACGACACGTCGACCATTGAGTCATGTAGCGTCGCCGATCTCTCACGCCGATTGGTCGCGGGCGAAGAGTAGCGACAGGTGAGACTCGAACCCACAACCTTTCGATTGTGAGACGAGCATTTTACCCCAAGACCACTCGTCCCCGCTCTCAATACTTCACATCCCAAAGATTATCATCCCCCAATTCAGTGGTTCATAGTATAAATCCAAGCGCGTCCGCCACCCGTTCAGAATGCAGCCAACCCATTGTGTATTAAATTCAAACATCGCTACGATTTCCAAATGAACTTAGCACGTATCATGAATGATCAGATAAAATTCCATCGCGATACTTTTTTTTACAACACTCTCCTCACAATTATGCGGTTTACATTGCAATTTTGAAAAGTACTTGGTCCCGCTGCGTACCCAAATATACAAATTCGTACTATCTAGAAAGCTACTATGTTCTGGCAGTAATTTGGTTGCATATACATTTGGTTGCAGAGTAAGCAATGCAGCATTGGCATCGATAGGACAATACAGAGCACAGTTCATTTCGAGTACCCTTGCAGAATATCAACAGCTGTAATGATAATCATGGATGTTTTACTGAATATGTTTAGCTTAAGTATTTTACATAATTTTACAGCGTTTTATCAAATCTGCTCTTTTCGGGCTCCGATCCTCCTGCAATGGTATAGCACAAACCTGATAGCCTTTGCATAGAAAGCAGGGGCGAGCCAAGGGCGCCCCTTATGAACCAAACATGCGGTAGATGAAGCGAGATATTCTGAGATTTTCACCACGCAAAACCTAAAACTTTCGGCCCGCTTCGCGCGCCGAAAGCTGCCTCTGTACATTTTTTTTGTCGCCACTCTTAAACAAAATCCTGGCTGCACCGATGATAGAAAGAATAGACTTCAAAGTGGCTCTTCCCCCCTGCCCCCACAACTTTGAGACAGTTTCCGTGCCACTGCACTGTGCTCAGAACATATATACATCTGAGCTACCAGATATCGATGGATTATCACAAGGGGAAATTCCAGTAGTAGTTTTCCAATCGGAGAATGGCGCGCATCTCTCTCATAGGAACAAGACGTCCCCTCATGGACGTCCAACTACGCCCTCTGGAATTTTGCAGCCAGTCACCCCTCTGGTAGGTTCGAATACGCCTTGCCACAAGCGAATCCAGGGGGCATTCGGACCATGCTCCCCCACCCCCACCCACCCCACGGCCTGACTTTAGGAAGTGAAACTTTTCGGCGTGTTCTCAAATTCTGGACACATTTTATTAGCAAAATATCGTTTTTATAATGATGCGTCGGACGTATATTGCCGACATCTGAGGAGCAAAATGATATTATTTTGTATCATATATCATGTTATTGTTTTTTTTCTTTCATTCCGACTTTCCACCCCTCCACCAACTGGCCCGCTGAATCCGCAAATGCGTCTCGCCACCGAAAGCTCCAGCCGGCATCACCCCTCCGAGAGAGGCGCGCCCTTGAGGGCGGGTTCAAGTGCACCCACTTAAAAATAAGTGGCTCCTACATGGTGAGATGGTACCCGCAAGATAGGTGCCCCATCCGAATGAAACCTCCGGATACAGCACCCAGTCTAAATGTAGCACTGTTATTTATCAACGGGCTTGTTTCTGAAATGAAACCTTGAGGTCAGGCGTGGGCCTTCCCATAACACTGGGGATGGGCTTGAGTTCCAACATCATTTCCACCCTTAATCATTAGGTCTTTGGGTACACACTAGATCAGTGAGTTTGAAGCTACCCTAGTCCTCAATCATCTTAGAGAAGCTCCACTCCTACTTGAGATAGAAACTATGTAACTGGCATCCACAGCAAATTTATTTATTAACCAGCTTGCCTGATGTGATATTGTGGTAATTGCGAACTCATGCAGACACCGATAGAACTTGGAGGTTGGTCATCAACATTTGTCCAAACATTTACAGCTGTAAATGGCAAGTGGCACACAGCTTGGAATAATTTCCCTATTCTTTCTTCCCACATTGTTGGAAGTCCTACACTCCGCTATTTTAAAATCATCTTTCTAATTTTTGTATTTCCTTAGTTTTCCACTCCCAGCTTTTCAAGCATAACCTTACACTTTGACATCCAAGCTAAAAACATGCTTGAGGGGTCCCCCCTCCCTCATATAATTTTCACAAATTGCACAAATCACAAATTGACAACTTCAACCCCGAAATAGCCTTCCCTATAGCTGTAGAAATGCTTCCTTACCTCAACCATGCTCAGCCAGACCTGTAGATTTTTGGTGAATCACTTGCAGTCTAGAAATGTTGATAGGAAACCAAAATTTGGCATACGCCACATGTGATGATAGCGTCCAGCTATTTGCATCAAAATACAATTATTTCAAGCTGATAAATTAGCAGAGTTCTGTGAAATATCACATTTAGTTAGAGAGCATAGCCGCGCTCACACCCCGTCGGTGTGCATGTTTCGTATCAATACACCGGCCGAGTGGAATGACAAGTTTCCACCAATAGAAATGGCCGTTGCAATTACTGGATGTCTGATAGGTTGGCAATTTTGCCCATCACTATCAAAGCACCAATTGCTTCATCTCGGTCCTGGGGGAGGGGGGGGGGGCGCATCGACCATGTTGATCATATAGCCATCTCGGTCCTGGTCAGCGACCAGAACCGAGATTCTGGCAGGAAAGCTACTAAAAAGCCGGCAGCATAAGCGGATGTGGTAACAAGTGTACGTAATTTAGGATAAAATAACTGTTTTAAACAGCTTAATGGGACAATATTTTGAAATTTTTTATTCTCTGGGCTATTTCAATCTGCAAAATGACATCTATATGAACTTATACGCAAATATTTCGATGCACTCAGTACCCCTTTCTAAATGATACTAACATCGCCTCATCTCGGTTCGCCACCGTACCGAACCGAGATTTGCATTGTAAACAGCCTACATGCTCGTGGTCATCTGCAGGCACATGTCGCTCGCCTAAGCATGAGAGTGGGCTACGGCTGCACCCACCCGACATGTCACCGCTAGCTGAAATAGAGCCGTCAGGCCGACAGGAAGCGCTGTGTCACCAGACGAATTAAATTGTACCCGACTTCTATACTTGACGTTAACCAGCCAGCCTCCAAAGCAGATCAAAGGTACTTTTGCTCGGGAAAACACTCTTCATCCGCATAATGGCCTTAGACTTGCTGAATACACGCTGAATTTCGGTGAGACATACAGTTGTTCGCGACCTTGTTTCTTTACCGATAAAACAGGAGCACGCTATTCCTCCAAGACCAGATGGGCATTAGAGAGAAATATATATATATATATATATATATATATATATTTATATATATATATATATATATATATATATATATATATATATATATATATATATATATATATATATATATATATATATATATTAATGTAGGATGGCCTGCAACTGTATTAGTTTATGAACATTAAGGTGGGAATATTTATTACAATGTCAGACGTTTCGAGTACTGTACACACAGCGCTGTATATAAGATACCGTGAGATGCTCGTTTTAAGTCAATACCATTCAACCCTATCATTTACGCGAGCGAAAAAAAAAATCCCCTTAAATCTCAGTAACTCCGGATTAGGACCGTACGACTCAGTGAGTAATACAGAGCAACACAAGCTAAGATCGAAGAGCGAGCGACCAATCTGGAACGCACAGATCACGGCCTGGAATGGGGACGGGGAATGGGAAATGGGAAAGGGCAACGGGGAATGGGAAAGGGCAACGAGTAATGAGGAGGGGCATCGGGGAATGGGGAACGGCAACTGGGAATTGGGAATTACTTTTACTCACTGTTCCAAGATATACTTGCTCGTTAACACGCGCCCTGGAGGGCCTCTGAGAATTACGCGCACTGGAGGGGGGCGGATTCCGCCCCCCCTAAGATCTCGGCTCCTAGTAAAGCTGGAGGAACGAAATTCGCAGGGTGGATGGGCACGATAGTGAACTCTATTGTGTGCAATTTTCGTGACCTTAGATCAATATCTTCAAGGTCAAATGAGGTCAGATTGGCAAAATTTTCCGGTTTTGCGTGGCTTGGCTTGTCATCGTTATGGATCGCTGTGATTGTGTTTAAATGCTCAAAAATGGGCATCAATGATGTTTTGGACATTACTAATGATGCAATGCAGATGCTGACCCAACATTTGACCTCAGGTCACCTATATAGAACCACTTTATCAGGTCAGATACCTGTTCCAGTTACCGGAACCGGCCGCCCGCCCGACTGCTCCGTCGAGCAGCTCGGAGCAATCGGCTTCGTGAAGAAGGGAGTGAAGTTCATGAATAAAGTATGGAAACGCAATGACAAACAGTACAAATGACAACCAGTAGTGCATTTATGGCAACATTCCAGTTGATCAAGTTTGGTTCCATTAACCTGTCATGAACTTGACCTGACTTAACCTTGGTGACCTAACATGACCTTGAAACTATACAGCATATTAATATGCATTAAACAAGTCGCTAGTGTTGCCTAGAACACTTCCCTTTTGTCAGTATACTGGAAGCGCATCAGCGCCGATTTTTGTGGTCTGGCGCTATAACATTATTTGAATTTAGCGGCCTCTAACTTGAAAAATTTTCGGCCGATTTCCATTTTTCTTCCTTTAAACGACGCGCCGTTCATTTCTAAGCAGGTACACCGAAAATCGCGTATATCGACCGGTAAAATCTGCAGTTATTTGCGAAAAACCGGAGGGGTGGGCGGATTTCACCCCCCTCCAGTGCGCGTGTTAAGTTATGTTAGTGTTAGTATATGTTAGTTTCCTCTGTATTTCCAGTTTGCCAAGTATGGCAAGACTTGACATTAAAAACCGCAGTCAATTTAGTTCCTTAAAATTGGTCGCTCCATGTTTCAGTTTATCTGTTGTTAGTCATTCAAATTGACATTCGGCGGTGGTGGTTACTGGCTTTACGACGCATCGGCTGTTTTCGGTCACATAGCGTCGCTAATCACTCACGCCGTTTGGTCGCAGGCGAAACGCAGTGGCAGGTGGGACTCGAACCTAAAACCTTTCGGTCGGGTGACGGACAACTTGCCCGTAGACTAGTCGCTTATCAGGGACAGCTATACTTATCTTGTCACGGAAACCGTCCAGTTCGGGAACTGTCACTCGACTCAATTCGCACGAATCCACTACGTCATGGGCGCTATATGACTAACGCAGTCGATGCGCCCCTAAACCCAAATAACCAACCAATCCACTACGTCCTCGAGAACTGCGCTGCTGCAGCGCGACATTCGCACCAGGCGACAGACAGTTAGCAAGGTCGCCACCGGAGGCGCTCCGCGCGTCATACGGTGAGTGGGAAATTGTCGTAGAGACGCTGCATAATGCACGAGACGCAGCCTGTGTGCTGGGAAGACGGGGACGTGCGATAGTGTTAACTTCAACGTGTGATTGTGGACTATACCAAGTCCAAACTTTTTATTTGCGGATAATTCAATTGTGACTTGCAGAAACCAGACTCAGACCCAGGCAGGCGTGCGCTACCTAATTTTATTTTTGATTACTCGTTATCTCAGTGCGTGAACTCGCCCACCTATTCGACTGGCTCTCTTCTTGACGTAGTTATTACCAACTGTCGTGACATTATGAAGCACTGCCGTACACAATTTTGTAACTTTAGTCCGCATATATTTGTTCGTGTTTCTGTCAATATGCCTAGATCTAGACCGACCGGCGCCACTGTTCGCTCCCGATGCTTTCGCCGTACAGATCCGAATGTTTTGCTTCATGATCTTTTTTGGGGGGCTGACTGGAGCTGTTTTCAATTCTCCCTCCGTCACGCTCAAGTGGGACTGTTTTCTGGCCATCTTTTTACCCATCATTGACATTCATGCTCCAATCAGGACTGCTAAAATTAGGAACCCTAGCGCCCCGGCCGTATCGGATGGAACGAAAGCTTTAATGTGTCACCGCCGAGTTGCGCTGGCTGTCTATGGACAACAGTCTACGGAGTACAGGGACGCCAACCGAGCTGTACGATCGGCGATAAGGCGTGATAGCCGCGACGACGTTGAGCGGCGCATCCGTGAGGATGGGCGGAGGTCAATGTGGCGCCATATCAGGTCATTCGTCGGCGGCAAGCAGGCCATTCGTAAGCTGCCCGACGCGACAGCTGATGACCTTAACCGATTTTTTCTTCTGATAAAATATCTGATTTGTTTGCAACTCGACAACACCAACATAACCTTCCATTCTGCACTACCTATGTTCGCTACCCATTATCATCGTATTCCGAAGTTTGTGCTACTGTAAGATAATCAAATAACTACCAAGTAACGATTGTGTAACAACTATTACTACCCAACGGACGCCTTTTCTGGCCTACCATATCTTAACCCACACGCAAGCATCTCAACAATAGACCGTCGCGATCAGCTCTCGTAGCAGTAGTTACAAAAGCTGCCAATGGTGGCGTTAGTTGTCCCGCCGGCGACCACTGTCGACCCGCATCGTTGTCCAATCTATGCATGCACTACATACTGAGAGCTTACGAGAATTGTCCTCTTTGAAATGAACGGTCGTTCGACGAGTCTTGTATCAGGGGTAGCCTGATACACCAAATTATTTTGATGGAGCGCCACACCACTGGTTGTATATCTTAAGCTTAATCAGATGTGTCACCATTTTTGGTATTTCCCTTCAGCAGATGTACGTTGATATTGTGCCTAGTCTGAGCAAGGCTGACATATTCGGGAAAATATTTTGGGGCTATTCTCGGAACGCATATCCGGTTTTCATCAGCTTCCTAGCATTTAGCTAGGCTTTAATTATTAGCCATCACCATGGATGAACTGGGGTGAAGCTAGGTGGAACGTCGCCACATTGGTTCGGAAGACCACCCCAATGATCTGATAGGTGGAGCGATGCATTCCACTCCATAATGCTGCACAGCTGTTCACCGTTCCACGAGGCCTTGCGGCGGCAATTCACTAGTAGTCGTTATGTTAGATGCAAATGTAATAATATGCAATGACCAGCAGGTGGTTTGGTTCTTTTACATATCTTAGTGTTGTGCACAAATGATGGTTAGTGTTGTTCATGGACGGATACCCAGGAGGAGCGTATGGTGCTCACTATTCAATCCTCTCCATAATCGGAGTAAATTTAGCATTGGGCCTATGGCGTGCGTTAGATATTCTAGATCCGAAAGTATTGTGAACCCAACACCCATAGTTTGAGGCAGTAATGCCGCATGACAGTGGTGTCTCGAGCAGTAGTCTGTGGCAGTAATGTCTCATGACAGTAGTGTCTGAAGCAATAGTCTGTGTCAGTGATGTCTGGAGTAGTAGAATGTGGCAGCAATGTCTGGAGCAGTAGTCTGTGGCAGTAATGTCTGGAGCATTAGTTCGTGGCAGTGACGTCTGGAGCAGTGAAGCATGTGACACCAATGTCGCATGACAGTAGTCTGGAGCAGTAGTCTGTGACAATATTGCCCGGAGTGGTGAAGTATGCAAAAGTAACGCCACACGGGAGTCGGAGCAGTTGTGTCATTAGCCGCAAACGCAGCAACAGCATTGACGACAAGCCTGATGGAATACTGGAAGCCAAATCTGCAGACAGCTTAACTGAGAGGATACTATGTACAGGAATGTGTTCTATTCACGAATGATCAGCATCAAGATGGACACTTCACATCGCCAATTTATTGGATTGGATACTGTTGATTGCATGCCTATGACATGCAGAAAAGCACGAAATCCGCTGGTAAAAATCGCATGCTATGCCCGGTTAAGATCCCCAGCGACCACAACGAGTATATCCACCATGCCACACCAACGACATTGGCCAGTTGGCTTCTATCAAATGTGGTGGCATATAATAAATAGTAAATAGTAGTAGCTCATACCAATTTCACCTCATTTCATTTTGAAGCTAATACCATGAAATCAAGGTAGACAAAATGTGGGAAAATAAAATAAAATAAAACAGAAAAACATGTTTTTCCACATTCAAGACTGCATGCATTAAATACACCGTTTATTTGAACGTTTTAGCCAGTTTTCATGCCTTAACTTCATATTATCAGCTCCAGTAAAAATGAATCCCAGGACACTACACCCGATTAGCACATCTTGGTTTGTCAACATCCAACCATACACCCTGCATTCCTGGTTATCGAACCAACACAACCCTCTCTCTAGGATATTCAATCATTAAATTAACGCTTCATGCAAGGTTGGTTGGTTATTGGTTTTACGACACGTCGACCGTTGAGTCATGTAGCGTCGCCAATCTCTCACGCCGATTGGTCGCGGGCGAAGAGTAGCGACAGGTGAGACTCGAACCCACAACCTTTCGATTGTGAAACGAGCATCTTACCCCTAGACCACTCGTCCCCTTTCATGCAAGGTTATCTATCTGGCCAGTGTAAGGCAACTACGCGAAACTGTGCGCCTTATCGACCCCCAAAACGATGGAATGATCTTTAGCTTCTGCTTCATCCCACCAGCTGCTTTACATTTTCCTCCTCAATATGGTAAGCTACAACAGCTTTGTATCTTTTAAGTAACCAGGTTCGAAGCTTGCAACATATCAAAATCCTAAAATGCAGCCTTATACCATATGAGCGCTGACTACGAGTTATATGCGCAAAAGATGACAGGTATATATATATATATATATATGTATGTATGTATTATGTATGTATGTATTATGTATGTATGTGTGTATGTATGTATGTATACATGTATGTATGAATGGATGTGTGTGTGTATATATATATATATGTATATATATATATATATATATATATATATATATATATATATATATATATATCACACTTGGAGCATGACTTAATGCCTTACTTCACTTCCGTCTAAATACGACTCTGGACCAATGCTCCAAAACGAGATTTTCGATGGGGTCTCTTTAGAACGCCAAGTGGAGCTGACAAGAAACCACAGGCGTAGGAAGGTCTCAAAAAGTGGGTGGGCCAGGGCCAACAGCATGGGCGCACCAAGGAATTTCGCAAAGTACCATGGTTGAGCACATTTTTATAGAGAAACCGATAATTTTAACGGTGAATACACAACTTACACTACAGCACATGTGGTGCTTAAGAAGAACTATCATCGCAGTATAAGTACTTTCAAATTCACACTTCTTGCTGGACTTTTTTTTACTCTTTTTACGACTGATGGATTATTTTGTAATAATAGGTTTATCTTGCTGGTGCGAGTTAAACCATTAGTACTACTGTTCAACCAAAATTTATTCAACTTCCGCTATGTGCGTGTGTGTGGATGGGGAGGGTGCAAGCTCACTACAGCCTCACTAATGGGTATGTGGTGTGCCCTAGCTTCCATGATATAGTACTATACGTCTGTAAGATGTCCGCCGCTGTAAATGCTCACCGATGTTGGTGAGGAGAAAGAATAAGGAACAACGTAGTAATGGCTGGCAAACTTGCTGACCGATGGTAAAAGAAGTCTCATGATTGATGCTGGAGAGGATGAGGAACAGGCAAGATGGGTGATTGCTGGTTGAAAATTATTTAATCCGGTGTGTGGCAGACCAAGATTGGCAGGCTGACAGATGGGGTAAAGAAAAACGCAAGAAATAAAAATACGTAAAAAATAAAAATATGGTGTTCGTCCTTAGGACGTAACTCCAACACATAGGTGATCAGTCACCTCAACAATAATTTCTGTAATAACGCCCTCCACACACACACACACACCCGCCACCACGCATACCGTAGCATAGCCCAAGACAAGCGCAACATGAAATGGCGTGTTGAATAGCACCGTCCAGGTTAATCCAACCATAAAATAAATGGACTTGTGTCCGGAAATACTGATCTGGACCAGATAAAGCATCCCCAATAGCTTCAAAGAGAATGTGAAAATTTTCCCTTCCAGAACAATTGCAAGGTTTTCGTAAAAAGTGTGCATCCAAGAAATGTAGATTAAGAACGGATATTTAAAGCAATACCAAACAAAATGCCGAAAACAACATGTTTGTCTGCCTGTACCATATACTACAGTTGGGTTATTAAGCAGACGCGGTACAATACCGTATATTGGATGTAACTGATAGATACGTCAGGCGAGAATGTATGGTTGAAATACATTCGGCAGCCCGGAGTCACTACAAGCGGCGAACACGTTATAAGTTCTATCCTTTCTTACTTGCATTAGTTACGTAATATTCATACAAACGTACTTCCCTGCACACGCTTACGGATCGGATGGAAAATGTTTCGCCTGGAAAACATTTGTATGATAGCTACAGCTGTTTTTGAATTAAATGACTGCAAGTTTCAGTGATCAACTGGTCCAGAGCAGTATTCCCGGACACAAGCCCATTTATTTTATGGTTGGATGTTCACGGTAAATAATGGAGAAAAAAATTGTGAACGAGAAGGCCTCCCCATTTCAATTTGAAATATTATCATACATATATTACCACCGGCCACTATACCATACATATACAAGGTCCGCTTATACTGTAGACGATCGCTGATATTTGCATCAACGGAGCAGAGCCAAACTTGAACCATACATTGGCCACTGAATAGCATTGGTCCCAGTTGAGCTGCTACCACCACATCATCAATGTTTGGCCCTATATTTGCACTTAACAAAAACAAACAAGCTGTGAAATACAGTAGAGTACAATGCACACACAGTGGCAATACACTACAAGGGGGTAAAGCCAAAATTATTTGTGGGCGCCCAAATACCTACAAAGCAATAAGCAGTGGCAGTGTCTCAAAGACGTGGAGGAGCTGATTCCACATGCAACACGACATATTTACAAATAAGATTGCCAGCTGGCATGCTATGATCGATACCTGATCCAATCCTATATGCATACCGGTTTCACTCACAATTCTTCCGTCTCCACTGCCCAGGTCCACCAGCGGGCCGGAGCGACCTTTGAGCGCGCGCAGAACATTCATCACCTGCTCCGTGGTCGCTGGCACGTACGGTAGACAAACCTGCGAGGTCACACGTCAGACGTGACGTCATGTACAACTCAACGGCAGTCGGTGTTTAACAGGTAGACTTCCGCACAACCAGCGACGACCCCCAGTCTGGTGTCATCACTCCACTGCACGGGTAACGTCATCAACGGCAGGTGACGGTGAGGAACAGCAGAAGCCTGCCGATGGCAAGGGAGGAAATCGGGCAGCGCTCAAAAATCGCAAGGATAATTATTCTGAATTCGGTAGCAGCGAAATTCGATTCGTCAGAAAGGAACTGCACATAACAGTGTCTTCCTAAACACCTTTAATTTATTTGGAGCATAGCATAGAAATCCATGCGAGCAGGATTTGGAGCACAATCCCGAGAGAGCGCGAATGTCGGACTGCCAGCACCAACCACCAAGCGACATCTCTCAGCGCAACCAGGCTCCCGTACGGCGTGACCGTCAGCCTTCGGCGGCGACTTCGGCGCTGACCGGCTACCTTTCGGAAGGCGGGCGAGACGAACGGCCAGCTGATGATAGTCAGGCCGACCGCGGCGGCGCCCGTTACACTGGCCATCACTAGCGCCACCTTGCTGCGCGGCCGCTCAGCCGCCGGCGCTGCGTTCGCCAGCACCTCCATGCCACCGACCTGCAGCAGCGGCCACGGCCAGTCATTAGCTGCTCCGGACACAGGCGGACAGTCACCAGCCGTCTCGGGCCACGGCACAGGAGTCAACCGAAATGTATTCACTGGACAAATGAGGCGAACCCTATATAGTAAAATAGGGGTGTCACCATCAAATATGAAATTCACAGAGAATCAAGCCATTGGGATTTTCGCACTAGATGTACTTTCCACGTGAAAGAACGTGAAAGGAAGGTTTTCACCATCGCAAGTGTATTTTCATCCTGCAGCATATACACAGGTGCCCATACCCGGCCGGCGACAGAGCAGCACTGAGCTACGCGCCGGTAGGGCCTGCGACTGATCCAGCGATCGTGGTTCAGTGCCCAGGTGACGGTCAGCAGTCAATATAGCATACCATGGCGTATTTCAGTGAATGAATCATGACAGACTGATCCTAGTGTGGCGATCCCAGTACGGGCATGGTCACCGTGCGGTGAGCGGACGTGGCTTGGCATCAGACACCAACAAAACTAAATACAACATGCATATCTCTCTGCGAGCACCTGGGCTCCAATATTGGTGACGAACACCACGGTATGGTATATGTCCTCCATGGCTCCACGTTACCGCAAGCAAGTCGCGTGGGAATCCAGCATTCTCCGGTCAGTTACACATTGTACACCACATCCACCGTCCAAGTGCACCCACACAACCGCCACGCACCGACGGGAAGCGCCTCACAACCACTTTAGTGGTTGTGAGGTGAATAGCAATGTCTACTCTGAGTAACACCGTCTGCTCTGGGGACCGCACATGTCCAGTAGCGGTCCCTAATTGTCGATGTTGAGAGTGAGAGAGAACCGCGAAGTTAATCAGAGTATACAAACTACCGCACATATTTTTTTCCGGTTGAAAAAGATCGATTTTCTTCTTTTTTATTTTGGGGCAATGATCGGAACAGTGGACATTTCTTCCCACTCTTAAACTTGTTCAGTGAACAACTGATTTCTGGTCACTTTCAAGCACAAGTTTAGCTCTCGGTGAAATGCTTTCCATAGTGTATTCAGTTCCTCTGCAGAAGACATTACATATCTGAAGAGACACTGCGCAAAGACTTAAGACGCCAGAGCTCACCACAAACAGCAAGCTGTCGATCACTCAACCACGGACTGGAAAGCATGGTGCATTTGACTAGATCTGCTCAGTCCAGGAAGAGCAGGCACTGGTGCAGCTGGTGCTGTTGTTAGTGTGACTGGTGCCAGTCAGTGCCGCTGGCCATGTCGCAGCAGGCACCATATGCCACCAGTGATGCACATATCAGGTCCAGGAACTTGGAAAGAAAAAATAGCCAAAGCTGCAGAAAAGAAATGATCTAGAATACTTCAAGTGGTGCACTCTAGTGCAATGTGTCTGAATTCCTCAGCTCAGGGGTCAAGGCAAGTTCTTAAATACTTATTCTTTTTTTTGTAAATACAACTTCAAATTCAGATAACTTCCAAATCCAAGGAATATGGTCAGCAATAATGGCATATGGAACTATTTCAAAGTAAGGAGCAACATGAATATGTCCTCATTTTAACTGGCTATCACAAACTCCCCCAGGAAGAATCTGTTTTATATCTGAGGTGTAACTGAGCAACTTTGGATGCACTGCTCTAGTGCCCCCTGATAGCCACCTTCCCCTGACAACTAAAGGGGATGCACAAGTATTCTGGAGGAGTGCCTTCAGATGAAAAATAAAGGATGGATGTGCACTCATACATCATGGAATAGGTGCTGCATATCCATAGGTAGCACATGTCTCCTGTGGTCCCTTGGATCCATCTATGTGATCTACCTGGTGCAAACATCTTGCCAGCCTGGTGCACTTTAGCATGAACTTAAAGCAGGGCTGTAACTTTGTATGCTTTTAAAAGGAAATTCCATCACCGCTCATGTTATCTGTTCCCCCAATAATTTCAACTTTTAACATGGGATCCTATGTGGCATGCCCCCAATTGATTTGAGCCCACATATTCCCTTCATGCAGTGTGCCCTCATGATAATGTGGCTCCTGGATGGATGGAGGCAATGGCTCCGCCAACCAACTTCATAAAGTGACACCCATGTCCCCACATATGGGCCCACCTGTGCAATTATTTTCAGAAATTGATAGTTTTGGGGACCTTGAATACCCACTTCACATAGAAGCTGTTGTGTTCGGCAAACAACACACCTAGCATTTGCAATCCAGCACACCCACATGTTTTTGTTCAGAATACAGCACACCACTACAAAATAATAGTATGTTTTAAAGTTGCTCTTTGCAAGTGGTTAGATGATTTTCATTGAAAGTAACTGTTTAAATATGAATAGCTTGCTCATTCTACATTCTGTAAACACCATACAATTACTGGTTCACCCATACAGAAGCAGAGGTAGAGCAATTTGTTGCATTTCCTAGGTGTTTGGATACCCAACCTGTCTTCCCCTACACAAAATTATACTTGTTTTGAGGGAAGCTTTCATCATCAATGTCATTTGGCTCCTCCAACCAACTTCATAAAGTGACACCCATATTCCAATGGCTCCACATATGAGTCCAACCTGCCCAATGATTTTCAGAAATTGATAGTTTTAGGAACCTTGGGTACCCACTTAGCATAAAAGTTCACTTTGTATTTCACAACCAACACACCTAGTGTTAACAATCCAGCACACACACATTTTTGTGCTTGGAATATACAACACAGCACCACAAAATAATAGTCAAAAGCAGAGGTAGAGCCATCTGTTGCATATCTTAGGTGTTCAGATACCCAATCCAGCTTCCCCTATACAAAATTCAGCTTGCTTTGAGGGAAGTTTTGGTCATCAAGGTCATTTGGCTCCTCAAACCAACTTCATAAAGTGACACCCATGTCCAAATGTCTCTACATATGGGCCCACCTGCACAATGATTTTCAGAAGTTGATAAGTTTTTGGAACCTCAGGTACCTACTTAACATATAAGTTTAAGTTGACCCTCATGGCTTTACCCATGACAGGCTGGAATTAGGTCAACATACTTACATGAACAAAATGGACAAGATATGCATGCATAGGCAGCTTACCATAGCTTAAACCATTCAACTTGGGTGATGAAGATGGACCTTCACAAAAACCAAGATATCAATATGGTGGCCATTTTTTCTTAAAAACAATGTGCACAATAACACAAAAATCCTTTGCAGGGTACACAAAGAACAGCACAGCCCTGATAAACACAAGCACTCTGTTTTGATGTGGCACACATCAAGAATCATAATCATGCTTTGTTATCTTTAGCAGCCATGTGCTGCCAACCTATTTCTTCTTCCCTGTCCAGAAGCACAACCTGGTTGGGTAATTTCAAGCATAACATGTGCACACACATGCAAAACACAGTGACAGGATGACATTCATACAGGATGGCATTCATATCTTCAGTTATTAAATGATATGCCCAGTTTGGAAACAACTTGAATATTTCTTATATCTGACATCAGCACCATCAACAAAAATAATGGTGATGAAATAATCATCAATGATATTGATTTGTACATCAGCATATCTTGCCACCTTAATGTGGTAGTGGTTATTGGTTTTACTACACATCAACCATTGAGCAATGAAGCGGCACCAATCTCTCACACTGACTAGCCACAGGTGAAGAGTAGCAACACATGTCTTGCTACCTTAATAAATGCTGCCTAGATTATACAGATGATATAAATGCATGAATTAGGTGATAAATATTAGAATCAATACATCTATTAATCAGACCTATCATACTCTTACACATGCCAGTTGATGGCCATCATGTGACAAATTGAGGAAAATATGTATTGAAGAAAATGCAGGTCATGCTGCTAATTGTCCAGATATTAAATCTTCATATCTTGTAAAACAAAAATAATTTAACTTCACATTCAGGTTCATGAGGTAGATGAGAAATATGGGTCACTTTGACCTGCTGCTGCTAACATGCTTCAAATAAGCTGTGCATACTGGGGTTCCCCTTTGTCCTTTTGTGGGTCCCCCAAATGTGTCACTCCAGGATAGTTGACTGCACACACACAACTTGGTGAATTGTTCAGCTGATTGTGCATCTCCAGTAGAAGAGGTACTCATGCAGAATGTTTGAGTGCACCTTCACCTCTGCATAAAAACATCCCAAAAAAACCAGTGATGCCCTGCTAAAAATTCCTGGATCCACCCTTGCCCTGGAACCTTTGAACAAATGTTGAGCTAGTGCTTGTATCCTCCAAGGTCCAGAGAAGCTTAGTTCCTCTACTCCATGGCTGGAGATCTTGGGTGGGTTGGGTGTTTGGATCCTTCCCCTCAGTTTGGTACCTTGCTAATGTTAATTTGTAATTTGCCCAACTCAATCTTAAAGCATGTCCTGAAAATAAGCAAATGGACTGGACAGGCTTAGTGAGAGGTCTCAAGCCTTGCTCTACTTTATCTTTGCATATTTCAGCCACTGGCTCATCCTTACTGATGAGTGATTCTACATAAATTTTGCAGTTGGTTTTAGAGCTAACATACAACCGGAATGGTTTTGGGTGAGCTTAAATGCATTCAAATTGCCAATGCCAATGTATTTCATAATCCTGCTATTAAAATACTTATATATTCACCTTTGGTTAATCAGCCAGTGTAAAATTGTTGAAAAAACAAGTCATGCAGTTAATCGCCAATGCATTATTTCAATGCAGTGAAAATGGGGGTTAATTAGGTACCTATCATTCGTCCGGAGACAAGCAAGGGTACGCTTTACAACCTAGAGTAATTCAAGCAAGACATCATTAATAGATGCTATTTCTGTATCTAGCCTAGGTGACCGAGTATCACAGCAATTGCATTATATCACTAAGACACTTACTACAACCTAGGTATAGGTACGTATAGTTTACTTCCACTTTGTAAACGACTTGATCCAAAACGACATGAACGTCATCTCCATAACGTTAATCGGAGTTGCGCCAAGAGTTCGTAGCAGAGGCGCCTTTTATGATATTTGAAGAAGAAAAATGCATTATCTAGGATTATTCATAAATTGCTAATAAATAAACCAAAAAAATATACTCAACCTTCCTGCTATTATTGTGTATTGTGCCCCCAAAACTATGATTTCGGCCTCATGGTAAGTCAGAGGGTTTTCACACGATGGGAGAATACTTGCAACCGCAATCAGCTGATGTAGTGTTAGATTAGATATTATTGATGTAGTGTACAATCCAACCAACAGATGGCAGGAGTACATAAGTTGTTGATATGGAAATGTTATTCTGAAAAAAAGACATGCTTACAATGATTTTGCAAAGGGTGGGTCTACTCTGTTGCCCAGGGTTGTTGCCGTGCCCATGTTCCGAAACTACTGAACCGAATTTCATCAAACCTTCACCAATCGATACAAAGAGGTCGATTTCCGTGGGACTTTTGAATATGGTGACTCTCACCGATACTTAAAGCTGTTAAATTACCCCTTAAACTTGGAGCGGCCATTTTGAATCCATTTTGAAAATGCTGCGGTGCCCATGCTCCCAAACGACTCGACTGAATTTCATGAAACCATCACCAATCGATGCAGCATAGTCGATTTACTTGGGACTTTAAAATATGGTGACCTTGACCTTGGCCTAAGGTCACAAAATAAGTACATCTTTATTGGCAATAATTGCGGTGCCCATGCTCCTAAATTACGGAACCGAATTTCATGAAACCTTCACCAATCGACGTGACATGGTCGATATACTTGGGACTTTTGAATATGGTGACCTTGGCTTTAGGTCAAGGTCACTAAAAAAGCACAAAACATTTTTAAAGACTTTTTACCACGCCCATACTCCGAAACTACTAAATGTAATTTCATGAAACCTTCGCCAATCGACGTAACGTGATCGATATACGTAGGGATTTTAATATGGTGACCTTGACGTTAGGTCAAGGTCACCAAAATACACAAAATCCTTTTTGAGGAAATTTGCCACGCATATACTCCGAAAGTACTGAACCGAATTTGATGAAACATTCACTAATCGACGTGGAATGGCCGATATACTCCAAACGTTTGAATATGGTGGCCTTAGCCTTAGGTGAAGGTCATCAAAAGTGCATAAAACTCCTTTTTAGGGTTGTTGCGCCGCCCATGCTCCGTAAGTACTCAACCGAATTTCATGAAACCTTCACTATTCGACGCGACATGATCGATATACTTGGGACTTTTCAATATGGTGACCTTGGTCTTAGGTCAAGGTCATCAAAAGTGCATAAAACTCTTTTTGAGGGTTGTTGCGCCGCCCATGCTCCGCAAGTACGCAACCGAAATTCGTGAAACCTTCACCAATCGACGCGACGTAGTCGATATACTTGGGACTTTTCAATATGGTGACCTTGGCCTTAGGTGAAGGTCATCAAAAATGCATAAAACTCCTTTTCAGGGTTGTTGCGCTGCCCATGCTCCGCAAGTACGCAACCGAATTTCATGAAACCTTCACCATTCGACGCGACGTGGTCGATATACTTGTGACTTTTAATATGGTGACCTTGACCTAAGGCCAAGGTCACCATATTGAAAAGTCCCAGGTATATCGACCACGTCGCGTCGATTGGTGAAGGTTTCATGAATTTTAGTTGCGTATTTGCGGAGCATGGGCGGCGCAACAACCCTCAAAAAGAGTTTTATGCATTTTTGATGACCTTGACCTAAGGCCAAGGTCACCATATTGAAAAGTCCCAAGTATATCGACTACGTCACGTCGATTGGTGAAGGTTTCATGAATTTCAGTTTCGTACTTTCGAGCATGGGCGGCGCAACAACCCTTAAAAAGAGTTTTATGCACTTTTGATAACCTTGACCTTAGGCCAAGGTCACCAAATTGAAAAGTCCCAAGTATATCGACTACGTCGCGTCGATTGGTGAAGGTTTCATGAATTTCGGTTGCGTATTTGCGGAGCATGGGCGGCGCAACAACCAATAAAAAGAGTTTCATGCACTTTTGATAACCTTGACCTAAGGTCAAGATCACCATATTGAAAAGTCCCAAGTATATCGACCACGTCGCGTCGACTGGTGTAGGTTTCATGAATTTTGGTTGCGTATTTGCGGAGCATGGGCGGCGCAACAACCAATAAAAAGAGTTTCATGCACTTTTTGATAACCTTGATCTAAGATCAAGATCACCATATTGAAAAGTCCCAAGTATATCGACCACGTCGCGTCGATTGGTGTAGGTTTCATGAATTTTGGTTGCGTATTTGCGGAGCATGGGCGACGCAACAACCCTCAAAAAGAGTTTTGTGCACTTTTGATGACCTTGACATAAGGCCAAGGTCACCATATTGAAAAGTCCCAAGTATATCGACTACGTCGCGTTGAATGGTGAAGGTTTCATGAAATTCGGTTGCGTACTTGCGGAGCATGGGCAGCGCAACAACCCTGAAAAGGAGTTTTATGCATTTTTGATGACCTTCACCTAAGGCCAAGGTTACCATATTGAAAAGTCCCAAGTATATCGACAACGTCGCGTCGAATGGTGAAGGTTTCATGAAATTCGGTTGCGTACTTGCGGAGCATGGGCAGCGCAACAACCCTGAAAAGGAGTTTTATGCATTTTTGGTGACCTTCACCTAAGGCCAAGGTCACCATATTGAAAAGCCCCAAGTATATCGACTACGTCGCGTCGATTGGTGAATGTTTCACGAATTTCGGTTGCGTACTTGCGGAGCATGGGCGGCGCAACAACCCTGAAAAAGAGTTTTATGCACTTTTGATGACCTTGACCTAAGACCAAGGTCACCATATTGAGAAGTTCCAAGTATATCGATCACGTCGCGTCGAATGGTGAAGGTTTCATGAAATTCTGTTGAGTACTTACGGAGCATGGGCGGCGCAACAACCCTAAAAAGGAGTTTTATGCACTATTGATGACCTTCACCTAAGGCCAAGGCCACCATATTCAAACGTTTTGAGTATATCGGACATTCCACGTCGATTAGTGAATGTTTCATCAAATTCGGTTCAGTACTTTCGGAGTATATGCGTGGCAAATTTCCTCAAAAAGGATTTTGTGTATTTTGGTGACCTTGACCTAACGTCAAGGTCACCATATTAAAAGCCCTACGTATATAGATCACGTCACGTCGATTGGCGAAGGTTTCATGAAATTACATTTAGTAGTTTCGGAGTATGGGCGTGGTAAAAAGTCTTAAAAAATGTTTTGTGCTTTTTTAGTGACCTTGACCTAAAGCCAAGGTCACCATATTCAAAAGTCCCAAGTATATCGATCATGTCACGTCGATTGGTGAAGGTTTCATGAAATTCGGTTCCGTAATTTAGGAGCATGGGCACCGCAATTATTGCCAATAAAGATGTACTTATTTTGCGACCTTAGGCCAAGGTCAAGGTCACCATATTTTAAAGTCCCAAGTAAATCGACTATGCTGCATCGATTGGTGATGGTTTCATGAAATTCAGTCGAGTCGTTTGGGAGCATGGGCACCGCAGCATTTTCGAATTGGATTCAAAATGGCCGCTCCAAGTTTAAGGGGTAATTTAACAGCTTTAAGTATCGGTGAGAGTCACCATATTCAAAAGTCCCACGGAAATCGACCCCTTTGTATCGATTGGTGAAGGTTTGATGAAATTCGGTTCAGTAGTTTCGGAACATGGGCACGGCAACAACCCTGGGCAACAGAGTAGACCCACCCTTTTGCAAAACACTCCAGTAATTTTCCTTGGTATACAGCACACATATCTAACGGCCGACGAAGCAATTTGCTGCATAAAATGAAAATTCGAACTTTAATTTTGCATTTTGTCTGATAACTTGCAACATAGAGACAATGCAATGGATGATTGATAAGTTGGAAGGAAAGACGCCAGCGTATGCACCGGGATTGTTCTCGAGGTATATTTGGATCTCGGAGCTATGGATACCAGGAGTGAACTGTTCCACATGACAACGAAGACTCCAACCACGGAGTCAGCATGTCTCCCGATCGTAAGCCTGCTTGCCGTGAATCTGTGGCTTTCAACCGTAAAATCTTTGGTGCGTTAAGTGCGTTTTCTTTGGTAGATTTGTGCTGCTGACATTATTTCACCTTTGTGCGTAGGTAATCTATAGTGGGAGTACATTTAACATTGTCTATGGTTGGCGTTTTGGTGCACATGTTCTCCTTGAGATTCCGCAGCCGTGCGTTTGGGATATCTTCAAGGGTCATCGAGGATGCAGCTGGATTTCACGCGAAGAGTGCGTGGAGCTGAGCATCCCACCGGAATGGAGGGGGGAGAGTGATTTTTTAGGCGTGCCGGAACATAAAGGTCATTTGTGCCGCCTTTAAAGCGAGTACGTTACATGTCTGTATATAAAAGCGAGTGTTTGCGATTAAGGTGAAGGCTAGTGGACATTTACGTTAATGGGATTTTACATTATAGTTTGTCTGATATTTTAGGTGCTAAAGGAGGGGGCTGGGTTGGGGACATCTCCCTGATGTCTAAATGGATTTACTTTTACTTTACTCCTTCACAAAATAATTTGCAGTTTGGATGAGGGTGGGGGTGTTTTGAGAGTGGCGAGAAGTTGATGTTACCAGGGTGCCGGCTTTAGCCTACTCTTATCGAAGAGCACCGAGGGACCTTCACCGTGCGAACAAGGAGGTAATTATCCACACCGCCTATCACGCCGACCGCCGCGTGTTAGTTGTTTGTAGCGGGTTAGTCTAAGCATGGCATGCAGGGTTGTCAGTTGGATTAGTACGGGGTTTTGCAATTCGGCTCTTCCACATCCGCTGTACCTCTGAGTAGCCGTTTGCGTTATGAGTTGCAAGGCAAATCGGTTCATCTCCGTCCGATGGCTCCTCTGGGTTTTACGTTATGCTAAGTTTTACGTTATGCTATTTTGTTATTTTTAGTTTAGTTTTTATGTTTTCCTAAAGCAAGTCGGCTCGTCTGCTTCCGACGGCACCGCTAGGCAGCCATTTATTTATAATTGGGAAGCAAATCGGTTCATGTACGTCCGACGCCATGCGGGGATGGCTATTTACGTGTTTCCTACGAGTGTTTCGCGGTCATGCATTGCGAGTTGATGTGAGTGTTGGTGGTGTGACGCCTACATTGCTCCTGTTAGTTTTGTGACATACAGATATTCAAATAGCAATTGAAAGAGTTCTGGGTGTTCATCGAGAAGCGATGGGAGCGATAGGGTGATACCCTATCTTTGGCAGAATGCCTTAAGTGGTTGTCTTTCAGAGCTAAAGCTACTGCAGTCTAGCAGGATGTGGTCTATGCTTAACGTGGTTTTGCAGGTGTCGCAGTGAGGTGTTGTGTATTGGTCACCGTCATAATTGAGGCTGTGTTAGTTTTGTGCAACCAGTTATAAGTCTAGTGAGGATGACCTCTTTTTATCGGTGAGATTGATTTGATGTGTTACATGTGGCTATCGTTGGTTTGATTGTGTGGGTGTGGTTGGATTTGTGTTGTGTTGAGTTGTATTGTGTCCATGTGTTCTGTTGATGCTGGCGAATGTGGCGTTGTAGGAGTGCTTTGCAATCGTCTACTGAATAGTCCATACTAGGGTAAGTGTTCAATGCTAAGGCTTGCTTTGCGAGCCGGTCTGCTTCTTCGTCACCTGGGATGTTGGCGTGGCCCGGAATCCAGAGGAAGGAAAAGTTCATGTTTACGTTATGGGCCACGATTTGTTAGATACTATCAATGACGTGCTGTGGACAGTCGTGGGTGTTGCTAATTGACTGGAGGACGGATTTGGAGTCTGAGCAAATTACTACGTTTCTAGTTTTACGCCTCATGAGAATGGAGATAGCGGTCAGAATGGCCATTGCTTCAGCGGAGTAGATGGAGAAGTTATCCGGTGGACGCTTGGAAAGTCTGAGACCTGGTCCAGTGATGACGATGCCTACTTTATCGTCGTGTTTCGACCCATCCGTGAATATGAGTGATTTGTGATTGTTGTCATCGGCGAACATGTGGAAGATGCTAAGAATTTCCGCCGATGTGATAGTGGATTTCTTTTCCGAGAGCAAGTACTCCACCTTTGGTTGACTGAAAGTCCAGAATGGCCTAGTGGGCGGTCGAGCTGTAATGGGTGGCATTGTGAGGTTAAGATCTGAGAGAGCCGTGGCAACTTGAATGCTATATGGTGGAAGTTTGCGCCAAAATCGGCTCTTGTCGTATCTGTCAGGCGTAAAGCAGCGCTGTGCTGGATGATTTTTAATGGAATTGATTGTGATGTGATAGCGGCACAGCTGTTGTGTCCTGAAGTGGAGTATTTGAGTCCACTAGAAGACTGGCTATCGGTGTGGAGCTGAGGGCACCTGTGGCTGCTCTGATGCAGCTGTTTTGGATGATTTCTAACTTTCGGCTCTGACTGTCTGAAATGGTGGAAAAGATGATGCTGTTGTATTCTAGGATGGGTCGTTTGATTGATGTGTACAGTCGCAGTAGTGATTTCCTGTCTCCACCCCATTCTGTGCCTGCAAGCGCACGGAGTATGTTGACGCGCTTCGCGCATCGCTTCGAGATGGAGGTGGTGTGGGTGTTGAAACTGAGTTTTTCGTCTAAATGCACTCCTAAGAACTTAAAGCTTTTCACCTTTTCGATAACTTTGCCATCGATTTTAAGTACAGTTTTGGGTGTGAGGCGGAGACGACTATATGTGGCGGTGGCCGATTTTTCTGCGCACAGGACGAAGCCCCAAGTTTTGCACCACTTTGCAATGTGGTTTAGTCCTGCTTGAATGTTTTTGTTCAGCTTTGAGGAAGCATTGTGATGTTGCCCAAATGGCTATGTCGTCCGCGAAAAGTGAGTATTGAATGGAAATGTCCGTGTGGTCAGCAAGCATGTGGTTGATCATGATGATGATGAGGCTCGGTGAGAGCACGCTCCCCTGCCCAGGCCCTGCTCCTGAGTTGTGGTGTTTGATGTGACGCTGCCGCATCGGACCTTAAGGGAGTTGAGAATGAAGTTTGCCATGTGCCCGCGTAGGCCTATCTTGTGGAATTTGTGCGTCAGTGCGGACTTGTGTACTCGGTCGAATGCGGCAGTGATGTCTAAGTATGCAGCTATTGTTGTGCGGTTGATGGGAAGACCACTTTGGATGTCATGCACTAATTTAATAAGATTGTCTGTAGTTGATTTTTGACGCTGGAAGCCACGCTGAAATTCGTAGAGCAGGTCGTTGTGTTCCAGAAATTTCCTCACTCGTGTGTTGACCATGCGCTCCACCAGCTTTCTGGCACAGCCAGTAAGTGAGATGAGTATATAACCTTTTGGGGTGGGGTGATCTTTGTGCGGCTTTGGCAATGGAATGACTACGCTCTCCCAACCAGGATGCGGGAAAGGTGTCGCTTTGGTACAGTTCATTAATGGTCGCTAATAGGTACTTTTTGTTATTTTTGAATTTTTGCTAAGACGTTTAACCCGCGCCGTTTTGGGTGGGGGGTTGATATGCGCCACCCTAAGGTTTTCCGCGGATAGTGAAAAAAAAACGGCGTAAAGCAGAGCGCCGAAATTTGGCATACCTTTTCCCACGTCAACTTGGCATGTTGTGTCAAAATTTTGAGGTTATGTCATCTAGGGTCAACGAGTTAGTCAAGGTCAAGTGAGGTCACCTCCAGACGAGTTCAACCAGTCGTCACGCTTTAACGCATAAAGATATTTTAATGAAACTTTCAGCGTTTGCTTATCTTTACGGAAGAAACAAAACGCACCAGATGAATTTTGTAATTTTGTTTCCGTTTTTGATTACTTATTAGTTTTGCATATTTGCCCATTAGGGCTAAAATTGAAGATTCTGGCTAAAGTAAGCATTTTTATGAGAGCAAGTTGACTTCAAACAACGTTTTTTGTCCGTTCTACCCATTAGAAAATAAAAATTAACGAAAATTGAAAAGTCAAAATTTTGAAGAAAAAAACAGATTTTTCGGTGGGCAAAACAATTTGGGCCATATTGCTCAGCAGTAGAGAAATCTACAATCAAGAGCAAGGGCGTCGCCACCGGGGGAGGGGCGCCGCCCTCCCCCCTGAAATTTGAGGAGGCCCCTATCCGGAAATGCACAGGGAAAAAGTGAGCAATGAGGCCGACGAGACACGAGAGGAGGCCTCCAAGACGTGAGAGGAGGCCCCTAATTTGAAGAAGGAGTCACCTAGGAGAGGATAGGAGGCCCCAGAAATCACGAGAGTGCCAACAATTGGCACGGAGGCCCCCAGGAATGCAAAGGATGCCCCCAGGATTACAAAGGAGGCCCCCAGGATTGCAAAGGAGGCCTCCAGGATTACAAAGGAGGCCCCCTAGATTGAAAAGGAGGCCCCCAGGATTGCAAAGGAGGCCTCCAGGATTACAAAGGAGGCCCCCTGGATCGCAAAGGAGGCCCCCAGGATTGCAAAGCAGGCCCCATGATTGAAAAGGAGGCCCCAAAGATTGCAAAGGAGGCCCCAGGATTGCAAAGGAGGCCTCCATGATTACAAAGGAGGACCCCTGGATTGAAAAGGAGGTCCCAGGATTGCAAAGGAGGCCCCCAGGATTGCAAAGGAGGCCCCCAGGTTTGCAAAGAAGGACTCCAGGATTGCAAAGGAGACCCCAGGAATGCAAAGGAGGCCCTCACGATTGCAAAGGAGGCCTCCAGGATTACAAAGGAGGCCCCCATGATTGCAAAGGAGGCCCCCAGGATTGCAAAAGAGGCCTCCAGGATTACAAAGGAGGCCCCCATGATTGAAAAGGAGGCCCCAGGATTGAAAAGGAAGCCCCAGGATTGCAAAAGAGGCTCCCAGGATTGCAAAGGAGGCCACCAGGATTTCAAAGGAGGACTCCAGGATTGCAAAGGAGGCCCCAGGATTGCAAAGAAGGCCCCCAGGTTTGCAAAGGAGGACTCCAGGATTGCAAAGGAGACACCCAGGAATGCAAAGGAGGCCCTCACGATTGCAAAGGAGGCCTCCAGGATTGCAAAGGAGGCCCTAGGATTCCAAAGGAGGCCCCCAAGATTGCAAAGGAGGCCCCAGGATTGCAAAAGAGGCTCCCAGGATTGCAAAGGAGACCACCAGGATTTCAAAGGAGGACACCAGGATTGCAAAGGAGGCCCCAGGATTACAAAGGAGGCCACCAGGATTACAAAGGAGGACTCCAGGATTGCAAAGGAGGCCCCGGGAATGCAAAGGAGGCCCCAGGATTGCAAAGGAGGCCCCAGGATTGCAAAGTAGGCCCCCATGATTGCAAAGGAGGCCTCCAGGATTGAAAAGGAGGCCCCAGGATTGCAAAGGAGGCCCCAGGATTGCAAAGGAGCCCCCCTGGATTGCAAAGGATTCCCCAGGATTGCAAAGGAGGCCCCCATGATTACAAAGGAGGACCCCAGGATTGCAAAGGAGGCCCTCAAGATTGCAAAGGAGGACACCAGGATTGCAAAGGAGGCCCTCGGGATTGCAAAGGAGGCACACAGGATTGCAAAGGAGGCCCCCAGGATTACAAAGGAGGACTCCAGGATTACAAAGGAGACCCACAGGATTGCAAAAGGAGGCCTCCAGGATTGCAAAGGAGGCCCCCAGGATTGCAAAGGAGGCCCTCAGGATTGCAAAGGAGGCCCCCAGGATTGCAAAGGAGGCCCCAATACGGGAAGGGAGACCTCAGAAAATGAGAGAAGGCCCTAAGACGGAAGAGAAAGCCAGTGGATATGAGATGAGGTTTCGGAGACGTAAAAGCAGTCCCCGAAACGGGTAAGGTTCCACCAAGATAGAAAAGGATAATCCAGAAAAGTGGCAGGAAGCACCTAATTCGGAAGAGGACGATATAAGATTGGAAAGAAACCCTATGATGCATGAGGAAGCCCCTAAAATAGGAGAGAATGGCCATTAGATAAGAGGGATGGCTCCCAGGCGAGAAAGAAGGCTTCAAGATGGGTAAGAAGGTCCCCAGGAAATGACAAGGTAACTGAGATAGGAAAGGTTGCGTGTAATTTGGAAGAGGAGCCACCTAAGAGAGAACAGGAGTCCACCAGGAGATAAGGGGCCAACCTTAAAATGGGAAAAGATATAATCAAAACGCGGAACAGGAGGCCCCGAAGACGTGAGAGGAGGCCCCTAATTTGAAAAAGAGAGCCTCAAAAAGAAAAAAGGAGGCCCCTGCCGGACTCCAGAGGAGTCCCTCGAGATGGAGTAGGAGGTCTCCAGGGCCGAATGAGGCCCAGACGACCGGAAGGAATTCCCAGGAAATAAGAAAAGGCCCTTAAAATGGGAGTGGTAGGTAGCAGGTATGGAAGGAGGCGAGGTTTCCAAAATTGAAGATCCCTCAAGACGGGTAAGCTTTGCGAGGACAAAGGAGGAGGCCCACGAGGCGTGGCAGGAGGCCCCTAATTTGGCAGAGGATGCCCCTGGAACATGAGTGGAAGTCCCATGCCATGTTAAAGGGGCCCCAGGATGTGGGAGGAGGTCCTCCAAAACGGGAGAGGAGGACCATCGAATACGGAGGAGGGTAGGACGGACGAGAAGACGTCCAAAACCGGTAAAGAAGCTCCAGGAAATGAGACGAGACCCCTAAGACGCGAGAGGAGGTCTATAATTTGCTAGAAGCATCTGAAATGGCAGGAGTCGTGCCGGGGTACTTGAAAATCACGACATGGGCCCAAAAAGATCCGGCCGGGGCCGCTGAAAATCTCGCTGAGCCTATGGGCTCCAAAAATGCACGCCCGGATCATGAAAATCACGCTAGGGGCACGATAAGTCGTACCGTTCCCCAACAGTATCATTTAGACACAAATGAAGCCGGGGCAACGAAAAACAATCCGGACATAGATAATCACTCTTGGGCCCCAACAATGACACTAAAAGCATCCAAAACGTATTGGACACCCACAAAGTGTCGAGGTCGCTAAAACTCACGCTAGGGATCCAAGCAAATGACTTCGGGACACAAAAGATTACATTGGACTAAAAAAGTCGCGTCGCAACCTTCGAAAATCTCACTGCGGACCAGAAATGTCGCGCCTGGACCACAAAGGTTGCTGCTGCCCCAAAAATCAATTATCAACCGGAATGTCACTCTGCGCCCAAAAAATCGGGTGAAAGTCCCCGCAAAACCCGTTGGGCACTGGAAAAAAACGTGTCAGGGCACCGAAAAAAAATCGCACCTGGAGACCGAAGAATCGTACCAGGACCCAAAAATATCACGTAAGGACCTATATAAAAAATAGAACTCCTTCGGTGGCCGCAGTGACATATCAAAGGGGCAAATGGCCCCTCCCTCCTAAGAGGGATATGCTTCCAGGAATCGAGCCGAGGCCCCCAAAAGTCGCGCTGGGACCACAAAAATTCGCGTCGGTCCACCAGAATTCGCGTAGGGGCTCAAAGTAAATACGTCGGGCCCCAGAAAACTCGCTCAGAGGCACGAAAATCTGCAACAGGAACCGCCAAGATCGCGTTAGGGTCACAGCTGAGTACAACGCGCCCCGCAAACTCGAACCGGTCCCACCAAATTTCGCGCTCGGACCCACAATTCGGTAGTACCAAAAATTTCGCGCTCGGACCCATCGGTAGTACCAAAAATTTGGTCTGGGCATAAAAAATTAACGTCGGGGCTGCCAACAATTGGCGTCTATGGCCCCACATAGGCACCGTGTGACCCCCAAAGTCCTATCGGTATCCGAACAATAAAGCCGGAGCCCTCCAAAATCAGGAGGGATTGCAAAAAAGTCCGGGTCAGGACAATGGTTCTGGAGCACCGAACATGTCATCAGATGCCTTGACAAATCGCATACGGCATCGAAAAACATACCGGAGCTCGAAGAAAATCGAGGTGAGATACAAAAACATGGCACCAGGGACTCGACAAACCAGGGCGGGATCCGGAAGTTAAAGAAAATTCAGAAGAGATCCACAAAAATCGCGTTGAGCCCAGATAACTGGCGTTAGATCCCGGAACCATGCGCCTGGGCGCGATAAGTCGCGCTGGGACCCAGAAAAATCGCACCGAAGCCTCAAAATCGTACTGGGGCCCCACAAATGTGCGTCAGAAGCCTCAAATAAACACAGCGGGACCCTAAGAGCACAACGGGGACCGAAAATGTGACTGGCCCTTCAAAGCGCAGTCTCGTAAAAAGCGGCAGGGTCCGAAAACATGCGTTGTAGCCATAACTATATATATCGGGAACACTAAAAAAAACAACAACAAAATACACCGGAAGCTCTCAAGGCACACAGGGGCCATATGACCGCACAAGGGCCTGAAAAGAGGCTGGGGCCGCAAAAAGCAACATGATCCCAAAACGAACAAAAATACCGGGCACTAAGTAAACACATCGAGATCTTTGAAAGCGCAACGACAACTAAAAAAACAATATTCGGTGCGCAAAAAGCAACAAAACCCTAAAACGAGCAGGGGTCTCGAAAAAGCGTTGGGCCTCTAACAAAAATGAATTGGAGCCTTAGGACACATCCGTAGACGAAGAAATACGAAACGGGTCCAAAGAAGTACACTCAGGCAGAGCTTCGGTTCGGTAGCCAACCTGGAAGCATGTTTAATCAAAGATATGAGGTGCATCAAAGCTCAGCGGGTATCCGCATTTCTTCACCATAAAATATGGTAAGAAGGTAACTAATGATCGAATTTAATTAATCTAATTTTCGCAGCGAACGCCCATACGAAGCATTTTATCACGTCAGATATGGTGTAAGTCTATCATGTGGCAACAATTAACAAAGCGTAGGAGGCCCAGCAGAATCCGTAGCATCGCACGAAGTGTGGCGAATGCGCCGAATGCGCAAGATGGGTGTGCACGTGCACTAACGTTGGCGTCGTGGCGACCGGGCACTATGAACTGGAATGTCTGAAATTGGAAAATTTTACATTTTAAAGTGATTTGTGCAGGTGTAATTTCAGCAGTGCGAGGTGACTTATCAAGGATTACCAAAAGAATACATTTGAACAGGTTGTGGGAGCTAGGGTTGAAATCCGACGAATCAGAAACGATAGTGGTAGATTAGGCCCCTCCACAGGATAATTCAGTTGATCACTAATTATTTTATTTAAAAAGTTCCCCTTTGACAAAATAGTGGTCGAAATCGGAAGACTTTTTATTCAGTAGTTGGACCCCCTCCAAATACGTTTGCCCCTCCCCTTGACGCAAATATGGGTGCGTCACTGGTCTCTCAATAATTTTCAGAAACTTACGCCCAAGGAGCAAAGCCAACATTGCGGGGGTAAATTCCCCCTCACAAGCATACAAAACAACACCGATGCCCCATATTAAATGGGAGGAATGATGTTTTAAAATGTATTTTCTTCCAAGTTGTCAATACAAAGTTGTCTTCTGTGATTACAGACTGCATGATTAGAGCTTCCCAGCTTCAGTACCTTCTCAACGACATAATTTACAAAACGGTACAGCACAGCGATAACCATGGGCGTGATGGCGTGGAATTCGAAGGTTTTGCATTATTTATGCATTGTCATTGTTACATTGTTGCATTGCCATTGATGCATGGTTGTTCAATGCTTGTTCTTGCCGTGAATTTATTCGCGGAGTATTTATTATTTTAGCTTCCGTGCCAAGTGCCTTGCAGCCAGCACCAAATGTTATGAAGAAAAAAAAATCCCTAAGATAACGATCAGAAAACCAATTCAATCCACTTCTCGTTGTCACCTTCGCGAAATTGTTGTCCTGGGACTGAGAAATGATCGTTTAAGTTTGTTTATGAGATCAAGCTGGTGGTAATGACTAACAGTAGTGATGAACCTAGCTATATTCAGTTAAACTTGGTGAACAAAGAAGTGGGTTGATCAATGGGAGATATCTTTAAGATATGCTCAGCACGAGCCCCACCAGCTCGCTACAATCTAGAGGCCAGCGGGAACATTCTTCTCGTCGATAAAGCATAAAGATATTGGTTTGTTTTGGCACTGACGTATTTATCTACATTTGCTTATTTATACCCTGGTATGGCTCGGTTCTCAGCGGAAAAAAAAGATTCTTGCTATTGCGCTTTGCGTAAATTATATATCATGCCAAGAACAAACAAGACATCAATATGAAATCATGTTCCCATTCGGGAACCATACTAAGAGCCTAAAAAGCAAGAGGACGCCCTAACACAGTGGAGGCCCCTTTTCGGGGAGCAGGAGGCCCCCTATCAACATTGCCCCCCCCCCTGGAAGAATTTCGTGGCGACGCCACTGATCAAGAGGTAAAACTTGCTTTGGAGGCAAGGGCGTCTAGAGCGCTTACTATAGTGGTGTCGTGGTTGCTGTTGCCAGATACGCTGGCGTAGTGTAGTTTAGAGTGGTCTACGACTTGTTGTGGGTCAGTGATGTGCTGTCCTTTCACCGTAAAGGGGCCTGGTGGTGGGCGTTTCAGGTTGAAGTGCATCAGCAGGTCCCGGATTCTGCCGGTAGGGGTGAACCTATTGAATTGAGAGGCAAAACACTGCCAACAGTTTTGGAGTGTTGTTCGAATTATGTGCCGGCAGTGTTTTTGAGATAGTCTGTATGTTGATATGTGTGCTTCGCACACGCATCTTTTGAATTGTTTGTGGGCACGGCGCCCTGCGGCGATTGCCCTTTGACCGTCCGTGGTCCACTATGGCGTAGACGCCTCTTTCCTGGGTTTGTTACTTTTTGGGACTGAATCTCGTGCTGCTGAGCTGATTACCCTTCGGATTGTCTCAATTGTACTGGTCTCTGAAGTTTCTAGGTGGAGGTCCACCTGACCCTTCGAATTTAGCCCAGTCCGCTCTTTTCAAGTTCCAAGATGGCCTAAATAGCTTAGTGTGGTGGATAGCGTCCGTGCTGAGCCTAATTGTGATTGGGTAGTGGTTGCTCAACCCGGGAACATCTGAAACTGACCAGTCAAATAGTGAGCTAAGTCGTTGGGAGCAGCACGTTAAGTCAATGCAACTGTCCGATCCTCCTAAGGTCGTGTTGTAGTGGGTGGCGGCCCCGGTATTAAGAAGTACTAAGTTGTGGTCCGAAATAATCTGGTGAATTTCGCACCCTCTGGCGTCAGTCTGGTCGCTTCCCCAGGAGGGGTATTTAGCATTACAGTCTCCCATAATGAGAACTGGTGGAGGGGCCTGAAGCAGCAAGTCGTTCAACTCCTGTGGTGTGGGGGTTTCGGCTGACGACGAGATGTATAGTGAGATAACTGTGGTTTGGCAATGGGCAATTTTGAGGCTGACTGCTACGCAATTCAGGGGAGTATTTAACGTTACTCGACGATGATGTATGCTGTTTGCAATGAGTATGGCTGCGCACCATTTCCTATGTGGGCCGATTACGTTGTCGACGTGCCAAGTGTAATCTGGGATTTTGTTCGAAGTGGAGTCAGAATCTCGAAAGTGAGTTTCTTGGAGCGCAGCTAGTAATGGTTTTTGTTGCAAGAATTCAGGTTTCAATTATTTGAACATGCCTGGAAGGCCACCGGTGTTTCACTGCAGAAAAAGTTCCATTGCCGAACGTGTTTAGTGGCTGTTGGTGTTCCTGCAGTGTGTCGGTGTCGGTGTCGAGTTGGGGAGAAAGGTTGAACCGGTGAACGGAGAGAGGACTGGGAGGTGACCCAGGCAGGGGTGGTAGCCTGGACCTGGTCGCACGGGTCCTGGGAGGTGATTGGGTGGAGTGGCAGCGGGCTTTGCGCTTGGGAGGCGCGGTGGGTTCGGGCGGGATTCGTTGGTCTGGAGTTGTGGGTTCGACGGGCTTGGCAAGAGTGGTAGGTTCAGTCTGAGTGCTGGCCTCAGACGAGGTTTTGGAGTGGGTTTGGGTGGGTGTGCAGGAGGTGGTGGGGGTTCGGTTTGGCAGGAGATGGTGGTCTGAGTCGATATTGTGGTGGCCTTGGTCCTAGGCCTTGGTTGGGGCCGGCCGGATGGGTGTGGTAGGGGCCGAGGCCCCGGAGGAGGCAATGAAGGGAAGGCTTCAGGGTGGCGAGGTGGGCCCTGGCCGGTCATAAAGTCATAAAGTGTTAAGGCTTAATAAGAGCCACAGGGGCCCATCTGGGTTAAGCCTATCTGGAAAAGGTACTAGAAATGCACATACTCTCACCCCAATCAATCCCTTATCTCAAGTTCCTAGGAAGCTATATATCGCAGCCTATCTAGCACCAATTCACTTGCTATTGTATAACACACTCAACAATTACAAACTCCTCCCATCATACCCCTTGTGCTACCATAGACAATCTCATCAGTATCACATCCCAAAGGAAGGTGCTGAATCCACTGCTAGGTACACCCTATATAAAGTTATAAAGCGTTTAAACTTAATAAGAGACTCATTTGCTTTTGCATAACACACTCAACAATTACAAACTCCTCCCATCATACCCATTGTGCTACCATAGACAATCTCATCAGTATCACATCCCGAAGGAAGTTGCTGCATCCACTGCTAGGTACACCCTATATAAGGTTATAAAGCGTTTAGACTTAATAAGAGACCCAAGGGCTCATCCAGTTGAGTCTGTAAATGGAAGATAATATAAGCCTGGTAAAAAGACCCTCCCCAACCATCCCACATCCTGAAGAACCAGTCCTCCAATATCCCACACACCTATCAATGCCTATCTACCCTAGCTTTCCAGCCCTATTCCCCTGATTTCTCTTAACACATGTGGATTTAATGTCTTATCAATAATTTTCAAACTGCATCTATGCCTGCTTAAAGGGGTCTGTGCCGTGCACACTTACTAACATAAATCTCACCCCATCCATCACAAATTAGAACTCAAAAACAAGACTTTCCTGTCTAAAAAATTTATCCACCCTACTTTTAAATACGTTCAATGAGGAACTCCCCACAACATCAGCAGGCAGCCCATTCCACTGATCAACAACCCTTTGACTGAAGACCTGTTGTCGCTTAACTGTCCTACACCTCAACTTGTCTAACCTGAATTGATGACCCCTATGTGATACTCTAAACTTAAGAGCGCCATTTAAATTGACCTGATCTAGTCCTTTAACAATTTTGTACATTTCAATCATGTCCCCCCTTATGTCCCCCGGTGGGAAACAGTGGCGCGAAGGGGGTACGGCCAGGTCCCATAGGGGATAGGTGGGTACCGGTGGGGGATGGGATGGAGACCGGGTCTGGGTCTGATGGGTATTGGAGGAAGGATGATGCGGGATGGATATGGGAGGCCGTGCCTGTGGTGGGATGGTGGTGGGCATCGGCCGGGTCTGAGATGGAGTGAGAAGGGAAGGAGGCCCAGTCCTAGGTGGGGTGGACGTGGGAAGCCGGGCCCGCGATGGAAGGGGTGTGGGAGTAGGCCGGGTTGAGGATGAAGGGGATGTGGATAAGGGCCAGGTCTGAAATGGAGTGGATGTGGGAGGAGGCCAGGTACGGGGTGGGGTGGCGTGGGAAGGAGTGGTGATAGGTGAGGTCGAGGGGCGGTAGGCCGGGGGAGTCGGAGATCGGTGGGGCGGTTGAGGCGAGGGTCTGTGGAGCGTTGAGGAGGGAGGTGTGCCGGGTTCCGGGAGCCGGCTGCTAGTAGGATGGTAGGGCGGGTGGGAGCTGGTGTTGGATGGGGTGTGGGTTTAGGTGTGGAGAGCGTCGCTGCGTAGCTTCGCCCGGCGGTAGGTGCGGTGTGGGGAGGTGCAGTTGTGGCTGTGTGAGTGTCAGTGGTGGTGGTGCGGCGTAGATGCTGCCATGCTGTTGCATGTGACACCCTGTGAGTTGCCGCATACCGGCACACCTCCCTCTCGTATGCCCACTTGGGGAACTCGGGGTCGGTGGCGGGGTGCGGCCCATCACAGCCTGCACACCTCCTTTCCGAGGAGTTGCAGTCGGATGCCGTGTGGTGACCGGCGCACTGACTGCATCTTGGAGTTGGCGACGCGCATGCGCGTTCGCCATGTCCATAACGCAAAGAGAGCCGGCACCGTAGTGTCCCCTTCTCTTCATTCTAGGCCTAAACTCACTCATCACTGACAATTTCCCGACCAAAATAGCAATTTACGCAGATGACATAGTAATCTGGACATCACATGAAACACCCAACAACGCATTAGGAACACTACAAAGAGCACTATCAGAACTACACAACAACCTAGCCTTACTTAACTTACACATAGCACCACACAAATCGAAATGCATGCTATTTGGCTACACTCGATACACAAACTTACAATCACTAAAAATAGACTACACACCCATACCATTTGTAACCACAACAAAATTCCTAGGTATCACATTAGACCCACGACTTACCTTTCGGCCACACATCTTAGACATCCACAAACGCGCATCAAAACGAATAAACCTCCTCCGAGCACTTTCTGGCACAAACTGGGGATCCGATCGAAGCACACTTCTAACTCTCTACAAATCACTCATTCGGCCAATTTTGGAATACGGATCCCCACTCTTCGAAAACGGAGCGAAATCAAACCTTCACCTACTAGACACACTACAACACCAATGCCTAAAAATAGCCACCGGAGCATATATCACTACACCTTGTCTTGCACTGCACATATACAACCACATTCCAGAACTCAAACACAGACGCACAGAAGCACTACTTAGATATCACTACAAAACACAACTCGTCAAACATCACCCATGCACTGAAGCACTCAAAATCCGCACCAAACGCAGACACTTACTCATGAACGCACCACGACTTAACACCACAATTGGATCTCGCATACACCAACACGCAAATAGTCTACAAATCACACTCCCCACAGCACAACCACTCCCACCACCCACAGCATGGTGGAAACACCAAACACCCACAACACACTTCCTCATAGACAAACCGAAACACACATACACAGACGCAGAAATACAACAACTCTTCCTACAATTCACATCACAATATGCAAATCACAACATCATCTACACAGACGGATCCAAATCACATACACAGCAGACGGGCACAGCGGCGGTGCTGTATCCCAATACAGCACCGCCCCGAGTCATCTTACGTGCCCGTCTGCACGACACAGCATCCATATACACAGCAGAACTCTACGCAATCTTCTCGGCATACTCCACCATCTATAACACACAAATGGAACACAATATCATAGCCACAGACGCAAAATCAGCACTACAAAGCATAACACCATACACCAAATTCAAACACCCACCCATTACCAAAATACTCTACATACATAAAAAAACTAAACATCCAACAACGCCCACTACTTCTCTGGATCCCAAGCCACACAAACATACACGGTAATGAACACGCAGACACAGAAGCAAACCTAGCCACAACACTACAACAAACCACGCAATGCCCATACTCAAAATCAGATTACTACCCCACAATACGCCAAGCCCTCAGCAAACACATACAACAAACCTGGGACACAACAACAACACAACTCCACGAAATACACCCCAAACACGAACAATGGCACTCCATCAACCAACACACCAGACAAAAAGAACGTACACTAACACGCATACGAACAGGAACACAGCACTCACACACTCCTACCTCATCCTACGACAACAGCGACCACAATGCACAACATGTCACCGAATACTCACAATGAAACACATACTCATTTACTGCACCAAATACAACCACCAAAGACAACATATCACCAACTATTGCGCCACACACAACATCCCACTAAACCTCACTACTCTCCTCAACGACGAACATCCAGCACTACCGAACATGTCTTCCACTTTCTCTCTATCACACGCATACTCGAACATCTGTGAAAAGGGGGGAAAAAATGAATGAAATAAAAACAAAAAGATATGTTAGAAAAGAAAAGAAAAAATGATCAAAATATCCCAAAACGAACAGAACAACATGATACTGCTTAAAAATAAAAGAAAAGAAAAGAAAAAACAATATACCCCAAAGACTGGTTCTTGCAATGTTAAAACCATGGCGATGACCCCCACCCCCACTACACCCCATACCCCAACTTGGCACCGTCCGGACTGGCAAATCTTCGCAACTACCTCATCTTCGGACTTCGACCAGCTACTGTACTCCTGCTCAACTCAACTCTACTCAGCACACTCCAAGCTCCAAGACGTCTACAACTCTACTCTGACAACGCTCAACAAGTCAACTCCCTCTTCCACTCCCAGACTAATCCTCCTACCATACTCTGCACACCTTCTTACCTACCAATGCCAATACCTCCGCCAAACAACAAGAAACAGCCGACATCACCACACGGTGGCAAGCTGGACATATTCACACACACACACACACACACACACACACACACACACACACACACACACACACACACGGCACCGTAGTGGCAAAGGCACGTAGAGGCGTACCTCGTAGGCCTTGTTGTGTATGTGGACGTGTGATGGCAGGTGTTGTGAGTCGAAAGTCAGCACTAGAAGTTTGTGAGTCGAACGTGCCTCCCGTCTAATCTGGCTGATTGTAACTGTGGCATCCAGGAGGGCTCAGGCGTCGAACAGTGCGACGATGCTGTCAAGTGGTAAGTTATCCAGCTCTGGGGCGCAAATGTAGCCCCGGCTGGTGTTCAGAGTGCGGTGTAACGTGAAGGAGTAGCGCTGGTTGTTAAAGGTGGTTGTGTTTAGTAGAATTTGTGTGTCCTTGCTGCTCTGTGTTTGAACGATGATGTGTGTGGCGTGCATGGGGACCTTGCAGTGTGTTGAATTAAGAATGTGTCGGAGTGTCCTCTCGAGAGTGAAAGGAGACTCCTGTGTGATGTTGTGCCCTGTCTCTGTGTACGTACCTACTAGGTAGGTGCCTTGTGTGGTGCTGGTGGCGGGTGCCATGGTGAGTAAGGGTCGTCCCCCCCCCCGCAAGTGTCCCTCCTGACTGAAGAACTACCCGGGTTCGTTGCACCCTGGACCGAGCTTTCGCTCTCTGGTCCCTGCCATGGCCCAAGACAGTGGGCTCGACACCGTTAGGTTTCCTCCGGGGGGGGAAATGTTAGCTGGGAGACAGAGAGAAGTTGGGGATTTGGTGTGGGATGTTTTCCTTCTAGATTCACAGGTGCTTCTCTAGGGTCCCTGGAACCCTTCGTGTCTTCACTGCTTCTGCTGCTACAGGTTTGTCTTCTGCTCAAACATTGGTCCTTCCTGCTGCTCTTCTGGCTTGGTGACTACGGGCGTCGATCGTGCTCTGAGAAAAGCGTGTCTGATCTCAACGCCCGCGTGCACCGGAGTGGTGTGCTCGGTTTGAGTAAGTCGCGCCGAAAGGACGCATTCGGTCGGCCATGCTGAAGTGGCGCGCAATTGACTTGGTTGACGCCGCTGAATCACGCCTTCTCGTGTCAATTGCGATGTGAGCAACTTCTGGGTGGCCTTGAGGTACCTGGGAGGCACCGGGTCGCGGTCGCGCACTGAGCATGCGGTGATATCAAACCCGGAAAAATCCACCACGTCCTTCGCAAACGTCAACTCATCGGGGCTCCAGCGTGATTCCGCTGTCTGGCCCCAGTCACCAGTCTGGCAGCCACTCGACGGCCTGCCAGAAGGAGCTTTCGATGGTGTCCGCCCATAGCAATGTGTCATCGACACACTTCGTGCAGTCGTTATGAGACAACTTTCCGTCGGCGAGGATGTCACGCGAACCGCCTGGTGTAGCCATCGCCCGAGGCGAGGTACCCCTGTGGCGTCACGCGCTACCGGGGTACCGACCCCATGATATGTGTGATGAACGTGGTGAAGTCGTGGTCATCTGGATGCAGCGGTACACTGTGATAGCCGTTCCACGCACGTTCCACACACGTCCATGTATTCGTGCTAGGCGAGGCACCGAACGTGCTTGGTGAGAAACGAGCTGAGTGTGTGATGTGTTTCCCGCTTCGCATGACGGTTGAGCGCTTGCAGATCGTGACAGTGCGCCTTGGCTTCCCGGTCCTCTTCGCGCGGTGACTACCACCACCGGAGTGGTTCGCCCCGGCCGCCAGCTAGCGGACGGCTTTGGTTGTTCGCGAGAGTTGGGCAGCGTCGGGTGCGTGGAGTGGTGTACAAATGGAATGTGATTAGCGTGGAGTGTAGTGAAGACCGCCAACACTGGGGGCTCGTCCGCTCCGCACCTACGCGAGCGAGACATTGACTTACCGGGTACGTGTGTGCCAAAATGTCTGATTCTGACTCGGCGCCTCTCGGCAGAGGTCAAGAAAGTCGCCAACTTGCCTACGCTGGTAGGTAGCAAGATTGGCCCTCAATATCTCACTCAAGTAGCAATTTATCCATGACGTATTGAAATAAAAAGAAGTGACTGGTCACGAATGCTTTCCACAAAAACTAGTTTTGTAACGAACAGAAGACATCCAGATTATGAAATATCACTGACAAAAACGCTGCTTCAGTATTGAGCGATACTGCATCACCCCATGGGTTTGCCCGTGACATCGGTGGTTGCTTAATTAATACAGTACTATTTTGGTACTGAGTATCCGTTTACGAACCATATTATTCCAAGACCCATCTCTATGTCATTGTATATAGAAGGATGAATCGCCAACGCTTACTTCACCAGGTAACAAGTGCTGGTAACTTTGATTGTGTCATTGGGCGTGATATGCACATAAAAAACATGTATTGCACATCATAATACATTTCTAGGCCTTTAAATAATAAATTAAACTATAATTAGTTGATTTATGGTCATATCAATGAAAAACCAGCAGCAGACACCCCAAGAGAACCATAGTGCAGGAACAAATAACGCCAACGCGACCGCCAACTTCTAGGTAACGTGTTACATGAGTTACAATTTTGGAGTAGAGCAGGTGGCGTTGCGAACAAGTGAGGAGCTAAAAAGGTGGCAGCACCGTCGCACACAAGGAAGAATATCATTTAAGCCGGACCCAGATAGCAAAAAGTGCATCTAGACTCTCGTAGGTAGCAGTCTAGAAACATTCTTGACCTCTGCCTCTCGGTGAGCCGCACTGGCGGCCTGCTGGAGCTGTGACCCAGCCGCCTGCTGATATGGCCGCGTTCGTGCAAGAGATGCGCACGCATATGCGTGTTCAACAAGAACGGGTCGAGCGTCAGCAAAGTGAAATGTATCAGCTGCAGTACGCTCATCCAGCGCGGCTGCCCGTCCGGTGCGTGCACAAACAGCGCATTGACGTATCGAGGCTGTTGTGGCCGTACCAGCTACCGACGCCAACGCTGACCGGCCGCCCATGGGCGCTGGTACGGCCACGTGTCACGCGCCGCTCTCGCACCAGCTGCTACTGTACAATGAAGACGCTGCAAAGGCGATGACCGATTTCTTCGATTGGTTTGAGGTGGAATATCGCGGCACCATGGACGACGCACTACCATTGCTACGCTTCCAGTTTTCTGATCGTGTTCCCGCCATTTTTATGCTAATGGTGTCCGCAGCTCTTACCCCCTCATACGTCACAGGATGCTGGAGTGGTCGTCGCGCCGGAGTACATGCGAGGAGTCGGCGCAGGAATCCTACCGCAGTGGTGCGCGCTGACCTGGAGAGTCGTTGCTAGTGTATGTCTTTGGGCTCAGTGCCATGCTCGAAAACGCTTACCCGACGGATGATAAACAGGTAAGGAATGATTTGCGAAGGAAATTGCCAATATCATTGCCGACGCGCACCGCATATTTTTTGTTGCGCCGATAGCTGCGTTACGCCATGGTAAACCACGACAATATGCTTACCTGGGACGGGCATACCTCGAGTACGAGCAGCTCGACAGTGACGCAGACAACGTGCACGAAACTGTATGCACGCGTGCATCGCCGAGGCTTGGCGCCGACCCGGCGGAAGCACGACGGCCGTACGGCCTTCTTGACCGCCGAATGACCTCATCACGTTCAGCCTTCGCGACCTCGCGTAACGCGCATCGCCATCGCGGGTTTCCGACAGCGAGTCTGATCGTTCGCATCGCCGCGACATCGACACGTGTGCGGCTGTGCGTGCACGACACCACGCGGATCGCTCTCGCCGTGGATGGGGCGGCACACAGCGACACTCGCCCGGCAGGAAGCGCCATTCGGAAAGATCACGCTTCCGGTGCGTAACATCGGTGCGCGCTGCGCGTTTTGCCGACGTCGCGGTCGCACTGAGCGCGAGTACCGGCGTGCCAATGTGCCAGGGTTTGCATGCTGTGCGCCTGGGCACTTCGTGGCTGTCACGCCGTTCACTCTCGATGTCCTTCTGGTGGCGGTGACGAATCTGTCCGCTCGGCTCATGTCGGCCGCTGCGCAAGCCCGCCGCACCCGGTTGCTGAGATGGAGTGTGAGACGCCCGACTGGTCCGACACAACCACTGCCGTGGAACGGTACGGCGATTCGAGACGCCACCGCCGCAGAGGACGCGGCCGCGCGCCCAGCCTGTCGGGAAACTGATTGGTCGCACGGCCGAGACTGGGCCAGCTGCTGCGACCGATTCAAGCCCTGCCAGTCAACGGATATTGTCCACGACAGTGCCCGATGGTGACTCGTCGAGTACCGATGGAGGTTTGTCGCCGTCTCCGAGAGTTGTGTGCACCGAGTACGTGTTCGTATCTTCTGTTCGGCCGGAACCGACTCTACGCGCGACCGTAAGCGTCGGTGCTCGGTGTGCATCCGGCATCCTGGACACTGGTTTGAATGCTCCATGATCGCACGGTTCTTGATCGACGAAATGTGATTCGGCCGTGTTCGGAGGTCCTTCGCGCGGTCGGTGGCCACGCGCTGTGCTCGATTGGCTGTGTAGACGTCATGATGGATTTACACGGCGTGAAGCTTGAACTCGCGAACTGCGTGGTGATTGATGCGAACCTTGCAGCGGCTGACATCATCATCAGCTGCGACGCGATGGAATGGCACAGGCTACGCCTCGATCTCACGCGACGTTCGGTCCCCAGCCGACACGCTGACGGATCGCGGTGGTCAGTGTATCTCTCGCTCGAAAAGCGCGACTCCACGCGTGCATACTCCGCCAGCGCGGTGCCGTGCCACTCGACGCAAGACCTCACCGTCGAACCGGATGATTCGGTTGCGTTGCCCTCCGCGTTCGTTTCGCAACCGGAATGCGAGTTGTGCCGTACAGTACCGCGCCAATTAGTCTTCACTGGCTGCGCCCCGAGTGTACCATGCTTGCAGCTTAACGAAGGAATCCTCGAGCCGACCACGCCGCGCGTGCTCGTCTGCAACCGTGCCCGTGTGCTTTTCACAATCGGCAAAGAGAGCGACGATCAGCGAACTACACATGGCAGCTGAAGGCGAGCTGGATTGCAGAGGTGAAAAAGCTGGCGACACGCCGACGCACGTCGGTGGCAGCTAAAGGGACAGGGAAGGCTCTAATGAGACAGCCAAGGACTAACCGCTGTTTTCTTCCCTAGTTTTTAAGAATACATTTTGGAGGAATTAATCGTGGCAAGCTCCATTTCTAGGCTAGCTTACATTGCCAGACGGCACATTTTATATATAGTGGTGGCGTCCTCTTGAGACAGCTACTGGCTGAGGAAAATACCAGCGGCACAGGTGGCGGCCAATGTTAAATTCCCATAGACGTTGGCGATATGTGGCTGAGATAGCAGTGAACTGTCTCATGTGGAACAATTGTGGCGCGATCAACCTAACTGAATGGCCTCGCTGAACCGAGGAGAATCTGGCCTTTTGGACAGACAGGACAGGATAGCTTTTGCGAGTGAGTATGTCCCTTGGTGTTTTGAGAGATGGGAACGATGGTGCAGAGCAATGCCAAAATAAGAGAAGGTAATTATTGTTTCTTGTGATGGTCAACAGACATCATGCCAAGCAAGGAAACATCATTGCTACTCATAGCCAATTAGAATTAAGCAAATATCTGGGCAGCCATGCTACCTAGACCAATATGCTTGCTTACAATGTTTATACCAACTCCTACTCCTACTCTGATCTTTAAGCTACCCACCCATAAGAGTATTTGGGTATCATTGTGGTTTGAGGTGTCCATGGGATCATTTTTGCACACATGTTTCCTCCATCAAGCAAACAAATAGGTTGCACTATGCTCAGTTAGCTTAGGCTAGGGTTTTAAGTTATAGGATTTTGGGGATTTTTTTTCTCATTTAATTTTTTTTATTAAACTTTGGTTTTCTTCACCAGCAAGCAGGTTAGGCTTGGTTACGCAGTTCATTTGCAGTTTAATGTAATTTCTGATTTATTGGAATATTATTAATGCAATGTTTGTCAATGTGCTGAACATGATGTGGCCGCTCATTTCCTCTGCAAATGCATACTTTTCAGTTGGAATGCAAAATAGCACCCAAAAAGGGGCTTGGAGTTTGGAATTTAGCATAAAAGTAATGTTGAAAATATAGAAAAAAGATGGAACATAACCGAACCTAACCTAGCCTAAACTTTCATGTAAGAAGGCCAATTCTTTTTTAGTGGAAAATCTAACAAAAAAATCCTCAAAATTTTTCAAGTTCAAAAACCTAACCTAAGCTGACCTCAGCTGTTCTTGAATAATTTTTTTTTTAGCGCAAAAAAAATGAATTTGTCTAGTTTATAACAAAATGGTATTGTAACCTAGCTAAACCGAACCTAATCCCTTTGTATGCTTTATAGAGGTAAAATGTGCCTAAAGCTTGTCTCGTGGTTACCCTAGACCGTAATATAATGGTTATGCTAGGTTTTTGTGTGGAAAATGTTGGCTTTGTGTTTTTTCTAATTTGTATCTGTTTCCCTAAAAGGAAGGTTTAATCATAAACTTGTGAGGTAAGGAGTTTTATGAATTCTTGGAATTTGTATCCCAATACAATGTTTATGAGTGCTACTAAGATGATGGGACCACTCATTTCCTGTGCAAATGCTTACTTTTCAGTTTATGGGCAAAATAACACAAAAAGGTGTTTTGAGCTAGGTAGCATAGCATAAATAGTAATATGCAAAAATATAATAAAATGCAACATAACATAACCTAAGACCATAGGTTTACCATAGACTAGCCTCTCTTTGGAGAAAAAATAAAATAAATATAATTTCAAAATTTTCAAACAATGCATGTTCTTAAAGTTTTAAAATTTAAGAAGAAGATGGAACCCAATGTAACCTAATCTAACATAACCAGAGTTTAGGAAAAATAATTTCCAAGAAAATATCTGGAAAATCTTCCCACTTCAAAGACCTAACCAAACCTAACCCATTTCTTTGCTTTATGGATGCGAAATGTGTGTTAAACTTGCCTTGTAACCACCTAAAAGCACAAGAATACCGGCTTGGGTATGTTTGGCCAGGTTGTGATGTTTTTTTGTTCCTTTTACATTATTTGTATGATATATTACCTCACCCAAAGCTCCTTTGCTGATGTTATTTTGCTCTCCAACTGAATAGCAAACATTTCCAGCATAAATGAGTGGTGACATCTTAATAATGCTTGTAAAGATGGCATTTCAAATTATTATTTTAAATATCTATCAAACACCTTAAAGCACAAATTTGCCAATATTTGTCAGTAAATGTGCATAAGTGCACCTGAATCCTTGCAAAATTCTAGCCAAGATATATTCTGGTGAATTTTGTTGTGATCTGAATGAATCTGATATGATGTGAGATTTACATCATCAATATATGAAGATCAGATTCATTCCTATTCATCCAGGAATTACCTACAATTACCTACATCCAGGAATAGGTACAAGAAAAACCTCTTTTTTGGGTAAGTGCAGTCCATATTAAATCATTTTTGTCATCACCAGGGTGAATTTCTACAAAAACACCATATTCGAAATCAGCACCACATTACCAACCAGAATTGTCAGTGAAATGTGCTGTAATATGAGTGGAGCATGGGGCCAGAACATAGAAATGAGTACAAATGTGAAATCCACGGGGATGAATCCCCAGGGAATTTTGTTGTAATATTAGAAGCTGATTTCAGCAATAGGCTTACCAAACATGGAATGAATATATAATGTAATGTATTTTCAGTATAGATCACTGGTGTTCTGTACATGACAAAATGCATTATATCACAAGAGGCATAAAGCTTGCTTTTGGGAGGAAAAAATATTAGTTCATAAAGTGTCGGTTTCCATTCAATTTCGTGACCTTGAAGACAGTAGAATAGTATGACCCCTTACTACAATTGGATGGTTTAATCACGTTGTTTGGTAAGGACTGCAAGCCAATGGGTATTTAACAACATGCAAAACATTTCACAGATACACGAAGAAGTTTTTTTAACTTGAAAAACAGGATGGAAATTATTCCTGAGGATGGCTTGGTCATACATCTTCCTCCACATCCCAGATTACAAAGTTTAAATTCATCCCTGCATCTGAGTAATGCTGTGAGTGTTTCAGATAAAGTTGTGCATACATGTACCCTGCTTCCATAGCAATGGATATCAACAAATATGGCAACCAATTGAAGCAATTGTGCGTATGTGGATGGCCTGCAGCTGTGGACTTGCTTTAGAGTAATATAAAAAATAGGCCAGCTCATCCAGTTTTTGATCCCCCAAAGAGCCTCTGGTCGCATAGTTGAAATTATCATTCTGCTTGGGGCGTGTACGTACTAAGGTAGCGATTTCATAAGAGGCAAACAACTTGCACCTTTCGTCCACAATTTTCGAATTATGTTTTAAACAATCAAAAAAGGACAGGGCCTTCAGAGGAGGGCATCAAAACACCTTTTAAATCTGAGAGCTTGTCATGAGGGAAAAAACGTGTGAGCTGTCCAAAAGTCGCTTTGGTTTCTCAGCTAGGCATTTTCTCAAACATTTATACAAAACATGTGAGACAGCTCACGGGTTCGTCGGTGACAGCTTCGGATTTTGTTAACCCCTGCTGGATTGCGACATGGAAGTGCATGTGCTCGCTACGTCGTCTACCAACGAATAGAAGCAGACGTGCTCCACGCCATCCGCAGCAGAGATATCGGGCCTGATGCCGGAACAGTGTGGCGCCGTGCAGGCCGTCTTTGACCGGCACGCGGCGGTGTTTGCCTGCACCGACCCGGACACGCTTCGAACAGCGCTGTCGGCGCACATAATCGAGCTGATGGACGACACGCCAATATACATTCGGCCGCGTCACATGCCCCACCGATTGCTGAAGAAGTCGAGCGGCAGTGCCTCGAGCTCGAACGCCTCGGGATAATCGAACGCTGCAACTCGGCCTGGAATGCGCCAATAGTCGCAAGTTGGAAGCGTGACGGGTTTTTCCGTCTCTGCGTAGATTGTCGTCGTCTCAACCAGCGGTCGATGACTGAGCGCTTTCCTATGGCCGATGTCGCTGATTCCGTATACAGCGCGCATCACATGAGCTGGTTCAACGCGCTGGATGTTGAGAAGACCTACTGCCAGTTACCGATTGCCGAGGAGTGGTGCAATTGCACGGCGTTCAACACGCATCGCACGCACTACCGCTTCCGCCGCCTCAGCTTCGGCCTAAGAAATGATCGGGTTGTCTTCCAGCGTGAGATGCAAGCCGTCTTATCCAGCTTCTCGCACCGACAACTGGTTATGTTTCTGGACGACCTGCTTCCGATGGAAACGTTTGAAGATCATTTACTGCTCGTGGACGATGTCTGTCGCCGCTGGAGGTGCAGAACATCAGGCTGGACGCGGCGAAATGTGCGTGGTTCACACCTGAGGTCAAGTTTCTCTGGCATCAGCTGTCGTCTGAGGGCCTGGGCAAGGTGCCTCAGTACGTCGATAAGGTGCGAGCCTTTGAACGACCGAACACCGCTCAGCAGCTTCGTCAGTTGCTCGGATTGGTGAACTTCCAGCGGAAGTTCGTACGCAGCTTCTCGGATATCGCACTACCGCTGGTTGAGCTGACCGGTCAGTCCAGTTCCACCGTTCTCGACTGGACCCCAGATATTGATCAGCTGCTGTATGCAAGCATAATATACTTTAAAAACGAAAAGAAAGAAGCAAATGCAACAAAAAAGACCAATATGCAGCGAGTTAAATCCAAGGTGTTTTAAAAAATGAGTATTCAACACTTGTTTTGCTCCGATGGTGGCCTCCCGTACCTGGATCACCTGATCTACCTCCACCGGCTATACATGCTACGCCGGTGGCCTCCCCTATCTAGATCCCCTGATCTGCCTACACCGGCTCTACATGCTCCGCCGGTGGCCTCCCCTACCTGGATCCCCTGATCTACCTCCACAGGCTATATATGCTCCACCGGTGGCCTCCCCTACCTGGATCCCCTGATCTACCTCCACCGGCTATACATGCTCCACCGGTGGCCTCCCCGTACCTGGATCCCCTGATCTGCCTACACCGGCTCCACGTGCTCCGCCAGTGGCCTCCCCTATCTGGATCCCCTGATCTACCTCCACCGGCTATACATGCTCCGCCGGTGGCCTCCCGCACCTGGATCCCCTGATCTGCCTCCACCGGCTATACATGCTTCGCTGGTGGCCTCCCCTACATGGATCCCCTGATCTGCCTACACCGACTCTATGTGCTCCCATTTTGAGGGCGTATAACTACAGCATGGCTCCAAGAGGCCTATGCTTTCGATGCTTCAATTATTTATTTCAAATGTTCAACTTTTTACTGTTGGGGTCTCAAAGACAGAAATCCGAGGAGTTTTCCAAATGAAGGGAATCATCTTGTTTTTGGTCCAATCGGGGGCACCCTTCACCTGGACACCCCGAGTCTGGATCTGTGCTAGTGGCCCGACATGGATCTAGAAGTGGAGGCAACGTTCAAAAGGTGTGAAGTCTACGCGGCCATGGATAAGACGGCAAGACCTTGACAGACTCCAGTGCAGCCGTGCGTCTACCAGATCGGAGGCAGTCTTTGCTACACTGAACGTGGAGCATGTAGCGTAATTCGTAACTTAGATGGCTAAATTGGTAATTTAGATTAATGGAGCATTCCGTACTGCAGTCTAGAATCCTTCTTGTCTTTAGGCTAGTACTGATGTCAGTAGAGGGGAGTGGGGGATTGATTAGCGTTCGTGCGGCGCAGTAGTCGGTTAACTTAAATTTACTAAATTAGTAAAATGTAGGCTCGAACCGTAGGCTCTGCAAGTGCGTGTCTGTTAATACGGCGGTGTCTTTACGGAATTAGTAGGCCTCAAGCAGCTGGAAACGGGAAGGTTGTGACAACTGTAGTTGTTCCCTTTAGGGTGATCTGATATGTAAAAGAGTGCAGAGGACGAGGTAGACATTTTCCTTTCTTGCAACACTACGTCATTCTGTCGCGCTTTTCACGTATATGCTATTGGGTTTTGGTCATGGCGTCAGGTTTCAAAGATCGGCAGAACGAATAGTCATTCATTATTAGAAGTTGATTTAATTATGAATTGTATCGTATGGTTCAGGTGGTTGTGCATGTAAAATACATTATTAATTCCAGTTATAATACAAAGTCACGAATAATTCACATCGTGGTTATATTTGTTTGCAATATTGGCGTGAGCTTTCATTACACTTAGTCCTAAAGCACAATAAATATAGTATTAGTAGCGATGCGTATTGGACTGACGAGTATTGGAGCGCTCGCCTCATTTCGCTCTTGTACCCTGCACCAGCGAGTCGGTATCTATATTATATCAAACTGTTTCTTTTTCTTACGTAGGCGACCGAAATAGATCGACACCGTGTCTACCTCGTTGCACAGCTGCATCATCTCAAAGGCCACCAAGCCGCTGCTGGAGAGTGAGCGTCAGGCGGCAGACATTGTAGGGACAATAGACGACGGATTCGATGCCCCTTAACTCTCGTCTCAGGTATGCCGACAAGCCACTCCATGGTGGCCTTGGATCGATCAGGAGCGCTGTACACTGGGCCGAGCAGGAGCGCGCGCTGAGCCGACTCGAGGAACTGCTGATGAATGCGTGGTTTGAGGAGGTCACGTCTCCTACCCCTCCAAGAGGGATTTATGCTGTCAGTCCGCTCCATGCGTCGCCTGTTCGTTGACCTGCAGGAAGAGCTGGGCTTGCAGTTCCTGCTGACCTCAGTGCTGAAACAGGATGCGCCAGAGTTTTTCAGTTCGCTGAGGAGCAGGTTCGGCGAGGACACCAACCCGTCCCCCGCCAAGGCGCTGTACCGGGTGCGGCTGCTGCTGGTCGGAGCGTCGCCGGCTGCCTCCAAGGCAGCACCAGTGTGCCCGGATGCTGCGGTGCTAGAGAGCCTCTAGCGGTGCTAGAGGCAGTAGCTATGCGGCGAGCAGTGGCTCGGCAGCGGGTGGCGACTCAGCAGCGGGAAACGACTCGGCAGCGCGCAGCGGCTCAGCAACGTGACTGCATGAGCGGTGGTATGGCGGCTGAAGCGTCTGCTGAGTTTCGCATATGCAGTCATATACAGACCATGATGCCGCTGACACAGACGATGACGTTCCCAGAAGCTGGTTGTCGAATGTGACGGTGGGTGTTAGCTCACCGAGTGATTATGGTTCACAGTATGTGGTGGGCGATGTTGCGCACATGCGCGCCAGCGTTTACCCTACCCTGGGCACGTTGAGCCGCAATCTACAGGGGGAATATGTTCCGTGTGGGGCGAGATGGATCACCATCCTCAACCGGAGGATGGTTCCGTTCCCAGCGAGACCAAGCGTGCTGACTTCAAGGAGCTGGAGTGAATTGAACTTTCAATTCAAGAAGCTGAATTGGTATGAATTACCGACTAACACAAAATGTTACATTTGTATTATTCAGACATAATTACAAGGCTGGATAAAAACAATGGACATCAAAAACAGAATGATAATGAATCCATTTTTTGTTAGCCTATTCACTAATACTTAACCACAAGTAAATACAAATAATGTTTGATGTTGACTGTAAAAGCAATAACAAGGTTGACACACGCAAACAATTTTGTTTGAGGGGTGAACATGCCTAGCCTTGACAGGTTCAAATATTGCTTTCATTCTCATCCTTATAATCCTGTCTGGGCTTAGAGCTATGTGCTCAAGCACTTTCATTTATGGCGCATGTTGTATCTTGTATGACTTGACTCAACGCATTGCAGAGCACTCGTACCACGACTTCGGTCTGGTATATTGTAATATATGCAAATTATGAGAACACTGTCCACACCTGGTCTGTAGTAAAACAACAGCCAAACAACCGAAGTCCCTCTTTGCCAGTTTTCGAAAGCATATTATGAAAGTAAACAAAATACACTTTCGACGCCGTTGCGCCAATATGACAACGGGACACAACAACCGCTCGTCTCGAAAAGAAAATGTCCTTGGTAACAACGTCAGCATACGTCAGTACACAAGACACACGAGAACAATTCAGTCAAGGCGAGTACCTCTCTGGGGTTCGGACACCCACTCTGACGCCTGAACACGCCCTATGCAGCCAGCCTGCTCTAGTTCGAGCAGTCTGGTGCTCACCTGGTCGCGGATGGCACAAGGAAGCCTGCGGAGGCGTGGGCTGACTGGTGGAATATCTGGGTTGATGGTCACTGTGCTGGAAACCGGTTATAGGAGCTGTGGCCTGGTTTGGAGCCTCCAAAGTGGAAAAGTTGACAGAGTTGCACGATCTAGTCTAAAAATGGATCCTAATAGTGGACGTTTCTAAACTTGACCTCGGGCGATCCTGAATAACTTTGCCCAACTAACCCAAAGTTAATGAATGTAGATTCAGTGGAATGGCTTATCTGCAAAACTATCAAGTTTCATTTCGTTAACTCTCAACATCGGAAGTTAGTGGAGGCCTATATTGTTCCCCTCTCACCACTTCACATTGATTTCAGAAGCCCATCGGTTGCGCGTCAACATTTGCTGTCAGAAACGTAGAGTAAGACTCAAATAATTTTCATACGTGGATAACAATACCTCATGTGCCAGATACCACAGCAACAAATTGTTGTAGCCTGGGAACTCGCGAACATCCCTATGCCTGTATTGTCACTTGAACAGAGGTGCAGTCAAGGGGAGGGGAGGGGGGTCCTCCCCTCCCCCAGCCTCAGCAGTTAAACATACACAAGATCACATGAAACATTTTGACATTTTCACGACGCAAAACCCCGAATTTTCGGAGCGCTTCGCCCACCGAAGGATTTTTGGTTTCTTAAATTTTTTTTCGGCCCGTCCCCTAAGGAAAATCCTGGCTACGTCGCTGCACTTGACTCGTGGTGCACTGAATCATTTTGTGGTCGAACCTATTCCAGATTCGAACGCACCCACGCCCGCCCAAGAGCCCGGACTTCAACCCCATTGAGAACGTGTGGACGGTGATGGTCCAAGAGCTCGAGGACAGGCTTCGCTTCAGCCCTCGACATCTCAGCCCAAACGAGCTCCAGGATATGCTACGGCAGAAATGGGAGAGTCTGCGGCAACGGACGACGTACTTCGCCCGACTGGCCTCGTTCAGGCGGGATCGCCTCGAAGCTGTTGTAGAGGCAGTTGGTGGAAACCGACTATTTAACGGAGCTGGTGCTGGGTGTGCGTGCGTGCGTGCATGCGTGCGTGTGTGTGTGTGTGTGGGGGGGGGGTGTATGTATGTGGGTGTGGGTGTGGGTGTGGGTGTGTGGGTGTGGGTGTGGGTGTGGGTGTGGTTGTGTGTGCGTGTGCGTGCGCGTGCGTGTGTTTGTGTGTGTGTGTGTAGGTGTGGGTCAAACTCTCTAGCCCGGGTCCGATTCCCGCTGCACCTCCACCACATCGTCCCGCACCAGATACGCTATCACGCTGGCAAGTTTGACAAATCCAGGTGAACTATTCATGCAATCCTCGGTATCGATAAATGCGGCCTCTACAGCCTACCTCTTAAATTCGTCCTTTAATTGGGTTATTTCACAGGTACCATCCCATCGCAAAGCAAAGTCCCGCACCCGTTTGACTGCGTCCATTGCCCCGGTAATCGGCACATTTGTAAAACGGGTGCTGGACTTTGCTGATAATGACGCGTTGCCCTTGCCGAGAAGATATATCATACAGCTAGTTGAGCATTGTGTTAGATTTGGTGCGTTTGAGTTCGAGGGTGCAGAATTTAGGTAGAGGGTTTAGCAATGGGCTCTCTGCTGAACGCTGTATTAGCCAACCTGTTCATGGAGGTGCTAGAGGTTGTCTACTTCCGCCCAATAGTTGGTAGCGAGTGTTTCTGGGTCCCGTATGTCGATGACTATTTCGCAATGTTACCACAGTATGTTGACCTAGATGCACTCGTGAACACACTAAGCAACATCAATCCACACATACAGTTCACCACTGTGACGGAACGGAACGGAAAGCTTCCATTTTTGGACATACTGTTAGATAGGACTGATGAAGAACTTCTTTTTAGTGTCTACCGTAAACCAACGAATAGGAACGACATCCTACACTTCTTTTCAGGGCATTCCACGAGGTCAAAGAGAGGGGTGGTCATAGGCTTCTTCCTGCTGGCCTACAGGATTTTCTCCCTCGATCGCCTCAATGGGGAGGTCAATTTCTAATAGATACGCTTAGAAAGCAAATACCCTCTTGATATACTCGGACTGAAGGAGAAGGCTCTAGATATTCATAGGTGTAGTAGGACGCGCAAATTGGGTAATAATCAGTTTATAGTGGTGCCTCCTTCCCACACCGCGGCAGGCATGTCCAAGTTCATGGGGGGGGGGGAGGATAAGGTTAATAGAATCGTCTGGACGTAAAATCATGGACTTAGTAGCCAGGGCACCGATACCTAAACCTACAAAGAGCAGACGTCGTTCTGTGGTATAAATGATTCCATGCAGTGGGTGTGGGAAGGCTTGTATTGGTGAGACAGGGCGTTCTCTTCAACAACGTGTCCAGGAACACAGGACCGATCTTGCATATCACAGGATGTCGAGCGCACTGGTAGTTCACGGGGAGAAGAAGGGGCACCTTCCACGATGGGATAGTGCCTGTGAAATAACCCAATTAAAGGACAAATTTAGGAGGAAGGCTGTAGAGGCCGCATTTATCGATACCGAGGATTGCATCAATAGTTCACCTGGATTTGTCAAGCTTGCCAGCGTGATAGCGTATCTGGTGTGGGACGATGTGGTGGAGGTGCAGCGGGCATCGGACCCGGGCTAGAGAGTTTGACCCACACCTACACACACAAACACATGCACACGCACGCACACACACACACACACACACACACACACACACACACACACACACACACACACACATACATACATACATACACGCACAAGGCGATGTGAATGATATTGGATCTGGCATTCTCGAATGCCATCCATGGTTTTGTGTATTCTGTTGTGTCGCCTTTCGCCATTGACGCAGTGTTTCGCACTATATCGTTCGTCAGCCCAGCGAGAGGTTGCGATACGTGTCACGTTTTGAACACAGGATTTCGAGTGCGCGATTGTGTTCTTAAAGTTTTTAAATTTTGTAATTGTGTCACCCTTGATTCGTTATTGGTTTTACGACACGTCGACCGTTGAGTCATATAGCGTCGCCAATCTCTCACGCCGATTGGTCGCGGGCGAAGAGTATCGACAGGTGAGACTCGAACCCACAATCTTTCGATTGTGAGACGAGCATCTTACCCCTAGACCACTCGTCCTCAATTGTGTCACCCTGAAGAAGGCCGGTGGCCGAAACGTTGGTGATTTGATTGTTGGTGAAAATATAGTTTTTCTCACTGTGCCACTTATATATATATATATATATATATATATATATATATATATATATTTCTCTCTCTCTCTCTCTCTCTCTCTCTCTCTCTCTCTCTCTCTCTCTCTCTCTCTCTCTCTCTAAATACACACACATATATATATATATATATATATATATATATATATATATATATAAATAACCCAACCCTAACCTCAAGCCTAACATCTATTGTCGTTATGTCGATGATATTTTCGTTGACGTGCGAAACGAACCACATCTTTGTCAACTTCAAAGCGCACTGAAGCCCGAGTCTTTACTTAATTGTACCACCGAAGACTGCAACTCCAACCGAATCAGCTTTCTCGAAAGTGACGTCAATCGTACAGACGGCACACTTAAGACAGAAGTACATTGGAAGAAAACCAATGTAGGTCAATGCCTCAATGCTAGCAGCGAATGTCCCGACCGCTTCAAGTTCAGCGTCGTCAGGACATTCGTGAGACGGGCCCTCGATCACTGCTCAGACTGGCAGTCTATCCATGCCGAATTGTTACGATCAAAACAAATACTAGTCAACAACGGTTTCAGCAATACCATAATTGACAACGTGATCAGTGCCTATGTCAACAAGGCGAAGCAGTCACCTATCAGAAATGAAACATCCAACGTGAAGCTGTTTTACCACAACTAAATGTCGACAACATGCAAAGTCGACGAGCGCATCATTCAACACATCGTAAAGCAAAATGTCAAACCAACCGACAAGTCTGACAAACTACAACTCTGCATACATTACAAGAGCAAGAACATCGATAGCCTCGTAATGAAAAACAACCCAGCCAACAGTAACAACCAGCTTCAACGTACCAATGTAATATACAAAGTATCATGCCTTCACGAAGATTGTAGACTTCGCCGCGTAAATTACATCGGTATGACGACAACTAACCTATCTCGTCGTCTCACGATGCACCTACAGGAGGGAGCACCATCGCAGCACATGCTCCAAGAATACCAACAGCGACTAACACGAACAGATCTGACACCGTAATCCTTAGAGCAACATCGGAAAAGCGACGTCTTAGAGTTCTCGAGGAAATTTCAATCCGGGAACAAGAACCTGTCCTGAACGTGCACACACGGTCGTGCATAACAATTGAATTGTTCAATAATTCCATCCGGTGAACAGTTGTACAGTGTGTGCTATGTACGTAGTGTATGTTTTCGAAATGTAAGCCTAGATTAACATTTCTTTCCAGAAGCGCTTGTAACAACAAAAAGTGTGATCTTTAACTCTAAAATGATTTACTTCTGACCATTTTGTATTACACATTTGTATGAACTGTGATAGCTAGATGAATGCCGAAATTATCTTTTGAAAATGGTGAAAGTACACCGAGACGTTAAGAATAAATGAATGATATCGGACGAATACTTTACGACCTAAATGAAGAGCAGAGACGAATAGTCCGGGAGTTGGAAAGATATACGAAAAAGCTTATCAAAGCAAGATATGCTGTGGTCTTTAACAAGACACGCCAACGTGAAAATATACTGCCGAAATACTTAATGTATATATATATATATATATATATATATATATATATATATATATATATATATATATATATATAATATATGTATATTATTCACAGATTACAGTTTCTTTGAAAACATATGACTTGGTATCTGAATACGTAAATGAAGTGCTTCGAATACAGTGGGAAACGACGCAGAGGAATAAGATGACACTTGACATACCAGTTGATGCAATGGGTTGCTTCCTCTGAACCCTCTTCGGGTGTTATTGAACGAGGGGGACAGGAGACGGAGCTTTGCCTAAGCTGGCGAAATCTTCTCAAGTTTAATAGGTCGACATGGGTTGATCCGTCTCATGCAAGCCACATCGCTTTTCATAGGCAAAAAAATCGCAGGCACTAAATATAGAATAATGCAGCTTTTTCAACATTTTACATTTCACCATGGAATCGAACAGATCACGGTAGGGAGGGTTCGGTTTCTTATACGTGTCCGGCGCTTATCATGTGACCCGGCGAGGGTGGACTGGTCAAGGATGTTCATGGCTAACCGGACGACCATATCGAGGCATTGATGGCACGCTAAACTTGGGACACAAGTCGCATGTTGACCTGGATTTGCAAGATTTGGTTTATGTTATCAGGGTCTACGCTACAACCTCGGCTTGGTGCCGACACGGATCACAAAATACACCCTTCAAAGCGTTGAACTGAGAAAAACATGTTCTCCCAGCGTGCAATATTTGCTTGAGAGCTGATTTCCTGTTGCATTGCAGAATGCTTACAGAACTTAACTTTTTTCATTGCATCAAAGGTCAAGTTCGTCGAACGTCGGAAGGCATATTTCATCGCTATCAACATTGATCAATATCATGATACATGCAAGTCATCACATTGGTGCCCATGCCACCTGAGCTTAACCTGAGAGAAAACGAAAAGAGAATAGAGCTAACCGGCCGACAATGGCGACAATGGCAGCATTTCCCGCATTCCACCTCTGATAATGACGTCGTAACTCCGTGACCAAGAACTCAAACCTAAGGACAGGTGCACCTGATTGGCACACAGTCAACTACGGACATTTTCAGCACAATTCATATGGTCGTTTGGCTCGGAAACATAACTGAACAATAAAGAGCCTCTGATAATGAGATGGGTATACGCGGTCGGTATAACGACGTCCTAGCCATCTCCATGCACTCCAGACTCATAATATTGCTCTGTACTATCCATTGGCACACAGCTAAGACCACTATTTACATTGATCTGTATTTTATATCAGCATAGTTCGAAGTATTGCTGGGGAGCCTGAGCAGAATCAGAATCACTGCTACGCTGAAGCTTCTTACCATGGCTCCGAACCCACTTCCAGATCGCGACACTCCAGTTCTATAGCACAATTTTGACAGGGAGTTTAACGTTCCCACATTGTCGAGAACGACCGCCTGGTACCTGTGTCCTGACTTTGCCTGGCAAATTGCCAACTGGCCATCCCAGCCGGAGGCGTGAAGAGTCAATCGCTTGAAGCGCTCGACAAGTGATGCCAAGACGGAAAGACCTTTGCAGGCTAGTGAGCTAACCGAGCGGCGATGTGTGTGTAAAAGTTACTTTGGACGTCGTTTAACACACAATATAATTGCAACAAATCAGCTGATTTTGCGTGATCCATAGCAAGCCATGGTGCAGTAACGTTTTTTTTACATTTGAGATTATGCGATTAGAAAACGGCACCACTCGCGTCATCGGCCGAAGCCTCGTATCGGGTATTTTCGAAAATGGCTGTTCCGGCCGCCAGGTGACAGTTGCGTGATCGCTCAATATCCAGATATATTACCAGTATGTTATAAAGTCCTAAAGTCATAAAATGTTAAGGCTTAATAAGAGCCACAGGGGCCCATCTGAGTTAAGCCTATCTAGAAAAGGTACTAAAAATGTACATACTCTCACCCCAATCAATCCCTTATCTCAAGTTCCTAGGGAGCTATATATCCCAGCCTATCTAGCACCATTCACTTGCTATTGTATAACACACTCAACAATTACAAACTCCTCCCATCCCATTATGCTACCATAGTTACACTACCTCGGTGTGAAATTTGTTTATTTCGTTTATAAAAATGCACAATGGGTTTTAATATCCTAGCTAAACTGCCGCACTGTAAAGTTACTTTCGGTATGGTGCATTACGTGAGTTTGAAGAGCTTAAGTAGGCCACTTTAGGTCACCGGTAAATGAAGTAATCTACGGGCGACAATAAAGATGCACCTAAGTCACACGCCAAAGACAAGAGGGCTCAAATAACTTCATGCGGCGAGCGGTGTATTTGATTCACCAACTTCGTAATGAAATACAAAATTGAAATAATAGGCCCAGTTACCTTGGATGAACTTTGACCTTGGATGGACAAAATACTAATCCCATGTTTTGTTTTGTTGATCGACAGAACTGAAAGTCACGTCTTCAGCACGTAAGACAAAATGTATGTTTGCTTTTTTGGTTGTGGGATAAAATTGGCTTATCCCAAGCCAGAAAGTACGATTATTCTTGGGTCGCAAAGGTTTGCAAAACCGTGGGTTTACAAAATGCATTAATATCACGGTTGGTGTTAATCGTGTGGTGTTAAACCTTTATATTTGACCGTGCCGGGGTGCTGACCTGTACAGCTAGTCCATTTGCTATTCATTCCCCACTACTGCTCGGGCGGTTAAACTGGAAATCACATAAAAGGCACGTGAAAGCCGGCATGAAGATAATTATTACATAAATCGTGCGTGTAACATTGTATGTCAAGCACGAGGATTAGACGGATGGTTTAAATATAATATTTAAATCACTCACTGCAAACCACAAGCGGCTTGGCTGATTTTTGTCCACTGTTGTTGGTATGATTCTTTTACCGCACGCCGGAACTAACCATTAGGATGAAAAGCCAGTTCGCTGCACCTTCAAATGTTTTCACTCAGGTCAGCCCGACGCCCTTGAATTACAGCCAACTCAAAGACGGTATTGCCAACAAAGAGCATGGATCGGGCGGACCATCAGCTGTCAGATACATTGGTCGGATAATTCAGCTGAAATGTACAAAATTGCCTTTCTCATACCGTCAAGATATAATTGTGCCTTGCGTGTCCCATTCTAGGATGCAGAATAATAGTGTAGAACTCAACATACAACTGTGGCATTAAATCATGCTCAGTCTCCAAGTAATTAAGGGTTGTTTCACACCAAGAATGACAGACTGCCCGATTATATTCGGTGTTGAAGCATTATACCTAAACTAAAAAATGTCTTATCGTTAAATATTTGGATGGCATCCTCTTTAATAAATATTTTAGCCGTACAGATATCTGAACATTGTCGCTTGCAATACAGTGCACAATATATACAATAAATAATAATGTATCATGCACCAGATGCCGTACGCTCAACAACGTGGGATTCTCAATGACTAAGTGAAATTTAATCATGTACTTCATTGATTTGTCGATGAATCTGAATTCAGCAAGCAAGTGCCGCCTCGGGATTTACCGCTCTGATAGCTCCGTTGTTTTGAGCGCTGTCTTGCACTGGTCTCCCCTGTCCTGGCAATATAAGGTTCGAGTCGCTTCACGTGCTACCTTTTAGCCCCCCCGGCTGGGAGGGCCAGTTGGCAACTGGAACGAAAAGGTTGAGAGCGAGCTATCGGGATGATCGTGTCGGTGCATTGACAGCACTTGAAGCGTTTTGCCAAATTTCTAGTGTATAACTGCAATTCATGGATCAGGTGGTGAGGTCAGGGTTCACGCAACAAACTCTGCTTTGCAAATGGATCCTGGTCCATAAAGACGCCCCAGCAAGATTTCGAACTACATTTCTAAAAAGTATAAATGTTGGACATTACATTATTATTTTAGGGCCAGAAAATCCTTCATTGACATCATAAACCTCCCATCTCCTTTCACTACATCTTTGCAACCGAGCTTCTTCCAACTTTTCCAGCTCATTCTATGCTGCCAAAGTGCGAAATCCACAGCTATCAATTGTTGCTTGTCGACAGGAGTCCAGTGGTAGCCTGCTCGTTGAACTGCCAATGTTGTTTGGCCGACTGAAGAATGCAAGGCGGGAACAGCGTAGATCCGTGTTTCTCACTTTATGGCTGCATGGTAAATGGTCATGTGACGACCACACAAGCGCATACCTGTGGCTGAGACACTGGCTTGTGGTGAATCTGGTAGACTGTCACGCAACGTATAACTGTGAAGCGGCGCAGCCTACCAGTCATTATTAGTGTGAAGCGGCACAGCCTACGTTTCTATTGGTCAGCAATAGTGAGAGTACCCTGGAGCATTCCACTGTAACCGAGTGTACAACGGACGTAAATGAGTCGAATTGAATATAATGCCGTACTAGCCTCACTGGCAACCCTGCATGAAAGCATGCTTCTACTAACCCACTATCAACAACTAACTCGCGGCGGCCGGCGTGATAGGCGGTGTGGACAATTACCCCCAGCTTACGCACGATAAAGACCCCATGGTGCTATTGACAAGAGTAGACCGATAGTAACTACTCTTCGACAAGAGTTGGTTTACTTTCCCGGCACCCTGACAAAATCAACTTTCTCATCACCCTTCCCCACCCCAACTACAAATTATCTTGCGGAGGAGTAAAGTAAAGCTAACAACATGGAACATCCTGGAGATGGCCTACGTCCAGCACCCCCCTCCAGCACCTTAACGTTGCATATACTATAAGGTAAGTCTCCCTTAACGTAAATGTACACTTGCCTTATATTTGATTGCAATACACACTCACTTTAAAGGCGGTGCAAATGACCTTGATGGTCCGGTACGCCTCTAAAAATCACTCCCCAATAAATAGTTGCGTTACGTCTCAAAGCCTGACGAACGGCTTTACTGGGCAGCGGCGGAGACGGCGGTGACGCACATCGGTCCCACGTAATCCTGCCTCTCTTTCATCCTCATACTACCGGAGGTTGACCTCACTTATGTGATGGTACGGTTAGACCGTGCACATCACGGGTGTTTTGTAGCAATTGGGTAAAATTGGGTAACAACACCTCCCTGGCTCTGCAATAGTCAGCATGAGCCACCACACCTCCACTTCCTATCCGTCCTACACCGTCTTCTCATGTCCTATATCTATCTATACCTCTCCATTATTATCTTACTTCCTATACTGTCTTCCCCGATCCTACACCCTAGGTTTTACATACTCCTAGGTGCTACACTAGCTCTGAAACTGGCTCTCAGTATTCCTCACAACCATTGTGCCCCAACCACCAACACATCCACACAACCTAACAATCACAACCTCTTAGGGACTCTCTTTATATCTCAGGGGTCCTGTTCTTCTCATAGCGACACCTTCCAAGCCTCTTGGGCTTCCCAGTCCAGGCCCCTCTGGCGCCCAGTGACCATTTTCAATCGTCAGGGATCCTCTCCAGCTGTTAGGGACCCTTCTCAGTCCTTGACAGTCTGCCTACCTTCAAGGGTTTTCTAGCTCCGACACTGGCCGTCAGTATTGCTACAACCATCGTTAGCCTTAGGGACTCTTCTTGGCTCTCAGGAGCCTCTGTTAGCCTTCAAGGGCCCTCTCAAGCTGCTAGAGGCCCGTCCTAATTATCGACAGCTCTTGTGGTTTCAAGAACATTCTAGCTCTGAGGCTGGACCTCGATATTCCTCACAGCAATCGCCAGCCAACAGGCAATTTTTTTTATCAATCTCTCATTGGACTTTGTTCATCCATTAGGGGCCGTTCTGAACCTCAGAAGATGCCCAGTCCAGTCCTCTCAGACGCTCATGAGATCCTCTTCGTCCATCAGGGCACTCTCCTCCCTTCAATGGCCCATCAAATTTAACAATTGTCCTGTCTAGCTCTCATCTCGGGGTCATTTCAGATCTCAGATGGGCCCTCACTCGTCCTCTTCAACTCCTAGGGGTGCTGTTCATCCCTCAGGGAACTTTTCAAATCCAAAGAGCATCCCAGACTTCTCCGACCCTCATGTGCTCTGTTTATTGCTCAGCTGTTAGGCCCAGTCCAGTTGAGACTGCTCTTTCCAGCTTGTATGGGCGGGTCCTCTCTTGTCTTCACGGCCCTTGCCAGCCCTCAGGGTGGACGTCTTGAGATCTCATTGGCCTTTTTCACACAAGCATTTAGGTGTGTTAACATCTTTCCTCGGTTGTATCTTGCCCCTCAGGGCGGTCGCCTGGAGGGCTCCATCGGACTCGACAGGGGGCGAGTGCCCCTTCATCCTTTGGACACGCCACTGCTTTTAACAGCCAGGGGCTATCCATGGGCTTAGAGGCCCTTTACGTAGCATCGGGAGCCCTCCGCTTCGGCCCGTATCGTCTCCTTAGCTCGGGGCCTCTTTTTCGGCATGAGGCCCGCTGTCAGCTCTGAGCCCCTCTCGATCAGCGTGAGCCAAAGTTGACCCAGCGGCCCTGCACGTCCGGCCCAGGCCCCCTCCTTCGGCCGAGGGACCCTCTACCACGGCTCAGGACACTCCGTCCGGACGGAGTCCCCTCTTTCAAAAGCTTGGGCCTCCTCCATTACGAAAGGGACCCCTGTGCAGTTTTGATACCCTCTGTCGGCCCAGAAGCCCTTCATACCGGCTCTGGGGCCTCACCGATGGCCTGGAATCCTCCCGCGGCTAGGGGTCCTCTCCGTCGGGGCATGAACCCCACTTAGCGATCCAGGGCCTCCTCTGTCAGGTCGAAGGACCTCTTCAAAAGCTTGAGCCCCTTCCCTGAGGTCCGGGGCCTTTGTACAGCTTGGACCCATGTGTGGACCTAATGACCCTTTCTGACGGCCAGAGGTCCTCTCTGGCAACTAGGGCCCCGCCGTCGTCTCCGGGGCCCTCATTGACGATTCGAGGTCTTTTCCGGCCAACCGGAGCACCCTTTTAAAAAACTTGGGCTCACCACATCAGGGGTCCTTTCTTCAGCTTGGGCCCGCCATCTGCCCAGGGGCCCTTCATATTGGCTCGGAACCCTTTCCGTCAGCTCGGGGCCCTTTCAACGATCCGGAGCCCCCTCCATCAATCTAGACGCCCTTCACGTTAACCAAGCCGACGGCCCCCAGCATCGTTTTCAGAGCACTCTCCGTTGATTCGGGGCTCTCTTTATCTGTTCGGGGCCATTTCTGTCAGCCCGTGGCCCCTTTCGTCGACCCAGGGTCCTACACGTCGGCCCAGGGAGCCCTTGCGGACCCCCTGCACCGACGCGTGGAGGGCCCCTCCGACCCTCTAGGAGGGGGCGGCTGCCCCTTCGCCCTCCCCTTGGCTGCTCCACTGCATCTGCCATTACAATTTTGCCAGCACATATAATGTTCACATATTAACCCGCCCAGTCTTTCCGGTCAGATCCTCACACCCCGTCTGGGGGGGGGTCGATAAATGCCTCCTCTAATCTCTAAACTAAGCGTCGCACAAAAACAAAAGAGGTGCCATCGGAAAGCGCTCGACGAGTAGTGTCCGAAACGACCCCAAAATTGTATCCCCCAAAGTGACGTCACTAGGGGTGAGGGTGGGGGTGGGGGTGGGGCCTATGTGATCACACGACTGACATCATTTTTTTGGCTCTGGGGAGTTCATTTAAGGGATATTTTAAAAACCAAAAATTATTTGGAATCAGAAATGGAAGGTAAAATCGATTCTGGCCGTAAAATGTTTGCCCACCCGAAAAAAAAATATTTTGAGTTTTCCATTTTCTTCAATTTTTATTTTTATAATGGGTAGAGCGGACCACAAAACATTGCTTGGTGTCAACTTCATCTCATAAAATGCTTACTTTAGCCAGGGTCTTCGATTTTAGCCATAATGGCAAATATGCAAAACATATACATCAAAACCAAAAAAAATCAAAAACTTCTCTAGTGCGTTTCGTTGCATCCCTAAAGCTAAGCAAACACCAAAAGTTGCATTCAAATATCTTTATCCGTTAAAGCGTGGCGATTGGTTGAACTTTATTTGCAGGTGACCTCACTTGACCTTCAATAACTCTTTGACCGTATATTGCCTGAACCCACAATTTTCACACAACATGCCAAATTCATGTGGGAAAGGTATGCGAAATTTCGGCGCGCTGTATCACGCCGTTTTTTCACTGTCTGCGGAAAACCTGAGGAGGGAGGGAGTGAGATATTACAGGGAAGGATCAGACACTTTTTCAATCTCTACCGGGTGCGTGTTGGGGAATCATTTGTTAGCAGCAAGCAACTGCCTGCCATGACAAAATCTCGTACGAGGGGATTCCCTCGTTCCCTCGTTCTATCGCTTGTATCGTTCCAAGGCGTGTCATGGTCTTGCCAGGATATGGGGGATCAAAAGCCAGTGCTGTGCCAGATCAGCCACCGTGGCCAGCAGAGGCGGTCTTCTTACGCCAAGATGGCAGTCTTCATGCGCACGCAAGAAGTGAAATAGACATGAAGGGCATATTTGATTACCTATAAATGACAACTACGTAATGGTCTTATTACAAGCATACCGAGCTCATTTTTTTGGATTTCTGGCATTTACGCTGACTGCTTTAAAGGAGTACTATAACATATCGATGGACTAAACGAAGACATGCTGATTGGCCTATAATGGGACATAATGGAGCCTCTCTAGATTTGTATATCGCCTGTGTAACATTGTTCATGTTTTACGTGTGTTATGCACCCGCCCGCCTGGGCCGACTGAGTCTGCCTCTGCGTGTAACGTGTGACGTCGCGCGCTGTCGGCCGCGGCGCGTCGCCGCTGGCCGGCGGTCGGCCGGCCGGACATCAGAGAGAGAGAGAGAGAGAGAGAGAGAGAGAGCGAGCCGTACGGTCGAGACGTACGGGTGTGCCGCTGTCGTAACCGTCATTGTAGTGCCCACAGAAACTGCCAAAAGACTGTCGGCACTTGTCATTTTTCGGCCCTTACTCACACCGTCAAATATAACGAAAACGTACCGCAATACTTTGAATGGGAGTTATCGCGACAACGAGACACCTAGACTACATCACGAGCCGACGAGACTACCCCACACCTGGGGAGGATGAGAAGATGTCAAAAGTGGTTCGGAATTATATTTCTGATAAAATTGCATACGACTTTGACAATAAGCCACATGGAGTAATGTTTCTAAGGTAACTGAATGAGACTTCAGCATGGTTTTCCTGCCAGATGAAGATACGACATAACTGCAAGTTATTTTTCATTTTATTCAGATTTTTCACCACAGAACTCTTGTGTCTGGTCCATGTGCAATCCGAATCCATGTCACAAAGAAGTACTTTCTGCGATACAATCCGTTTGCAAAAGTTCACCTTTTAACGCATGAAGCACTTTCCATTCATGTATGTACATACGTATGGCGGGCAGCTCCAGTAACAGCATCAGAAAACGGCACTAGGTCAAAATAAAACTGTCTTAATTTTCATATTTCCGTCTAGGATTGGACTGTTGGAGCGCTGGAAACAAGATGTCTGTTGGAATGATCCATTACGCAATCCGAATCCGCTAGTTCGTTATGCTGTAACCACATCAAATCCGACCATTGGTCCAGTGCCATCCGAGATCTACTGAAATACGTCACAGCTATGGCATGCACAAGAGGCAGCCGCATAGTTTTAATCGGCAATTTTGGGAAATGCCTGTAGGATTGCGCCCCCCCCCCCCCAAGTCCGCTCTTTTATTGAGGGCCAATTTATTTTCATAATGGTGGACTAAGTCAATGTTAAATAGAGATGGCGAGGTTTATGTCGTACATTTCTACCCCATTTTTGCTGTTTTGATATCAAGGTACGGAATACGAACGGGAATAACACTGGCTTTTTCGTAGCTGATCTTGGAGCTATCTATTAAAGAAATTTCATATTTTGGTGCTCAGGCTCCCTATTGAACGTCAAATACATGTAATCACCAACGGCAATGCTATGCAATACTAAAAGTATTCAACGAATCGGAAAAGAGGTTTCAATTTTAACACCATGTACTACAATGCTAGCAAACAATGGAACAAATCTTGTCACTTCCAAAATAATCTTACTTTCGTTGCCTTCCTCCCTGACCACCAAATGCACAGTCTGTATTCTCGCTCAGCTACGGAAATTGATGGGCGCCTTTGTATGGCTGTGATACACACTTCAAACCGCGAACTAGGAACATACCGCTCTTCTCGCACTCCCTATGGCATTTATGGGTGTTGCGAACCTTGTGCTATTATCGTCCGAGCCAGCACGTTAACAGCATGCTCGCTGGGGAATCCCTCACTGGCCTGCCAGGTATTGATTGGAAATGTGCCGACACAGATTGGGCCGGGCGGCGACATGTCCTCACGACGAGGCCTGCGGCCGACGTGCGGGGTGGCGCCGCCGTCGCGAAGGTCAGCCGGCGGTGTGCTCGCGGTCGACGAGCGTCGAGACCGACGCGCCGTCGGCACGGCCGGCACGCGGCGAAGGACGGCGGTCGACGCGGCCGACGCGCCGTCATTAATTTCGATCGCCGGCTCAGCTGGTGCGCGCGGCGGGTGGCGCGCGCACGCGCCGTCGCCGTCGGCCGGCAGTTGGTTTTTCTGGCGCCAGGTGGCCGTCGGCCGGCCCCGCTCTGGCTGCATGTCGGCCGATTTGCGGCCGAATGGTGCGTGTCGGCCGCCGCCAGTGTGAGCCGTGCCGACGACGAGGGACGCGTCGCGCGACATGACGTAGTCGACGCCCGCGCGGTGCTCGGTGTGCGCGGATCGCGGCCGGCGCGCGCGCTCGGCCGCCTTCTCGCGCGGCAACATGGCGGCCGCGCCAAGTCTGCACAACCAGGGCCACTTTTTCGTCAAAAAGAATTTCCACCGGCCCACCTACTGTCACCACTGCACTGATCTGCTTTGGGGCTTCATCGGCCAAGGCTACATTTGTGAAGGTCAGTAGGGAAAGAGTGTCGGCTGACACAGAGCTGTGCGCTTCACCAACACGCACGGCCCTCTTGCCAGGTGAGCACGCAAACAGTCGGACCGAGCAGCTCTGGTACTGCGGCGGCCCTCGAGCACATGCGGAGGTCGACCCTGGTGCGGCCGAACTTTCCACTATAGCTGGTGTCCAGTTGACATTGATGCTCTCGTGACCCATCAGACTGACGTGGACGTGCGCTGGGTCAGCCAATAATAATCGATGGCTGCTCGGAATGCCAAACAAACGAGAGTCACTCCGCTGCTACTGGTGCCTGGTATGCAACCGTGGCTACATCTCTTCTTACTTTGCAACTACAATTGACAAAATCGAGCCAATTAATCGGCTGGATGAAGTAGTGAATGGTCTCTTGTTCCACATAGTAGGCATTGTTTTGTCATTGGCTTGCGTGCAAGACTTAGCAGTCTAGCAGGTGACGCATAAATGACCTGCTAAATAGCATGTGTTACTTAGGAAGTCTTAAGCCCCGTCTGCATGACCCACTGAATATTGAAGACAATGGACGAGACAAGCTCCGAGAAGTAAATGATCGAAACAGGCGCCACGCCTGCCACGCCTCCTGTGTGGTTGCTGTTGGCTTTCAGCTCTGATTATTGGATGCCAGTCAGAATTTTACAGCGGATGGGCCATCCCTCCTTAGACTGAACTCATTGGAATTCAGCCAATTGCCAGGTTCCTTTTCAATTATATTTTGGGTATTAGTTTTCCAACCCATTTACATAGCCATATAAATGGGATTATAACCCTGCCTCTTGGCTACCTTCTCGCACACTGCAATCTAGTATATATCTAGTAGTTGGCGCATGTTAATACTGACATTTTGTTCCGTGGAAACTGATATATATATATATATATATATATATATATATATATATATATATATATATATATATATATATATATGGACCGGATAATTCTTAATCTTCTTCCGCTCCGTCCATGTACAACACAGATCAAAGTAGGGCGTTTCACGCGTTCAGCCATTCCCGCACGTGTTTATCACAGCTTGGCCTTCCGCACCAGCGCACAGCCTTGCCACGGTACTTCAAACTCAAGCCAAAAAGAGGAGACCTGAGAAAAATGGCTTCTTATGTTATAGTTCAGGGTTAAACACACTCAATTCGCTACCAGCTGAAATCACTTCATGGAAATATTCTCGCTGAACGCAGCTTAAGCGCTAACTTGCACTTCGCCACACGGCGAGGGAAAAAATTAACATTCTTGGGAAGAAATGCCCTTCCCTTATCTCACGCTGTTTCTATGCTCATGTAACATACTGGCAGACCTTCCTGTGCGGAGCAATGTTCCCCTAGTCCGGGACGAGATATCTTGTGCTCATTGTCGGGCGACACACCACTTCCTGTGTGGTCACAGAGACCCGCGCTGATATGGCATCAGCTGGCTTCTGGAGTCCGGCGCGACCGATGTCGCATGCCTACTGGCGTCCGCTGTCGTCCACAGTGCAGTGGTCAAATTGTAAGGCAGTTCAGGGAGACGTTCGCGTCGTTGTGCATGCGTATGCGGCCTATAGTAATGCGAAATGCTGCACCGCCACACTGTAATGTGCTGCGGCACAGTATGGACTGCCGGTGGCTGGTCGCCATGCCAAATCCCTGTAGCGTGCGTTGCCACCACCATCGCTCCTAGGAAAGCTTGATTTACGAGTGCTTCGACCAAAAGAGTGATCATGTAGCCCCCGGGAAACCCATCAACGACAAAGTGAAAGAGCTTAGGACAGGGTTGTACCAAGATCAAGTGGGGATCCCCGCTCTAACTTCAAACCCACGTTGTATGAACAATGCACCTCCATAGCTCCAATAGCAGCAAACGCAACATTCTAGCGCTAAGATGGAACTAAAATAATTGTGGTCTTTCATCACTGCGAACAACTGCGCCATCTCAAAATCTTCGTTCCGGTCAAGGTCACTGATATGAGGTCTTGTCAGTTGTGGCGTTGTTCATTGAAATTGGTGGGCAAAATTCAATTTAGGAGAACTCTACATTCTGAAAACGATCAAAGAGCATGCTCTAAACATTCTGGTTGCAAAACACCTGAAGAGGTAAATTAAATAAGGTTAATAAATAGGAAAGTAAGAATGTTATGTTCATCATGAATGCAAAGTTATTATTGATGGATTGTGTTTATTTATTATAAGGTAATAACGTATAAGGCAGCATGATAAGGTATTCACTTCCTATCAGGTCAGGTTCATTGACTTCCTATTTACTGTAATTGCAATGCTCAGCACCGCGTTTAATACCATGAAGACATGGGGTCAAGCCGAATGGCATGTATATTCTACAAACATCTTGGTTTTTGGGCTTACGGACAAACATCTTAAACAGAACGTTGCTGGCTTTCGTGACCTCATACCTGAATTAGTTTTCAACGCTGCCTACGTCATGTAACATGGCATTGGGTGGCCGGCCCATGACCTTTGATGATCTGATCTTGTGCGGAAGATATCATTTTACCGGATTTAATATTTCCATGGTATTTTTTTGTAATATGACGTAATGACTTATCAATGGACAAGTTTAACGTAATGGGTTTTTGGTTGCAAGAAAACGGTAATAATACTTCGTAGACGAAACTAAAATATGTTTATCACGGGAGAAGCATTTACAGCATAACTTAGTAATTTCACATTGTGCATGTGTAGCAGTGCATGCAATCAGTGATCAGTCGGTGTAGGCAGACATGATCAGTGATCAGCAGGTGTAGGCCAATGTCATCCAACATCTTCGAGAAGCATTTCCATGATGCGAAGTGAGCACGATGCCCTCTGCAACTGCTGCCATATTTTATGATATTGGTGGAGATAATGCAAAAAGGGATGACTATTGAATTGAAAACTGAAGTGATTCATTTGCTAGAACTGCTATGGATTTTAGATGGAGGACAAGGATTGTTGGCTTAATTTATACATGGAATGTCACCCATATTGTGGAATTTAACTGAGCTTGAGAAAAGCATTACAAGTATACTACTGCTGGGGTTTCTGCAGTTTATTGCAAAATGTAATGGAAGTCTGGCATTTTTGTGCTTTAAGGTATTCACGAGACAAATTGTGCACATTTTACCTACCGGAAGCAAAGTGGTTAGGTTTGGCTATGTCAGGCTTGGTTGGGTTTTTTAATCTTGAAAATTCTGGGTTTTTTTTTAATGTTTTTGAGAAACATTTGTTCTTAAAGAACGTTTAGGCCATATTTTTCCAGAAAATGTTTTTAGAGCAAAAATTGCTTCAATTTCGTGCACGTTTCAGATTTTTTTTTTCCCATGGGAGGTTAGATTATGTTCGGTTAGGCTATGTTACACTTATTCACTTTTTGCCTTATTTTTCTGCTGTATTACCCATCTGCAGGCCCACATTTGGTGTTATTTTGCTAGCCTTGTTTGCTTGCTTGCTTGAAAAGTATGCATTTGTAGAGAAAACGAGTAGCCACATCATGTTGACCACATTCATGAACATTGCGCTGGAAAAAAGAGTTCCAAGAATTAAAAAATTACCTAAAAGCACAACTTTGCCAAATATCTTGCAATCTTTAGCATGCTGCAGTCAGCTAGCAAATGTCAATTCTCTTCACTTAATGCTAATATGAAAGGGCTGTGGACATCCATGTTTCCAACAAGATGGATACTAACAAGTCACAGTTCCCATCTTTGGAAAAAGTATACTTTTATTTTTAGGGAGTTTTCACAAAACTGGAAGATAAAATCACCATTTTCAAGCTAAACCTCGATGTGAAAATCGTCAATGTTCACACTTCTGAGGAAAGTACTCTGGTTCCAGTCTCCCCCTCATCCATAGGCGTGCCCACGCCTGCCAAAATACTCGCACCCCTGTCTACCGGTGGTACATATACATAAAAATGTTCGTCACAGCAAGCGGGACCACTAGCAGAGATCACCGGACTGTCTCGGCGTGCAGAATCGCTCGACGTCCTCGTCTTGTCGGCCGTCGGGAGGCCGATGAACATTGCTTCTGGCTTACTTGCAGTTGCATTTGTATACACCGGCACAAACAAGAAAAATAGCGTCGTTTTCTACGACCCATTTGCCCCTGACGATCGGATGTAATCCAAGCTAAAACTGTCGCGCTTATTTCGAACTGGCAGCGTCCCAAATGAAATATATAATGGGCGGCAGTCAAGCATCGCTGAACTCTACAGATGTAACGTCACAGATATTTTGACCAATCACAAAGCAAGGCATTCTGATGTGCTTCTTTGAATTATTTAAGTAATTTAGGGATTTTAAAGAAATAATTGAATGACACCATCATCTTTAAAATTAAAAATCACTGGTGAAACTTGAAAAAATTATGGCTTGTCCCGACGTGAAACTTGTCCATTCATGCATACTTAGACATAGATCGAAATGAGTCTTTCAGTAATTTATGTACTGTCCCAGCATGACCTAGGGTCAAGTCACGAGCTCAGGTAGGCAGTTTGCAAAGATGTTTCAGTATTATTTCAGTTATCCTTGGAAACGACATTTTTATTCACCAAAGGCAATGTATGGACTTACTTAGCCTAACCTTACGTGACCTTACCTGACCTTCAGGGACCTGAACCGGCATGTACTATGGAAATTTCAATTTTGAAACGTTCGGGTACGTTTTTCTCTACGACGAATGATTAACAGACCCTGATCTTCATTCGTTATGCAGTTTGGTGACTTTAACATGGTTGCAAATGACGAATTAGGCTCCGGTATCCACATTGAGTACAGTGGCTTGTCAATGATGTTCCCTGGGTTTTTACCATGCATTATTTGGGGGTTGGTTTTCAAGCATTCAAGCATTCAAGCAATTTTGAATGGAACTGACCTACTTTTCCTGATTGGATCTGATGAAACTGACCTGATCCTTTTACACTATGACTGATCTAAATACATCCAGTAATTATATGTCTTGCAAAATAATGCCTAAAGCAAACCAACTTCTGCCTTGTTTGCCATTTCCAGATAAATGGTTAAAATTTTAAAAATAGTAGGTCAAGGTTATCATGTTAACATAATATGACGTCTGTCATATTATGTTAACATATCCCTGTCTGTCATATTATGTTGTCATATCCCTCCTCCCTTGTGGCCCGGCGAATGTGGATTTTTCAGCCAGCTGGGCTCGGACTAAGCAAAGTTACCCTTAACCCTTTCTTAACGTCACCAAAGGCGAAACATAAAGTGCGTGTTACCAATTTGTTCTGCTTATACATTTTATCTTATTACCATGTACCGCTCCAGCGCTGGGTGTTGAAATAAATCGCTGAGAAGATGTGACGCGCAACATTATACATTTTTCCTTGCTCTAATCATGGCGTAGACTATATAACGTTAGCCACAACCCAAAAGGCAAACTTGTGTAAGCATGAGACTCCCAATATCCAGAGTTGTCGATGTACGTCTATATCTGGCCAATCTGTTGCTTCAAGGCTGAGGAAAGTTGATTAGAAAGTGCGACTTCTGAAAATTCAATTATTTACACTTGACTTGATCCTTAGAATCGTCCATCCCAATTATTGGAATTGCTATGCCCTCGAACGCGCATGGTGCAGAGTTATTGATCGTCGTTTCAATCAGTTGCATGCGATCGTGCTTTCCTGAGATAGACGGAAGGGGACGGCCGCTTGCCCCTCCCCTCCGAGCAACGGCGTTTGGCCAGGACCCCAATCAATGCCGAGCTGAAATGCCATGTCACCGTCTTCTCTTGCTAATATTGGGTAATGCTGTCTACAGCAGTAGACCGTATGCGTGCTGCTCAATATTTCAGGTCGTGACGAACGTGCTTTTGTGTTTCAGTGTGCAACTTTGTCATCCACGACCGGTGCCGTGTCTCACTCGTCTTTTGTGTTTCAGTGTGCAACTTTGTCATCCACGACCGGTGCCGTGTCTCACTCGTCACGCCGTGCTTCACCATCGCAGTCGCCTTTATTAAGGTGAGAGCTGTAGCTGCATTTGGTTCTTTCATACACGTTGTTGCTGCACAGGTGTGCAATTCTTAGTTTAACCCGGCCGCCCTACTTGCGTATTGTTTATAGTGGCAGCCACTGGCTAGGTCCTTTTTTGCTCTGACCCAATCTTCAGGAATTAGGTGTCGGGTCGCATTGATTTTACCACTAAGTGACGGCCCGTCAAAGTGGAATGAACTGATTTGGCTGTCGTTGACATAGCTGACCTGAGTTGCCTCATAGGTTACGCCAATGGTCAATTTAAACATTTTTTGGGCCGCTAGTTGTGCACTCTAAATTTCGCTCTTTAATAGATTCTACAGATTGCTAGTATCCGACTACATAGATGACAAATAAATGCATGCAGTTCATAAGTGATCTAGACCTGATAGGTCAAAAGAGTTCCAGCAGTCAATGTTTCCGTTTATGTGGGTGGCATCCACCATAGCTTCTTTGAATGAGAATTTAACAAGGATGTTATCATTTTGTGTTATCGCTAGATAATCACTTCCGCGCATGACATTTACGTTTCGCAAGGTCATGCACAGTCATGGAGCATCAGATGTCATGTAAAGGTCACTGATCTCTGACGACATTCTTACATTTGGACCGCTTTGTGCTATTGGGTTTCATGCTGAATTGGAATTTGGTGCCAATTATTATCCTATTGCACCACTCCATATTGCTCATTCAGATAAGAATGTCTACTGGTCAAAACACGCCATTGCTCCAATGCATAGACAACGCAACAAAATCACTTTTGATCCCACTGCAGGGGAGTTTACTAGAATATCAGGTATTGATCGCACCAAAGACCACAAACAATGCTCAGGGACTCAAAGTATGACTATAGCCCACCCAGTTGACCTACACGAGACTTCTTCCGTAGGGCCTCGGCTATCAGGTGAGAGCCAACTACTTTTGCCACATAAGCAGAATGCCAATTACCATCACTTGGCAATGTGCGTGAGCTTCATCTTAAGACCACAAACAATGCTCAGGGACTCAAAGTATGACTATAGCCCACCCAGTTGACCTACACGAGACTTCTTCCGTAGGGCCTCGGCTATCAGGTGAGAGCCAACTAGTTTTGCCACATAAGCAGAATACCAATTACCATCACTTGGCAATGTGCGTGAGCTTCATCTTAAGAACTGGTTAGATAGATGCAAAAGTAATGATTTTGGTCACATCTCGAGACGTTTCCAGATCTTCTTTTTTCCGTCGCAGCAGTAACCGAGCCGCCATTGGAGGGAAAATAGGTGGCTAGGGGTCACACCAAGTGGGTTGTATGTATAAAGCATTGGCTGGGTACGTGGTGTGGGATACTTCTGATCCACGACTCTATAATCGAGAGAGAGAGAGAGAGAGAGAGAGAGAGAGAGAGAGAGAGAGAGAGAGAGAGAGAGAGAGAGAGAGAGAGAGAGAGAGAGAGAGAGAGAGAGAGAGAGAGAGAGAGAGAGAGAGAGAGAGAGAGAGAGAGAGAGAGAGAGAGAGAGAGAGAGAGAGAGAGAGAGAGAGAGAGAGAGAGAGAGAGAGAGAGAGAAAGTGAGAGTGAGACGGTGGAGAGCAGAAACAAACAAAACAAACACGAAGCTCAAATTATATTTTGTTGCATTCATCCTTGCCATCCTGGTGTGTGATTGTTGGAGTCACAGAGTAACACTTGACATATGAGAAGGTGGAGACACCTAATTCTACTTTCGCGTCTTCAAGTGCTTTCATATACGTACGGTGTTTGGTAAGATGCCATGTACCCAGCGTGCACCGGTGCTTTGCACTTCGCAAATAAACACACCGTTCTCCCCGATCACTGTCGGCACTTGGCTACGTCGTTGGTCCCGTCCCTGAACAGTGCGATGCCATGTCGCACCGGAAGTTGTCGCTCAAGTGTCTGCCTGCCCGTAGTGTCGCACCGGATGTTGTCGCCCAGGTGTCTGACTGCCCCGTAGTGTCCACCGCAGCACATACAGAAGCATACCCGGAAATTTAGTAACAGGAGGAGCGGGAGGCCGCATTTGGCGCTTTTTCAACTAGAAGCCAGAAAATTGACGTGGGAAAACGGAAATGTTTGATCGCTAAATGAGGTGGCCGCCCCCCCCCCCCCCAATCCCATTTGGCGCGCTAGTGCCCAGATGGGATGTGGGGCGGTCTGGTGCGTGTAGTCCTGCACACACCGCTGGTTCTTCCCATCTATAAAATATCCCCATCCCAGAATGCACCTGTGTATATGTATATATATATATATATATATATATATATATATATATATATATATATATGCATATGTCCAAATATGTTCGCATATGTAGTCAGCTCAGCTTAAACCACACAACTGTCGTTTGCTGGCAATGGTACTTAGCGCCGGATGTCTGCTTTTCGACTTCGCCACAATCATGACTGAAATGCCGAGATGCATCGCTGAGAACGGCTCCGGGCTGTTGTCGGGTCAGCTGGGGCTGAGTGGTGTGACCTGTTGTCGGGTCAGCTGGGGCTGAGTGGTGTGACCTGTTGTCGGGTCAGCTGGGGCTGAGTGGTGTGACCTGTTGTCGGGTCAGCTGGGGCTGAGTGGTGTGACCTGTTGTCGGGTCAGCTGGGGCTGAGTGGTGTGACCTGTTGTCGGGTCAGCTGGGGTTGAGTGGTGTGACCTGTTGTCGGGTCAGCTGGGGCTGAGTGGTGTGACCTGTTGTCGGGTCAGCTGGGGCTGAGTGGTGTGACCTGTTGTCGGGTCAGCTGGGGCTGAGTGGTGTGACCTGTTGTCGGGTCAGCTGGGGCTCAGTGGTGTGACCTGTTGTCGGGTCAGCTGGGGCTGAGTGGTGTGACCTGTTGTCGGGTCAGCTGGGTCTCAGTAGTGTGACCTGTTGTCGGGTCAGCTGGGGCTTAGTGGTGTGACCTGTTGTCGGGTCAGCTGGGGCTGAGTGGTGTGACCTGTTGTCGGGTCAGCTGGGGCTGAGTGGTGTGAGCTGTGTGTCCTGTCCGCCAGAGCCCGGTGATACATGAGGCCGGTCGGGTCAGCTCTGGGGCTGAGTGGTGTGACCTGTTGTCGGGTCAGCTGGGGCTGAGTGGTGTGACCTGTTGTCGGGTCAGCTGGGGCTGAGTGGTGTGACCTGTTGTCGGGTCAGCTGGGGCTGAGTGGTGTGACCTGTTGTCGGGTCAGCTGGGGCTCAGTGGTGTGACCTGTTGTCGGGTCAGCTGGGGCTCAGTGGTGTGACCTGTTGTCGGGTCAGCTGGGGGGGCTCAGTGGTGTGACCTGTTGTCGGGTCAGCTGGGGCTCAGTGGTGTGACCTGTTGTCGGGTCAGCTGGGGCTGAGTGGTGTGACCTGTTGTCGGGTCAGCTGGGGCTGAGTGGTGTGACCTGTTGTCGGGTCAGCTGGGGCTGAGTGGTGTGACCTGTTGTCGGGTCAGCTGGGGCTGAGTGGTGTGACCTGTTGTCGGGTCAGCTGGGGCTGAGTGGTGTGACCTGTTGTCGGGTCAGCTGGGGCTCAGTGGTGTGACCTGTTGTCGAGTCAGCTGGGGCTGAGTGGTGTGACCTGTTGTCGGGTCAGCTGGGGCTGAGTGGTGTGACCTGTTGTCGGGTCAGCTGGGGCTGAGTGGTGTGACCTGTTGTCGGGTCAGCTGGGGCTCAGTGGTGTGACCTGTTGTCGGGTCAGCTGGGGCTCAGTGGTGTGACCTGTTGTCGGGTCAGCTGGGGCTGAGTGGTGTGACCTGTTGTCGGGTCAGCTGGAGCTGAGTGGTGTGACCTGTTGTCGGGTCACCTGGGGTTCAGTGGTGTGACCTGTTGTCGGGTCAGCTGGGGCTCAGTGGTGTGACCTGTTGTCGGGTCAGCTGGGGCTCAGTGGTGTGACCTGTTGTCGGGTCAGCTGGGGCTCAGTGGTGTGACCCGTGTGTCCTGTCCGCCAGAGCCCGGTGGCACACTGCTGGGTGGAGCCGGGCCACTATAAGCGCCGCTTTTGCAACATCTGCAGGAAGCGGCTCGACGACACTTGGGCTCTGCGCTGCGAAGGTAAGAGCTAGGCAGTGCCATCCGGCCTGGTGTACCGGCGACCACAAGCCTACCAGTTGTGGCAGCCACTTCCCATTTCTAGTCAGAGCGTCACCCTGCGAATGTGACAGGACTGCTTCGGCGATAGCGGACTGTCGCAACATTTTTATGTCGATGTGCTAGAAAACATTGAGTGTTAATGAATTTCTTTGTGCCTTTTTAGTGTTCTTATCAATCACGATCTTCAATATTTAATTCTATCATTCACCAATGCGATGCTATATTATTTGTTTGTTTTTTTAGATTGGATGGTTGCAAAATGGTATTGCCATTGCAAGCATATATCAGCTAAGGAATACTTTTTTGGGAAAGAAACGAAATTCTCACATGTTACCTCATATCAGGAGGGATCCAGAAATTGTCATCGGGGGGGGGAGGGACGGACTTGTTTGGAAGGGCGCCACTGCAAAGGTATCTGGAGGGGCGCCTTTTCTTGTCGAGGAGCGTCTCTGGCCGGAAAATTTGAGGGAGAGGGGGGGGATGCACTCGAGCGTTCCGGGAGGGGTGCCTTTCCTTCCAAGTGGGTGACTTTTCCTCTCGGAGGGGCGCCTCTGACTGATAGATGGTCTCGTATTAAGCCTTATCCAAGGGTGTTGACTTCTGAAAATTATTGGGGGGGGGGGCAAAATACATGAAGGCAATTGGCAAGCCCAAATGGATTGGGGGCACACTCCATGGGGCCTTATTTTAATAAGTTGAAATTATTGGAGGGGCAAAGCCAACATTGAAGGGGCACTCGCCCCTTAAAGTATATATAGCAACACCCCTGGCCTTATCACTTGGTGATTTATGACTCTATTATTTATTTAGTGGAACTTGCGAATATGTTGGATATTACGTAGCTGTGGGCATGGGTCAAGCTGACTAGATTGTGGCCCAAGCTGATGCCAGTAATTGACCAAGCAGGTGGGATTATGCTTTCCCTTATCACAAAAGTGTGAACAGCTTTTCCAAATTACCACCAACAGAGCATGCTTTACCAATTACCCCCAAAACGTTTATAGCAACCCAATGTAGAGCTGACTTCACTTCAGTTGTGTTGACTTTTCCAAAAGTTGACGGATGAATCAAATGCCGGTACCACGGCATGCCGCTGATGCCGACATTTCAGATCAGTCTGACTCCGAAATAGTTGTGGGTGGTGAAGCATTTTTAAGGGCAATCACGCTTTACCTCAGTTACGTCAGATATCTGCCATAATGTTGTTGAATGGCAGACAGTTCGAAAGCAATGTAGGATGGCCTGTAACGGTTTTTAACTAAAACTATACTAAAACTATACTTAAAGAACGAAAAATTAGTTTTTTAACATTAAGGTGAAAATATTTATTTATTACAACGCCTGACGTTTCGGTGTCATACCTTCTTCACTCTTTGTTTGCCCTTGAAGAAGGTATGACATCGAAACGTCGGGCGTTGTAAAAAGTAATATTTTCACCTTAATGTTAAAAAAACTAATGCCGTTACAGGCTATCCTACACTATCTGCCCTAACTTTGAGTACGGATCGTCGCAGAAGGTGTCAACAGTCAAATTAATTACGAAGGAAAGGGGCCCTAAGTTTCAGCCCATTCTGTTGCTTCACTGGTCGGCTATTTACGACAAAAATGTTGGAGGATGATTACTACGCGGGCTAAGGCATCATTGCTAATCTAATGCACGCATACCTAGCCAAAGTTTGTGTTCTGTTGATGTTCTTTCTGTGTTTGCACCCTGCAGGCTCGCTGTGAGGGACGGTGCTCGCTCGATGTGAGAGCACCACGTCCGTGATCGCCACCCGTTCACACCTGTGTGTCGCGGTGCCAGTAACGTCCCGTCTCCCACGCCCGTGATCGCCACCCGCTCACACATGTGTCGCGGTGCCAGTAACGTCCCGTCTCCCACGTCCGTGATCGCCACCCGCTCACACCTGCGTCGCGGTGCCAGTAACGTCCCGTCTCCCACGCCCGTGATCGCCACCCGCTCACACATGTGTCGCGGTGCCAGTAACGTCCCGTCTCCCACGTCCGTGATCGCCACCCGCTCACACCTGCGTCGCGGTGCCAGTAACGTCCCGTCTCCCACGCCCGTGATCGCCACCCGTTCACACCTGTGTGTCGCGGTGCCAGTAACGTCCCGTCTCCCACGCCCGTGATCGCCACCCGCTCACCTGTGTCGCGGTGCCAGTAACGTGCCGTTCCACGCCCGTGATCGCCACCCGTTCACACCTGTGTGTCGCGGTGCCAGTAACGTCCCGTCTCCCACGCCCGTGATCGCCACCCGTTCACACCTGTGTGTCGCGGTGCCAGTAACGTCCCGTCTCCCACGCCCGTGATCGCCACCCGCTCACACCTGTGTCGCGGTGCCAGTAACGTGCCGTCTCCCACGTCCGTGATCGCCACCCGCTCACACCTGTGTCGCGGTGCCAGTAACGTCCCGTCTCGCCCGTCCAGTGTGCGAGTACTACGTGCACGTGGAGTGCCAGGAGTTCGCCGTGCCCAACTGCAAGACCAGCTCCGAGTTCATCCCGGGTCAGAAGTTGTGCGACGTGAGTCACCCGCACCTGTGGCGCGAGGGCAACCTGCCCAGCAACTCCAAGTGTGCCGTGTGTCGCAAGACGTGCTGGTCGTCCGAGTGTCTGACCGGCATGCGCTGCGAGTGGTGCGTCACCACGGTGAGTACGGCTCGTCCGCGGCCGGGCCGTTTTTGCTCATACACACACGCACACACAGAGGCGTACGAGCTGCCGGTATCGCACACCTGTCGCTGCTGTCTATCGACATTGTGAACATGGCCGTCGAAGGACGGGGTGCCCTGCGGCGCGACGGTGCCGAGTTGGTGTGATCGGTGTGACGTGTTCATGCCGAGCGGCACGGCCGGGCCGATTCGCACGTCACAACTGTCATCGCACGGCCAGTCAACGGGTGTCCACACAGCAAGTCAACGGATGTCCACACAGCAAGTCAACAGCCGCCAATGCAGCGGCACAGCAGGCTGTCTCCACGCAGCACAACCGCCATTTTTGCAGATATGCTGACTATCATTCGCATAAAGCCCTCAACTATCATCCGCCCAGCACAAACCGCTAATATTCCTGCCACGCAGCTAATTGTCATCTGCGCAATGTAGGCAACTGACATCCACACAACACAGAAGGCTATCGTCCGTACAATACAGCCAACTGTAGTCCACACAGGCTGTTGCCTGTTATCCATACAAACGTCAGCTGTCCTATAATCTGTGTTCACTGTTTTATACACACTACAACTGTTTTATGCTGTCTGTATTGCCTATGCACCATTTGTATGGTCGTAAGCCTGGTCTCTTCAGGATATTAGACGCTACCTTGATGTATTGTGAGTTATTACGGGTGAGATTGAAGGCAGAGTGCTCTTTCCCATGCAGCAAGAAAAAAACTGAAGTGGCCTGCCGCTTTTGGAACACTTCTTACTTTCCGACAGTAGAATCACTGAATTCACGCGGATATTATGTTTATTTCTTATGAGCGGAATTCATATGTACAAAGATTTAGCCTGTCTACGTTCCCTCCTGCACTAAGTGAAATGATGTTCTGTTTTTGATGCTTCGACGTCTTTATCCAGCGACGGACGTGTTTTTTTATCGCGCCTTTTCACCACGAGTAATATAAGCATAGCGTCCGTGAAATTACTATTTATTGATCTCGGATAATATGGAATGTATTATTTGGCTCTTTTAATGCGTACTCTGTGTCGTGAGTATTAAGACTGGCTAAGATACTTCAATGCCTGAATATAATTATTATATTCAGCGTAAGATTTCACATTGCAACTTCAATCTACCACACATAGTTCGAAGCATTTTCGAAGTTGAAGAGATGCAATTTACGAGACCTTGCTTGTGATCCGTATTCCTGTTTTCTTATCGTTGCTCAATGAAAGGGAACCTTTTTACAGGTACACGCGCCATGTATGAAACACATTCCACCTGAGTGCAAATTCGGTGCCATGAAGCCACTTTGTCTACCCCCTAGTGCAGGTGAGGTATTTGTCTACCCTAGTACAGGTAAGGTATTTGTCTAGCTCCTAGTGCTGGTGAGGTTTTCCTGCTCCCGGTGCGGATCAGGTAGTGGCCTAACCTTGGTGTGAACGGTGTAGTTACAGACTCCCAGTGATTGTGGTATTGCCGACGCTGGAGAATGCGTCAAAGACGGTAAAATTTTGCGCAAAATTCCTTTTGTACTTCTATTTTCCTTTCTATTACTCTCCTCTTTTTAATTCCCCACACTACTGTTATTAAATCGTCAGCAGATGTTTATGGTACATATCATCATGACCGAGTGCTTATTCATGTATGTGTGAGTACGTGCCACTTGGGTAGAACATAGATCACGCTTTTCATGGTCTCAACCAAGCCCAACGCGGCACTTACCTAACGGAATGTGCCATCTAGAAACCCAACAGTTGATAATAGTTCATTGAACGAGTTAGATTATATGTAATGTTATGACACAAGATTCACCGGAAAAATATACCGATGATTCGGCTTAACCCCGTCATCAGGGTGATAAGTAGGATATTTTGAAATATCTTACTTCGTGATAAGATATCTTACAGGGTGATAAGTAAGATATTTGAAATATCTTATTCATCATCCTAATCGAAGCGTTGAGCCGAAAAGTTGGGGTATTTTTCGGTGAATATAACACCTTATGCCGTAACACTTTTAATCTAAGTCCGGCAGTGCTGTTTGAAGCCGCTGTGTTGCTGTAAGGCGATGCCTCATCGCGTCGTCAAGTACTGTTGCTGTCGTCTGGAGCGACTGCCACCGTCACGGTATCCTGTGACAATCACGATGTGTTCTTATTGCCACACGCCATATGGAATATGGCGTGCTTTGCGAGTTACTGCCATCGTCACGGAATATTATTGCCACCACGGGATGATGTCATCGTCTGAAGATACCGTTACTGTGAAAGGGTGTCGTGTCCGTTATGAGTGAGTATCACTCATATGGCCCGGGCGTTCCCGTCGTGCTATTGTTTCTTGATCACTTGTGGTTACCATGAATTCGAGGCAAAAGTGAAATAATAACCAGATTCGCCAAGTCCTGCTGCCGCGTCCAAGCAACCCTCGTTACAAACTTCGTCATCCCCTGCTCTTGCCATGGTAGCACACTGCCCAATCCAACATTCCGCAGAGGGTATTGGTTGAACTGTTATTTCGCCAGGGCTTGATGCCATCCAGGTTTTTTGTGAAGTTTTCGTGAATAATTTATATCTGGGCTTGACGCTGAAAGCGCGCGTTGCATATCATTGGGTTGCTTCGCACACCGTAATTGTGACGGTGGCACATTCTAGCACAGTGCAGGCCCCGGTGATTACGTTCGTCGAAACATTGTCGGCCGTAGTATGTGGTGACGCTGCATGTCACTGCTTCATACAGCCTGAAGTATGACCTGCGACCGCCGAGGTCGTCCGGTGTTGCCATTCGGTAGTGAAGAAATATTTTGTTTCAGGGAGATGCCCAGAGGAACAGCACGGTAGATAATTTTTGTATCTGTGTTCATAGAGTTTAGCTGGCTCTGCTTATAGAGGATCACATATTGTGCCATTGCTGTATGAAAATACACAATACTACTTTGATTTTTTCCTTCCAATATCGAAAGATTCCGACGTTTTGCAATGGCCACTTACTGTTGGATTGTGGCTACAGAATGAACCTATGTGCAATAAAGTAAGACTCGAATATGCTATGGGTAAATGTATGAATTCCCTGCTATATATGCAATGGTAAATCAATAAACAATGGAGAAGGAACACGTCAAAGCAAATTAACCACACCCTCATGCCCCGGTCTAGTTCGCTACCGCCCATGACACCAGAGTGTTGACGCACAATGTCGTCCATTTTCTGAATTAGAGAGCAACATGAGCTGGATTCTTCTCACTTATTTCAGATTGGATTGGATTTGGATCGAATTGCGTATAATTTTGACGGAACTTGAATTTAAATGTAATTTTGGGTTGATCTCGTAACTATATTGTTGCTCTGCTTTATCTGTAAAAAGTTTGAATTGTTATTGGAGAGGCCCATTCTCCCAGAAAAAAAAGTTTTTGTTCAATGCTCCCTCGAATTCTTTTGTATTACCCCTGGCATGCAGAATTTAACCCTCGCGAACTTCAGCAATATTCCCCGATGAATAAGTGGAAAACCAGCAGGAATTGACCTGCCACCCAGGACGGTTGTTTCCAGGCGACTGACCGCCACCGTCAACGTCGCGACTATACCCTGTAGTGCGGCCAGCGTACTGGTGCCCGAAAACACTGCGCCGAATGGCACCTTTTGCGCTGCTGACTATCTTCCCGCCATGCTGACACCGGGCCTGAAGCCGAGGCTTCTAAGAATCTGCCAGCTGCGGTAGCCAGTTAGCCAAGAGCAGCTTCCCCTGACGGCAGCGATCATGCTGCCCAAGCCTGCGGCAGCCGTTCAAGAAATAGCCTTCAACAGCTTACGGACGTGTGGGGCATCTCCTGCTGCACCCAGTTCTAAGTACATCCGCAGGAGCAGCTGGAACGGCTTTTGGTCTCCGAGCTGCTGGCGTGGTAATTGGTCTTCTAGAAGGGCCCCTCGCGATTGCGCCAACCTATGTCTCAGGGAGTCAATAAGGGTCACGAAACCGGGCGTCTTGGCCGTGATAATATCCGCACCTGAGTGGTGATCAGCACAGAAAGGCTTGCCACCAGCAAGTTGAACTTGGTCTTCTTGGATTCCAGCCACCCGAAACGCAGTCCGTCTGCGTCGGCTAGAGGTCTGTCTTTTCCGGAAAAAGGAGAAAACTGTGACAGCCTAAACGCGGCCAGCCGCTTGCTTGCAGATGTAGGAGTCAGGGGTACAGGGATACAGGGGCAGGGAACTGTGGGCATGTGCCTCCCTCCCATGGAAGATGGCCGCTCCTCCGGCCGGGAAAAGACGCCCATCCGGGAAGGCACGACCGAACCCATTATATATTTTTAGTCAGAAGCGCCCCTCCGAAAGAAAAGGTGCCTCTTCAGTGTGCTCGATTGGACCCACTCGAATTTTTCGGACAGAAGCTTCCCTCGGAAGGAAAAGACACCCCTCCAGGCAGTAGCGGGTTCACAAATTGTCATGAGGGGAACTTGGTCTCTGGAAGCCTTTAGCTGAAACACTTGACGGGTGGGGTGCACAAGGGCCTTCCTGGAGGGGCATCTGTACATTCCAAGATAAGCAACTGGCTGAAAAAATTAGAGGGGTCACTCAAATACACTGGATGGGGGGGGGGGTCTTTCCTTCCAAGGAGCGCCTCTGGCTGAATAATTCGAGGGGATGCACTCGAGCGCACTGACAGGGCGCCTTTTCCTCTGAGAGCAGCGCCTCTGGCTGGAATATTCGATGGGTCGATGGGAATGCACTCGAGCTTTCACGGAGTGAAGGGGCACACATTTCCATGGAGCACATGCCTTCAGTGCCACTCCTGTGTCCGCCCCTGCCTCAAAGTACTTTTGCAGTGGCGCCCCTCCAAAGAAATGGCGCCCCTTCAGGCAAGTGCCCGCATCACAATTCCTGAATCCGCCCCTGGCAGGAATCCCTGTCGCTGACAGGGCGACGCGACGCGGACGTCAAAATGCTTGGTATTGAAAATTACTTTTTCACATCAGGGTCTTTTTCCCGAGGCTACAGCATGGTGTATGACCCATCACCTTCACAGGCACGCACCTATTTGGGGAGTGGCGATGCATACGTATTTTACCATATACCTAAGACATATAGGATGTATAAAACGGAGAGACATCAGAAATGGATACTTCTTAGAACAGCTACAGAGACGCGAAAATAGCACAGAAGCAGCAAAGCATTTACATGCAGTGCTTTTAGTACACAATGAATTCGAACCTTCTTAATTCGATAGCATAAGCTATCAGACAGCCAGACAGAGAGTGGTGCGCATTTGATGCCTTGTACTGTACTTCCTTGCTGTTATTCCGGCCTTCGCGTTCGCAGAAACCACGCTTGCTCGCATGTGGCCTGGTTTTGTTCATAGCCTTGCATTTCCCCTGCCCATGTGTACCGGCTTCTTTTCCGAGATAGTTGTGCAGTCTCACACACTCAGTACTTCAATATTGATAGTCCACGTATAGCAAGTGTGCGTCTGTGATAATACAGGCAGCAAATGTCCATGCACAATGTTTTCGTTTGCCGTTGGTGATGAGGGACCCAATTCAATACCAATAACATTTGTTCTGCCGCTTAAATTTAGAAACGATACAAGACATGGATCGAGATCATTTTGCATCGCTCACAACGGCTGCTTCCTTCCACCCCATACATACCCTTACTAGTAGGGCACTGATACTGGTAACGGGGTTGAGGCTACAGGGGTGTAATATGATTGGTTACAAGTGTGTGATATGGTCACACACATGCACTTGTACATCTTTGTGTTGTAGTCTGGCTGTTGGTGGGAGACCGCGGCAGATGGCAAATGACAGTGTCGTTCCTAAATACTTCTGAGTTGAGTGTTGTACCCTCAGATCATTAAAGGCAGATGCGTTGTATTATTTTCTTCATCAGGACATTTTGGAACAGCCATCACACCTTCATGTTTTCATGACAAGTCACTAGAATGTGAAGGTCAGAAAGGGTTTGATTTGGTTTAGATTGCCAGATATAGCCATACCTAGCACGTATTCGTCCACAGACGTTTCCCAGGCAGCGTTCACCTCAGGAGTTTACACTGGCTGTTCAGACAGAGTGAGCGAGCGTTCCGAGCGAACGCAGTGATACAAATGCTTCAACACACTCGGTCTTGCTGGCTTGGATTTTGAAGATATCTTGAACTCGGCCTCTTTTCAGTTGATATCAGTATGAGATGACCTGGCGTGAAGACGGTGCGTTAGGTAGATTTTACTGGGAACTGCGCTTGATAATGATTAAATGGTGTCATTTTTTCACCATCAAGAAAGAACATATCAATATGACCTCAAATCGATTCAAAAGGTATATATAAGAACTCAACATTTATTTTGACTGCCCGAACGCAGTCCGCTCCACTGTCTCAGTATGTGTAATGCATATTTGCATGACGGAGCCATGATTCCTTACCTGGGAGTGTTTCTGTGTGTCTTTGTGTCCCGCAAATAGTAATATTAACATGATGACAGTAACAACATGACAGTAATATGAATAGTTTGCCATCACGCTTGTGTGTGGGTGGGCTCGTAGATTATTCGTTGATTCATGAGCAACGGAGGAAACGTGGCTGGGGAACTCTTGCACACTGATAGAACGGAACAATTCGAAAATTGCATTCGCTGTTCTTTTGTCGGGCTTTCGATTGAGTCCGACATTTTTATACCACTCCAGTGATAACCTGGTTTTCTATACGTGTTGTATTTTTATATTTTATCTTGAGCAGCACATCAATTGCAAATGCATCCTATCAGCAGACTAAACTACCTAAATCTAGCATCCAAGCATAATCGAGGACAGGGTCGATTAACACGAGCGCCAGAGGGCCTCTCACATAGCACGCACAAGATGGGGGGGGGGGGGTGATTCGGCTTCATGCCCCTAAGATTTCGGGAACTACTGATGCTATAGGCACACAAGTTGGACGGTAGATTACGGATGTAGTGAACTCGTTTCAGTACAAATTCCATGACTCTAGGCATTTAAGGTCAAATGAGGTCGTGGTCGGCTGCCTTACCGCACCACCGCTCCACCGCACCGGCGAAACCCTTGTGACCTTGAACGCTCGCCGGCCGCCGCCAAGTCGGTCGATTTGGAACCCCGCAATTCCTATGATTACTAGCGGATTTCGATTTTGTGCGGCATAAGATGCGCTTATCGATTTTTAACAAATTTATAACATTGCATAACAATATCGCCGCCCGTTTATGAGATAATGTAAACAAACCTAGATAAGTGGTCGGATTGCGCCCCCACCCCGCCCTCTGTACGCGTGTGAAACAGCCACATGATATAAGTACATCGATCATGTAGCACTTTGCCCCCCCCCAATAATTTTAATAAAACAACACCTATGTGACCTACCATCGGTCAGCCATAACCTAACCGCGCAAACAGCATGGAGAAGGAGCGCATGAAAAAATACCCCTTCGGTTTCAACACTTCTTTAGTGATGCTGCTACACTATTATGAATAAGCAGTCATGATTGGCATTAATCAAAGTCATGAATAAATGACTAGAAATGACCGGTTTCAAAGTAGGCGTTTGCCCTATTTCAGGCTGCAACCTTGTGATTGCTTGTCGTTTCTTTTGCAGTGAGTTTTCCACGGACGGAAGTGTCGCGGGAAATTCTTCTGGGGATGATCAGTAAACGAAAAGAAGCTATTCCGAAAGACTTCTCTGCTCGTAAGTTGAATGTCCAGCGGCGTAAGAGCCGGGGATGGGAGGAACGAAGGAACAGTGCTTCTTTGACGAATCTTGGCATCAACGCTTTGAATGTTGCATGGAAAGCACCACTTCAAAATGCTATTAACCTGGCCTTCAACCTTTCTTACGCCTCTGTGCATAATTTATGTTCGGTAGCTCATGCCTAATGAGCTCATGAGCTCATGCGGAATAGATGGCATCCACGTGTGTGTTGACACTGGCGCATCGACGGGGCAACAGACAGACATAAGAGCGCACACACACACACACACACACATATGTATATATATATATATATATATATATATATATATATATATATATATATATATATATATATATATATATATATATATAAAATATATATATATATATATATATATCTATATATATATATATATATATATATATATATATATATATATATATATATGTATCGAGCGCAATATATAGCGGGTAGGCGGTGTCTGCGAGTCGCCTGAATTCCGCGGATATTTTTCACCATCAGAGTACAGCTTCGGGGCATCGTCTTGGATGTCATATCACCCAGTATCTGGTGCCACATTCAACATTAATAATCATAGCTCTATAATCGGGTAAAACAGTTGCTACATCGTGTAGGTCAGTTGTTCCACTGCATAGCTATAATAGGCTAGTTGTTAGCTGTTTACAATTGTTGTGGCTAATCGGATTTTTTTTCTCATCCCGCAGCAAGAAGCATATCGGAGGAGTTTAGCAGTGGCGAAGTAAGAAACCAGGAGGACGGGGTTGAACAGAAGAATAGCAGAGAATCCAGTAAGAAGAAGGAATACGATGAAAAAGACGACGGTCAGTATATATCTGCACGTTATAAGTATCAATTTGTAGTTAATTAGGTAGTTATTTTGGCTTAAGGAGCTTCGGCTGAAATACGTGATCATTTAGCACTAATACCATCAGCTTGTGGAAATAAGTTGTGATGAATATTTGATTTCGTTACGGTAGGTTTATCATTTAAATGTACTTCCCACACTGACAGTGCACTTCCATTTTTCCATGAGCATATATCCTCTCTTATCCGATTTGGATTTGTTGTGTATTTACTGGCGTGTTCTTCCTTGGGTTTTCGCTGATGATCATGCAAGGGTACTAGGTTCATGGAAGCTGCGCGGCTGCTTTGGATGCTGTTAGATATTTTCCCTCTGTTCCCATTGCATTACGATTTGTTAATCGCAACACGAGTTCCCTGTGTTACACTTTGGGTGAATACCTCGCTTGCTTGTGTCGTTTACTGAGCAATAATTATGAGGTGAAAAGCCAATGTTGCGATGCAGCCTAGCCTTGTAATTATCGAGAGTAGCATTGATGAAGTTCGGCCACTGTCCTGTGCAGCTATTTTGACAATGCCACATGTCGGATTTTCATCTCTGACTTCACTAGTATCCACATCCACGCTCCTAAAGCAATTATCATGATTTTAATCCTATCGTCCAGCACTCTTCTGACCCACACCCCTGATACCATGACTCCGACTTTCGACCTCCGGTACTCTGTCTCATCATCAATCTCTTCTCCAGTACGTTTCCGTCCCTTCCCCTAGCGCTACCACTTTCCTCCCCTAGTGCCCTCGCTTCCTCAGCACCCTCCCCTCAATGTCATCCCATCAAGAGATGGGGACTAACAGGGCGTCACTATGCTCGTCCTCAGCATCTCCCCCTCTTTCAGCGCCCTCCTAGTACCATGTCGGCAAGCGGAGGGAATGGCAAGCAATGGAATCGCAAGAGATGGGAACTGGCAGGGCGCCGTCGTGTCCATCCTCAGCACCCCTTACTCCGCCAGCACCCTGTTCCGCCAGTGCCATGGTGCGGGGCGGCGGGGACTGACGGGGCGCCGTCGTGTCCATCCTCAGCACCCTCTTACTCCGCCAGTGTCATGGTACGGGGCGGCGGGGACTGACGGGGCGCCGTCGTGTCCATCCTCAGCACCCTCTTACTCCGCCAGTGTCATGGTACGGGGCGGCGGGGACTGACGGGGCGCCGTCGTGTCCATCCTCAGCACCCTCTTACTCCGCCAGTGTCATGGTACGGGGCGGCGGGGACTGACGGGCCCGTCCATCCTCCGCACCCTCCGCCGGGCTATGTGCGGGGCGGCGGGACGGGGCGCCGTCGTGTCCATCCTCCGCATCCCTCTCCGCCAGGGCTATGGTACGGGGCGGCGGGGACTGACGGGGCGCCGTCGTGTCCATCCTCCGCACCCTCCGCCAGGGCTATGGTGCGGGGCGGCAGGGACTGACGGGGCGCCGTCGTGTCCATCCTCAGCATCCCTTACTCCGCCAGGGCTATGGTGCGGGGCGGCGGGGACTGACGGGGCGCCGTCGTGTCCATCCTCAGCATCCCTTACTCCGCCAGGGCTATGGTGCGGGGCGGCGGGGACTGACGGGGCGCCGTCGTGTCTATCCTCAGCATCCCTTACTCCGCCAGGGCTATGGTGCGGGGCGGCGGGGACTGACGGGGCGCCGTCGTGTCCATCCTCCGCACCCTCCGCCAGGGCTATGGTGCGGGGCGGCAGGGACTGACGGCTTTGGGCTATGGGGGGGGGGGGGGGGGGGCGCCGTCGTGTCCATCCTCAGCATCCCTTACTCCGCCAGGGCTATGGTGCGGGGCGGCGGGGACTGACGGGGCGCCGTGTTCGTGCTGCCATTTCAGAGCTGATCAAGGTGTTTGACGGCAACTGCTCGCTGCGCCGGCGCATGTTCCGCACGGTGGCTGTGAGCCGATCGGCGGCCGCCGCCACCATCCTGTCGTCGGCGCTGGCCGCCTTCCACATCGGAGCTGACTCAGGTCAGCCCGCCGCTCATTCTCACCACACGATCGGAACTGACCCAGGCCAGGGCGCTGTTCACACCACATGCGATCGGAGCCGACTGAGCTCAGACCTGCTCACACAAGACCGCACAACACAGACGCGCCCTTAAACCACAATAACTAACTAAACGGAGTCCAACTCAGGTCAGGTCGCTGCTCACTCCTCACGATTGGAGCCGTCTCAGGTCAGGTCGGCGCTCACTCCTCACGATTGGAGCCGTCTCAGGTCAGGTCGGCGCTCACTCCTCACGATTGGAGCCGTCTCAGGTCAGGTCGGTACTCACATCACACCACGCGATAAGAGTCGACTCAGAACAGGTCACTGCTGAGGAACCATGCCACACGGTCACTACACCACATGGTCGGCGACTAATCTCATCAGCAAACAGAGCATGCACATGAACTGGATATATATGCCAGTGTTCTGGGGACACATCAGACGAACTTTACAATATTGCTCTTATGATATACAATTATTTATCGTCCTAGGTGGCGAAGCTACCAAGACGTCGGATCTCTGATGCGAAGACCCGGCTTGGAATTCCACCAACACCAAAATGCTTCGACATATGCTACTCAACAGAAACTCTGACCAATCCATGTCCTTATAGGGGCAAGATACCTTACGACGACGCAGCAACTCACCGAAGCATTGTGCTCATTATAAGATATTTGACAAGAACTGCAGTCCGAATATTGCTAAAATCGCAGGTTTCTATTTTGTTCTTTTTGTTCATCTTATTGTCTTCCGTATCTCGATGGGTATATTCCAAATCAGTTCACTCAGTAGGTGCATTAATATTGGCCAAAACCAGCTACATTTTATCTTTATTTGGCGTAACGTGTAGGTTTCCTTGATCAATGATGTTCTTTTGCTTCGGTACAAAATGGTGAGCTTGGGTTTTTCGGGGAGTTCGACACATTTTGTTTTGGTTTTGGAGTATTGTTGCTTGGTGTTGGGTTTATCGTAGTACTCCTTACCAAACATGCGCAAGCCAGCTTAAGCCTGATTTTGGTGACCTTAAACCAAGGTTAGGGATACTATAGGACGAGAGAATCCCAAGTACTTACATCGACAACGCGGTGTCCAAGCAAATCGAATTAACTACATCGACTGGTGAAGTTTTTACGGAAATCGATCAGCTTTTAAGGAGCATTGGTGATACAAAAGTGAAAAATAAAGATTGGGTCATTTCGTGACCTTAGACCGTCTACATTATCAAATTGAACATTTTTGAGCACGTCGACCACGCTGGATCTATTGGTGAAGGTTAAATGGAATTCGATGATGACATTCGACTGTGCTGAGTGACAGTTGCATGACGGTACTCGTTAAGGACCGATGAAGGTGTGGTGATGTGGTCGTGCTGTGATGAGGTAGTGGTGGCGGTGAGACGTTGTGGTGACGTGGTGTGGCGCTGTGATGACAGTGTGCTAACCGTGTTAGCACACCATCACACACCGTGCTACCCCACCGTGTGGTGTGGTGACAGTGGTGCAACGCAATTATCATCGTAGGTGGTGGAACGTCCGAATTTAAGGGGAACATCGAGACATTTTTGGAGTCGACTCTTTCCAGTGAACGTCATGCAGTCGATGCTAATTATTCGGACCTAGCGGGGAGGGGGGGGTGCTCCGGTCCCTTCCCTCGCTCCACCGCCTGATGGTGTGCTGCTGGTGTGACGGAGCTGCCATCATGATGTGATCACGGTGTGATGATACGCTGACGTGTGATATCCTGATCGCAGCCGATAAATACTACCTGAGTGACGCGTACTGTGACGAGGAGTCAGAGCTGGACGGCGCGCTGCTCGTGAGGCAGCTGTGCAAACGCGACGGACGCCGACCGGCCGTGTTTCTGCGTCTGCGTCAGGAGACAAACCACTCAGGTGCTGAGACCACCACTTAGCTGGTGACGTCAGCTATTGGAATGCTGGTATCGCCGGTAGGCGGAGACTGCATTATATTACAGCATGTCAGCAGGCTGTGTCGGCGTACTGTGACACCTGCCAGCAGGCTGTGTCGGAGCAGGCTGTGTCGGAGCAGGCTGTGTCGGAGCAGGCTATGTCGGCAGCAGGCTGTGTCGGAGCAGGCTATGTCGCCGTACTGTGACACCTGCCAGCAGGCTGTGTCGGCAGCAGGCTGTGTTGGCGGCAGACGGTGCTGCAGCGGGCTGTGTCGTGGCAGGCTGTGACGCGGCAGGCTGTGTCGGAGCAGGCTGTGTCGGAGCAGGCTGTGTCGCAGTAGGCTGTGTCGGAGCAGGCTGTGTCGGCAGTAGGATGTGTCAGCGGGTGGCTGTGTCGGCGACGGGCTGTGTTGGCAGCAGACAGTAGGATGTGTCGGCGGCAGGTTGTGTCGGCGCACGACAGCACATTGGTGGGCTACACCCAACCAATGTACCCGGTGCCGGCAGGCTACATCCGGGTACACCCTCAGCAGCTGCGCGTGGCCGAGGACCACCTGGACGTGCCCGTCACCGACTCCACCACCAGTCGGCAGGTGATAGAGCACTGTCTGCTCCACCTGGGACTCAGAGGAGTCGACGACTACACGCTCAGCGAGGTGCTCATGGACAGGAATGGTGAGCGGCCAGCGCCACGGTCGGACAGACCGCAGCAGTGGCCATCTACTGCGCGTCTTCAGGCGAACCACGGGCGCCATGCTGCAACCAAGGGGGTGCATCAACCCACGCCTCGCACAAATCATGCACGGGCGTGAACGGCGCCTGCCCAGGTTAAACCAAAGCCTTTCGGATGGGTTTGTTGGATTGAACGCATTACTCTGGGGGGTGGGGGAGAAGAGATTAGTGCTGGCTGGAACTCAGGGAAAGGCAAGGAAAAGGTGTGGATGATCTGGTATTCAGAAATCGTCTGATGAGCTTTGCGAGTCTTGAGCAATTATGGGGAAAATTCCGACCAATGAATTTAAGACTTCCGAGAGTGAAGGGGCACATACTTGGTGTAGGATACTTCACTGAAATTCATGTGTCCAATATAATGCACTGAAATCCAATCGTGCAGCCAGGAAATAAAGAATATCCAACCTGCTCCCTCACCTTGGTCTTACATGACTTGAAGAACGCCTGCTCTGGCTATCGCAAAGCTTCTTTGAAGAGTATGGCCCCCCCCCTTCGCAAAGTAAAACTTTGGATCCTCTGGTACCCAGCGAGTGGTAGTGCACCACAGATAATGCCATGGTAAATAAAGGTGAATTATCTCGTCCCCGCACTGTGAGTGTAAGCGAAACAGGCATTCACCAGTGATAGTCGGGGACTCTAATGACGTAAGAGGGTGTACAGCGAAACTGGAAGCCCATCCAGCAAGACCAAAAGGTCTTTGCCGATGTGTGATAGTAGATATGCTTAGGCATAAGAGCCTTCTAATGCAAGCTTAGCCTATTTATTTAGATCCATGAGTTAGACTCAGATGATCTTCCCACACTGTTGGATCCTCACGCGACCCACCATGGTTGGAGGGGATAAACATTCGTTGGGAATGTTAAAAGTGTCTTGGCAGCCGAAAACGACCAGGTTTTTCTCAAGATTTTGCACAGAGCTCAAAAAGCTTATTTGGCCTAAAAAGTGTCTGAAAAAAACTTTCTTTGATACATATTTGCTGTGGTGGGCACAGCTAAACGAAAAGTTAGCTTCGATAATCGCTAATTCACTGATTGAAAAGATAAATTCGATAACGCTTAACCGATGAACTGCTAAGAAATTTAACGGAATCTAACGATAACCAATAACTCCTAACTATTGTTATGTGAATTTAATTTAAATTTCGTTTTTTGGCTAAAAAACCTTTCGAAACAAACAGAGAGAGCTGGAAGTTTAATATGTTGTAGGTGAGACATTGCGCTTTCCAAAAAGTTACAGCATGCCAAGATCAGATAGTAATCGAGGTGTTCCTCAATAATTAAACGAACCAATGACATTAAACATTAGTTAACATTCAACATACTGTTTATTTACAGTAAAAGAAGTATTCAACGAATCAAAATATTAAGAACTAAAACTACACATGGCGAATAACTTTAAAAACACATTTATGCATTCACTCTGGCTTGGCCTCCTATTCCTTTCCTATCGCCTTGACGTGATGCTGGTTGTTCTTCATAAACATCAGCCTCTCAAAGTTGGCATCTTACAGGGTGGCTCTCTTGGCCCTCAAGGCATCCTTGCTCATGGAGAACAGGCGCTTGACTGCAGCACTGGATGGGATGGCTGTGCTGTACTTGATGAACAGGCTGATCAACACTTGCTCACCCAAGAAGGCGACGTCAGTCAGACGCCTTCGAGCCGGCCTCCAGCTAGGACTTCACCAAGTTCTGTGCCTTGGACTTTAATGACCTGCAGCTTCTGTTCTCTTGGAGCTGAGTGATGCTGCTGAAGAAGTCATCTTCCCCATCCTCATTGCTGGTGGTGCTGCTGCCCTTCTCACTGGTCTCCCTCAGCCTGCAGGGCTGTCTCTGCGGCGGTCTCCATGTCCTTCTTTACCCTGTTGAGCTGGCTGTGATTATGCTTCTCCAGCCAGAACAGGCGAAACCTGCAGTGGAACGCAGAGGTCAGCTAGCACTCCTGGTCTTCTAGGGGGGACCGAAGCCTCTTCGCGATGCCTGCCAGTATCGCGACAGCGTGGCCAACAGCTCGTCAGACTGACTGTTGCAGTCACGCTCACAGCAGACAGGAACAAACATACACGTTTCCTCAATTTATCGCGACGTAACTAAGGGAGTTTTAATTTATCCCGACAAATTTATCGCGACATCATTCCATGTCGCGACAAATAGTTTAAATTAATATTTTAAAAAACTATGGGACCGAGGAATATTCATTGCCGACAAATGAAGGCAGATGATGGTGCCAGGCTCTCAATGGCTCAGCTTTTCGGCAATGATAATTATCATAAGTAACCATGGCAGCGAAAGTAAAACACATACTTTCGCGTAAGTTGAAGGACTTCAAACGTCAGATTTCTGATCGCCGGAGACTTGGCGCAGTTCCACCAGTGGGAATTAGAGGAGGATTCACGAATGTATCAAACCGGAGAAAGAGGCTTCCTAGGAGCGGCGCCTTTGGCCGGACGGCGGCGCTATATGGTCAGAAGGACGGCCCTTGATGGCCGAGGTGACCGGCTGCTTCCTGGGGTGGAAGCACAGTCGGGTATTCGCGGAGGGAAGCGGCCGGCCGCCTTCTGGGGTGGGGGTGGGGACAGTCGGCCTTTCGTGTAGGTGGGGAAGGAACCATCTCTAGTATAAGAGGGCGGCCTTGCTGGTAAGAGGGGACAGCATACGCGCAGAATTGTACCCTTTTAGGAGGTCCACATTATCATTCCATCCAGATTCCAATCATTTTCATCTATGAGGCCTATGGTTAGGCCACTAGGAAAACAAGGCTTTGAGCTAATTGTGTTTATTGCCCAGTCGCTCCTCCACCCCCTCCCCCATTTTTCCGAATTTTCAACCGAAGTCTCCCTTCCAAGACCCTCGAGTGCGCCCCTCTCGAAATTTTCAACTGAATGCACCTCTGGGGGCTCATTCAGTGGCTCCAGACATGCCCCTTCCATGAAAAATCCTGGATCTGCGCCTGCCTTCTTGGCTACGCCCTTGGAAGAGGTCCCGGGCTGATAGAAAGAACTACAATTAAAGAAGAAGTCCTGAGCGCCTGGATGTTGATTTCTGAAAATTATTCGGGCGGGGGGCAAAATACATGAAGGCAGGTCCAATTTGATTGGGGGATCACACTCCATAGTGTCCCATGTTAAAGCATGAAATTATTGGCAGGTGGGGAGGGGCGGGGCAAAGCCAACATTGATAGGGCACTTGCCCTCTCGAAAGTATATAAAGCAACACCCTGCCTGAGCGTCAACCCATGCCCTGCTGGATGGTCGTGCGGATTCAGGGATGGTCGGTGGATTCATGGACATGTCCCCATTCAATTTGGAACCCACGCCCCTCCGGGATGGCTCGAGTGCTCCCCCTCATATTTTTCAGCTAGAAGCGCCCCTCAAGTGTGCTCAAGTGCACGCCCCCTCCCCCGCTAAACTGATTTTTGGCTGAAGGCGCCCCTTCAGGTATTTTCGCAGGGTGCACCTCCTAAGAAATTGCGCCCCCAGACAAATACCCATCCCCCATGACAATTCCTTGATCCGCCCCTGATTAGTGGATTAGATAACTACAAACATCCCAAGCGTCACTTCGCAAGTGTTTATCGGGTATCCGGGATTTTAATTTCATGTGGTACACATGCCGAATACCGCACAAAGTTGGTAAAACTATGATGGACCTCAAAAGACCTCAAAAACACAATTACAATATTTTACAAGATGTTTCGCCGTTTCTATATGCTCATCAACTCAGCATCACTCTGCACTACTTTTTATCAAAATATATCCACAACTTTTCAATTTACAACATTTCATTCCAGGGCCAAAATGCATGGGACCGGGAGGCGCGCTCGATCTTTTGCCCATATACCGCTGCTCCAGCCGGGACTGGCCGGAATACGACGCGGAGCGTGCGGCAGGCGGCGAATCGGCCGTCTCGTTATATATAGAGGTCAATAAAGCTACGAGATGGCAGAAAAGGATGGATATGGCAGGACTTTGGTTGGCTGCTTTGGCAGCACTTAATAACCTAAAGGAATTTAGAAGAGCAAGTAAGGAATTTGTATTGCAAACCGAGGGCGAACGAGACCCGACAGACCAACTTTTGTCGCGTCGTGTCGCGATAAATGAATTTATCGCGAAATGCTCCGATATCGCGATAAATTTGTTTCCCGACCTATCAGGCTTTAAGGATGCAATTTAAATTATCGCGACATTTTATGTCGGGATAAATTTGTTTTCAAAAAATGAAATGCCAGCTTATCGCGACAAAACGTCGCAGTAAGTGGGACAAACGAAAGCATTACGTACGTAGTTCAGAAATGTCCGTATTTCCTGGTCAATCATTGTGGATATATTAAAAGCTAACTTGATCTTCGAGATCCAGGAACGACTCAATGTTAGAAAACAAAATTGTAAATATATATTGTGACGTTTCGGCCATAGGCCATTGTCAAACAACAAATTGTTTGACAATGTCCAATGGCCGGAACGTCACAATATATATTTATTTTTTTTTGCTAACATTTAGTCGTTTCTGGATCTTGAAGATCAAGTTAGCTTTTAATATATCCAAAACGAAAGCACACACGCTGGCCGCTCGCCGCCCGCTGTTACGCTCCGGCCAGCCACCAGAGGCGCTGCGATCGTGTTGACCGCTTCGAGGCGATACGATTGAATTTACCGGCGACAAAAAAAGTTAGCAGACTTAAGGTTAGCGGAACTCAATTTTGCGAAGTTACAATTTAAGCGGATGTTAATTGGTCCGCTAATGGTTTTCGAGGTTATCGGAAACGCTTATCCGCTAACGTTAAGATTTAAAAAAGTTAGCTTCGCTAATTAGCGGTTGGTGGATTAGCGGAACCGTGTCCACCACTGCACATTTGATACATTTTCAGGACTCCCAAACACACACACATACACAAACACACACACACACACACACACGCACACACACACACACACACACACACACACACACACACACACACACACACATATATATATATATATATATATATATATCAGCGATGCAAATGTGGCTTCCAGTGAGCTTCTTGAGAGCTATCAAATGAAGAACATATGGGGTCTCTTTCTTGCATGATTCAGTTGCTCTAAATAGGAGTGCGTTAAAAGTAAAGTCGCTGTTTTCATGTCTTGGAGCTAAAGCTGTGTAGCTCTATATTGTATAGCTCAATATTTTACCGGACAACTTTTTTCTGGTTCGTGACGTACAGAATACGATTCCTAGAATATAACACCACCCAGGTTTCGAAATGCTTCTGAGTGGAAAAAAATGAACAATGGCTGACAACAGGAACGCAGAACCAGGAGTCCGACAAGGAGAGGCCAACCTGCCAAACGTTGTCAGCCAGATAGAGGGTTGGGCGTGGCGAAAGGGGACCATAAAATCCATGCACCCCTCCCCCACACACTGGCCAAACATCTCCACGATGAGGCGTGAAACCTGTTGGCAGGGAATGCAAGGAATCGACTTTAAAAGCAACTTAACCGGTCCCTTAGTTTTTTAGACGCTCTTACCCTGTTGGCTGTGGGACTGGCCAATAAGGTAAAATTGTGCAGGACGGACCATCTATTGACATCCAAACTGGATAAACAGACTGTCTATTTTGCCGAAATTCATAATTTACTCAGATATTTGCATTGTGGAACTCGATTTTGTCATGCATAGCGGAGTGCATGATGCTTTGTTGCCTCCCAAAATCCTTGCCACACCTAAGAAATCGTTCACCGCATTGCTTAGTAAATGCGTCGCTTAAAACCATCAGAGGCGTCGCCCCAGCTTGGCAGTGTGGTTTGCTGACGAGAGACCACCTTGCGATGTCCACAAGTGGGCAAGGGCGGATCCATAATTCTCATGAGGACACATTTTTTTTTCGGAGGGGCGTCTTCGGTGGATAAATTCGTGGAACGGGAGGAGGTGGGGTGCACTGGAGCCTAAGCGCGCCTTTCCCGGCCGGAATTGCGTCACCTTCCCCTGGGGGAATGGCACATATGCCCTCAGTTCAGCCTCCCCCTATATCTACCACTGTGAACAGGGAAAGCAGTCTGGTGGCAACTGATATGTGTATTCTATATGGGCTTTGAGCACTTAATTTCAGCTCTAGTGACCGAAGATGACCGTACCAAATCTGCATGTGTTCGCTTCCCCATCTCTCCTTTCTTATTCCTCAGCTGGCTGTTTGAATCTTGCGTCCCACCTATTCCCCCGCTTGGCCTTAGCATGGCTGTCTCACCGATTGCTGTAGCCCTGCGTCGCGCCCGAGCCCGACTCTGCTTCGGTACGGTTGTCAACACAGGCGACCTGTGCGCCGACAGTGAACGTGCGCGAGCTGGCTGCCGACGAGAAGCCGTGGGAGCTGCTGAAGAGCATCAGTCGGGACTCGGTGCTGCAGATGACGCTGGCCAGGTTCCACCTGAGCGAGCGCAGCGACCCGCACGGAAACACGGTGCCGCTCTTTGTCTGCAACCTGCCAGTCAACCTCAACCAGCGCCAATACGAGAAGATATTGGTGGCCATCCTCGGCAAAGGTGGCGATTTTCTACAACAAAATGCGTCATGCTTACTCTACATGTCCACTCTAGCACAAATGCAAGGCGGTGTTTGCATGTTCGTAGAGGGTGCCAGATACCTGGAGAATTTGGATCTGCATTCCTTTTCAATAGCAAGCAAATTCGGATTCAAAGGGCCGAGAGAGGATGGAAGATCATTATTGTAAACATAATATTCTGACATAGGAAACTCCTCACTGTTCTCCACATACTCGAAATATTTCAATGTGTACAAGAACATTTGCACTGCCCAAGCATAGATATCTGAGTTTGGGTGCTCCTCGCCTGCTTTTGTTCCATGCCATGGTTTTAAAGTAGGAACTGGAAGGTGCTTGACAAACACAAATAGGATGACTGAGTAAAAGTTCAGGGTCTCTGTTGGCAGAAAAGTGCACAGGAAAATGGACTACCATGTCGTCAGAAGAATTTAGTTTCGGTCAATGGGCAAAACCTGTGACCCCGGCCGTGCAACCATATGTCGTGAAAGCTGACCACTCACTGCCGATTACGTCCTGAGTGTGCACACCGTTGCAGCGAACAAGTTTTCGTCGATCGGTCCCATCTACTACGAGTACGGCTCACTGGTAATCGTGTATCACGACGTCGGAGACGCCACTCGGGCATACTATCTGCTGCAGGAGGCGTCTTACGAGGACAAACACCTGCTCGGTGAGTGGCGCCAGGCCACGTCCGTGGATCTACACAGGACGAGATGCATGATGCGGCAGTGAAGCTCATGTCTCCTCCTCCAGTCCCTTCTATCAAGTATCAGCTGTTGCCCAACCCACAGCCACAAGCGGCCTGCTATACCTGCTCCACTTTGTGCCTTACCCCATGCTTTCCGCCTTTGATACTTGGAACCATAAGCAACCTGACATTAATTGGTATTGCAGTCACTTCGCTGGTCCGGCGATGATGCTAAAACAGAAATATGTATCTCGAAATCCCAAAGCATTTAGCTACGTGAAAGTGAGGTGTTGAGTGAAGCTTTCAACAGTGTTTTTCCTATACTACATTAATATCTTACTGATCCTAGCTGTTTCTGACAGCCAGCTGTTGCCTAGTTCGAGACGGATCAGTGATGCTTGCTAGCCATGCTAATCCTGTCGACGCTGTCTCCCCAGAGCTGATCCAGGTCATCGTTTCAGTCACGATCCTGCAGACATCATCCCGGGAGCTGATCTACACCGTCGTTTCGGTGATGATCCTGCTAATGCTGTTCCCGGACCTGATCCCAGCCGTCGTTTCGGTGATGATCCTGCAGACACCATCCGGGGAGCTGATCTACACCGTCGTTTCAGTGATGATCCTGCTGATACTATCCCGGGAGCTGCTCTACGCCGTCGTTTCGGTGACGATCCTGTTAATGCTGTCCCGGACCTGATCCCAGCCGTCGTTTCAGTGATGATCCTGCAGACACCATCCGGGGAGCTGATCTACGCCGTCGTTTCAGTGATGATCCTGCCGACGCTATTTCCGGACCTGATTCCGACCGACGTGCGGCCCGTGCTATTCTTCGTCAACGTGAAGTCGGGAGGCTGTCAGGGTCTGGAACTGATCACAAGCTTCAGGCGCATGGTCAATCCTAGTCAGGTGTTCGACCTGGACAACGGCGGCCCACTGCCGGGGTGAGTGCGTTGTATCGAGCAACTGCAGCTGGACCACCCACACCAGCTCCATCAATGCATATACATACAGATATACACACACACACGCACACACACACACACACACACACACACACACACACACATACACACACACACACACGTATATATATATACATATATATATATATATATATATATATATATATATATCCACAGTATATTTAATTTGTGACTGGAAATTCTCGCATATATCTGAAAACGTGTTCATGCCGTTAAAATTGATAAGGCCTTGGATTGCAGCGAAGCGATTTCGGCAGGTACTATTTGTACTCTTTATGAGAAGAAAAGATCAGCTTCATTGAAGGCAATCGTCCTAAATATAAGTGTATATGATAATATGGGGATGGATCACACGGACAGAGAGAACAACCCTTTTGAATGCTCGGTGTAGTACAGTGAGACGATGGCCGTTCTGGAGTGTACATAGACATTTTCGGTCGGTGTTCTTCATTTACTTCACTTACGATTTAACTGGAATTGAACATATCGCTGGCTGCCGTTGCTCTTGAAACGGGCCGCTCGCCCTTTTTCCTTTGGAGCTCTGCAACTCAAATGCGAACCAGTTTCCCTTCAGCTTTCATGCCAGAACCTCATGAGACATGTCAGTGACTCGGCGGTTTCTAAGTGACTATTGAATTGAAGGCATGCGATCGGTAGAACAGTGGCTAATGAACGGAGGGCAACTTTGGGTAACAAGATCGCTGCAACACGGGAAACTTCGACAACATTCCTCCTTGTTAAATCGTGTAGGTAGGGACAAAAGTTAGTATGTCACGGTGCTTGAAGTTAAAATTCACACTTCAATTAATTAATTAAGACCTTATTTTGTGTGTATAGTGGCACTCCAAGATGTGTCTTTGCTGAGCTACATGCCTATCAGAAGCGTTACTTTCGGTCAGTCGCTCAAGTTAGTTTTTTTGTCTAAGAATTTAAGAACGACCCACTCCGCATATGATCTCGCTCACCCAAATACTTCAAGTGAAGTCTATGACTGAAACAGTATTGTGTCGTGCAGTTCGGTTCCACGTACATTTCAGGTTCTAAGCGCTCCCATGCTTCGTGGTCGGTGCATTGGCACAGATTGTCGCGATCCTGTGTTCCACGCAACCAACCCAACGGGTTGGGCACCAATTCTGAATGATACCCTCAGTGTGGAAATGATAACGTAACGTAGTGTTTAGAGAGACGCTAGTGTATTGCTGAATACGTCCATTTTCACGAACATGCATATGCACACCGGGATTATTTGTGTTAGAGAAGATGTCTTTATACTTCTGAACACGTGTTCCCCGCATCCTGAAGATCTCCTTGCTCCATAGTGTATCTGCGCTCCGGAAGAGAGCGAGGCACTGCTATTCCCTGTGGCACGCCTAGAGTAAGCATTGGTGACGGCGTGTCTGTGCTCTGGATGTAACACGGTGCTGCCGGGGCCCGCAGGCTGTACGTGTTCCGCAAGGTGTCCGACTACAGGATACTGGTGTGCGGCGGCGACGGCACCATCGGCTGGGTGCTGCAGTGCCTCGACAACGTCGGACAGGACAGCGAGTGCTCGTCGCCTCCCTGCGCCATCGTACCACTCGGCACGGGTCAGTGGGTCCAGAGCAGGTCACATGTCCGGGACCCGCGCCTCCTGCGCCATCGTACCACTCGGCACGGGTCAGTGGGTCCAGAGCAGGCCACAGGCCGGAGCTCCTCACTTCCTCGAGCCATCATAGGGTCGGGGCCCCGCGCCTCCCTTCGCCATCGTCACACTCGGCACGGGTCAGTGGGTCCAGAGCAGGCCACAGACCGGGGCTCCTCACTTCCCCGCGCCATCATATCACTCGACACGGGTCACTGGGTCCAGAGCAGGTCACATGTCTGGGCCCCGCGCCCCTGCGCCGCCGTACCGCTCGGCACGGGTCAGTGGGTCCAGAGCAGGCCACAGACCGGGGCTCCTCACTTCCCCGCGCCATCATATCACTCGACACGGGTCACTGGGTCCAGAGCAGGTCACATGTCCGGGCCTCGCGCCCCCTGCGCCACCGTACCACTCGGCACGGGCCAGTGGGTCCAGAGCAGGCCACAGACCGGGGCTCCTCACTTCCCCGCGCCACCGTACCACTCGGCACGGGCCAGTGGGTCCAGAGCAGGTAAAAGGTCGAGGCTCTTCACTTCTCCGCGCCATCATATCACTCGGCACGGGTCAGTGGGTCCAGAACAGATCACAGGTCGGGCTCGTCGCCTCCATGCGCCATCGCACCACTCGGCACGGGTCAGTGGGTCCAGAGTAGGTCAAAGGTTGGGACTCCTCTTTGCCTTTGCTCTTTGCCACCTTCGCCAGTGCAGGATGGGGAGGGGGTGTACAACCCTTCCCCTAACATTATTTATACACGGAGAGCGAGCGACATGCAATCAAAACCAGCGTGTAGCATTCCACAAGATCTCGCGGTTGACGTCATATTATAATACTTTGAGTTGCTGAGTGAGCCCTCAGGTTGCTTTTAGGTACAATTTTCGCAAAAATCGAAACGTTTCACGTTCAGTCATTCGCTGTATGAAAATAGTGCGTATATGCGCCTAAGATGCACATTATCGTGTTCCTCAATGTCTTGGGATACTAAGCACTTGCGAATTGCTAAATTTAGACTCGTAGATAATGGTCAGATGAGGTAAAATGTTGACCTAAACGTAGAGGTGCCCGAAATAATGCCCAAACACTAGTCTATGGCGCCCAGTGGTACAATTAGACGTTAAATTCAGACTTAGCGTCAAAGGTAACCCCAGAGTGAACCATAACCCGAAAATGGGCATCTCAGACCAACCTTAGGTCATTGACATAAGATGATCGTGAAAAGGACAATTACCTATGTAAACGGGCCAGCCGAGTTGTGCATCGCCCACTACATCCGTCATTGATGTTTTGGGTGCAAAAAGTGAGGTAAATCGGCGAAAATTGACCATTTGGGCGATACCCAGCCTGACATGTTACTTCTTGTCACTTGACTTCATAGGTTAGTGACCTGCTACATCTTCAATTGCCTACACCATGAGATCGGTAAAGTGAGGTAAATCGCGAAAATTGACCATTTGGGCGATACCCAGCCTGACGTGTTACTTCTTGTCACTTGACTTCATAGGTTAGTGACCTGCTACATCTTCAATTGACCATTTGGGCGATACCCAGCCTGACGTGTTACTTCTTGTCACTTGACTTCATAGGTTAGTGACCTGCTACATCTTCAATTGACCATTTGGGCGATACCCAGCCTGACGTGTTACCTCTTGTCACTTGACTTCATAGGTCAGTGACCTGCTACATCTTCAATTGGCCATTTGGGCGATACCCAGCCTGACGTGTTACTTCTTGTCACTTGACTTCATAGGTTAGTGACCTGCTACATCTTCAATTGGCCATTTGGGCGATACCCAGCCTGACGTGTTACTTCTTGTCACTTGACTTCATAGGTTAGTGACCTGCTACATCTTCAATTGACCATTTGGGCGATACCCAGCCTGACATGTTACTTCTTGTCACTTGACTTCATAGGTCAGTGACCTGCTACATCTTCAATTGACCATTTGGGCGATACCCAGCCTGACGTGTTACTTCTTGTCACTTGACTTCATAGGTTAGTGACCTGCTACATCTTCAATTGGCCATTTGGGCGATACCCAGCCTGACGTGTTACTTCTTGTCACTTGACTTCATAGGTTAGTGACCTGCTACATCTTCAATTGGCCATTTGGGCGATACCCAGCCTGACGTGTTACTTCTTGTCACTTGACTTCATAGGTTAGTGACCTGCTACATCTTCAATTGACCATTTGGGCGATACCCAGCCTGACGTGTTACTTCTTGTCACTTGACTTCATAGGTTAGTGACCTGCTACATCTTCAATTGGCCATTTGGGCGATACCCAGCCTGACGTGTTACTTCTTGTCACTTGACTTCATAGGTTAGTGACCTGCTACATCTTCAATTGACCATTTGGGCGATACCCAGCCTGACGTGTTACTTCTTGTCACTTGACTTCATAGGTCAGTGACCTGCTACATCTTCAATTGACCATTTGGGCGATACCCAGCCTGACATGTTACCTCTTGTCACTTGACTTCATAGGTCAGTGACCTGCTACATCTTCAATTGACCATTTGGGCGATACCCAGCCTGACGTGTTACTTCTTGTCACTTGACTTCATAGGTCAGTGACCTGCTACATCTTCAATTGACCATTTGGGCGATACCCAGCCTGACGTGTTACCTCTTGTCACTTGACTTCATAGGTCAGTGACCTGCTACATCTTCAATTGACCATTTGGGCGATACCCAGCCTGACATGTTACTTCTTGTCACTTGACTTCATAGGTCAGTGACCTGCTACATCTTCAATTGACCATTTGGGCGATACCCAGCCTGACGTGTTACTTCTTGTCACTTGACTTCATAGGTTAGTGACCTGCTACATCTTCAATTGCCTACACCATGAGATCGGTAACGAATGACCCTATACTATGGTAAGCGGCGACGCGCTGACGCGCTGCTTTTTGTCCGTGATCGTAAAAAGTCCTTGAGGCTCCTTGAACGGGCGAGGGTTAAGATGAAATGGACAGACAATGGCCGATCATTCAGCATGGCTATTAAATGCGCTCCGATGGCAGTGTATGGTGACGATACGCCATCGGTGTCTGATGTTAGCTGACGCACTCCCCGAGTACGTCGCTAGGTAACCAGCGGGCTGTGCGGCAAACTCACATCCAGGCTACCTGTAGCGTGAACACGAACAATTTTAACGTTCGCCATATAGGTACTTTTTCAAATCGGCTTCTGTTCTGCGGTCGCCGGGTCCCGTTCAACACTTATGACCCGATGACGATTATTCATGGTGCCAACGAGCGAATGTTGTGCTGTAAGTGGAGCTGGCGCTTATCATAGTGGCTTCTCAGCGCTCTAGCGGTGCTGGTACAAGAACAGTGCTGCCCTGGTGCTGATCCACGACCTGGTAGCGGTACACGAACGGTACGGCCCTGGTGCTGACCCACGACCTGATGTTGGTACACGAACGGTGCGGCCCTGGTGCTAACCCACGAACTGGTAGCGGTACACGAACAGTACGGCCCTGGTCCTGGTACACGAAAGGTGCGGTCCTGGTGCTGGGCCAGTACGACCCGCGGCTGGATGCGGGCTCGGTTTCGTCCTGGACCCAATTCCCCATTGACACTGGGCACCCCGCAGGCAACGACCTGGCGCGCGTGCTGCGCTGGGGGCCCGGCTACTCGGGAGGCGAGGACCCCAAAACTCTGCTGCGTGACGTCATCGACGCCGAGGAGGTGCGTCTGGACCGCTGGACGGTGGTGTTCCACCCGGACGACAAGGGCGCCGAGGTGGACTTCAGCAGATCGGCACTGCCAAACTCGCAAGGTACTCCAGGCTCCAGCGACACGGTGGTACTGCCCAAGCTCCCTTGGTACCAGTGGTACTGCCCAAGCTCCCTTGGTACCAGTGGTACTGCCCAAGCTCCCTTGGTACCAGTGGTACTGCCCAAGCTCCCTTGGTGCCAGTGGTACTGCCCAAGCTCCCTTGGTACCAGTGGTACTGCCCAAGCTCCCTTGGTACCAGTGGTACTGTGATGGCCAGGCTTATAAAGTAGTCTTGGACACTCGGAGTCTGTAGTAGTCTAGTCTGTAGCATAAAGTAGTCTGGGACACTGGGAGAAGGACACAGGACTTCGTTGGGTTATAATTTTAGATTATAATCGAAGATTAGATTGCAAGATTCTAGTCGTACTATTCTACTCACTAGTCTACTCGGCATTCAGTGCGACTGTGTCGCTTGCTCTTGCTGTGTCTAGTTGTTGTTGTTGTTGTTTTGATGTGCCATTGATGTTTGATTGGCGCTTGTCAACAGCGTAATATTTGGTTAAAGCTGTGGCGCGTTCGTGCCGTTGAGGCCTAATCAGGAGCCTGATGCAGCTATTTCACATATTGATGATCCAGCCATGGCATGATTTCACACGCGACTACGGCTCCAGTGTGTCCATGACGTGTTGTCTGGTTCTGGCTCAGTGTGTCCATGACGTGTTGTCTGGTTCTGGCTCAGTGTGTCCATGACGTGTTGTCTGGTTCTGGCTCAGTGTGTCCATGACGTGTTGTCTGGTTCTGGCTCAGTGTGTCCATGACGTGTTGTCTGGTTCTGGCTCAGTGTGTCGATGACGTGTTGTCTGGTTCTGGGTCAGTGTGTCGATGACGTGTTGTCTGGTTCTGGCTCAGTGTGTCCATGACGTGTTGTCTGGTTCTGGGTCAGTGTGTCGATGAGGTGTTGTCTGGTTCTGGCTCAGTGTGTCCATGACGTACTGTCTGGTTCTGGGTCAGTGTGTCCATGACGTGTTGTCTGGTTCTGGCTCAGTGTGTCCATGACGTGTTGTCTGGTTCTGGCTCAGTGTGTCCATGACGTGTTGTCTGGTTCTGGGTCAGTGTGTCGATGAGGTGTTGTCTGGTTCTGGCTCAGTGTGTCCATGACGTACTGTCTGGTTCTGGGTCAGTGTGTCCATGACGTGTTGTCTGGTTCTGGCTCAGTGTGTCCATGACGTGTTGTCTGGTTCTGGCTCAGTGTGTCCATGACGTGTTGTCTGGTTCTGGCTCAGTGTGTCGATGACGTGTTGTCTGGTTCTGGGTCAGTGTGTCGATGAGGTGTTGTCTGGTTCTGGCTCAGTGTGTCCATGACGTGTTGTCTGGTTCTGGGTCAGTGTGTCGATGAGGTGTTGTCTGGTTCTGGCTCAGTGTGTCCATGACGTGTTGTCTGGTTCTGGCTCAGTGTGTCCATGACGTGTTGTCTGGTTCTGGGTCAGTGTGTCCATGACGTGTTGTCTGGTTCTGGGTCAGTGTGTCCATGACGTGTTGTCTGGTTCTGGGTCAGTGTGTCCATGACGTGTTGTCTGGTTCTGGCTCAGTGTGTCCATGACGTGTTGTCTGGTTCTGGCTCAGTGTGTCCATGACGTACTGTCTGGTTCTGGGTCAGTGTGTCCATGACGTGTTGTCTGGTTCTGGGTCAGTGTGTCCATGACGTGTTGTCTGGTTCTGGCTCAGTGTGTCCATGACGTACTGTCTGGTTCTGGGTCAGTGTGTTCATGACGTGTTGTCTGGTTCTGGGTCAGTGTGTCCATGACGTACTGTCTGGTTCTGGCTCAGTGTGTCCATGACGTACTGTCTGGTTCTGGCTCAGTGTGTCCATGACGTACTGTCTGGTTCTGGCTCAGTGTGTCCATGACGTACTGTCTGGTTCTGGCTCAGTGTGTTCATGACGTACTGTCTGGTTCTGAATCAGTGTGTCCATGGCGTGTTGTCTGGTTCTGGCTCAGTGTGTCCATGACGTGTTGTCTGGTTCTGGTTCACTGTGTCCATGACGTGTTGTCTGGTTCTGGCTCAGTGTGTTCATGACGTACTGTCTGGTTCTGAATCAGTGTGTCCATGACGTGTTGTCTGGTTCTGGCTCAGTGTGTCCATGACGTGTTGTCTGGTTCTGGTTCAGTGTGCCAATGATGCGGTGTTTGCACGATGGCACTAAACTTCACCTGAACAACTGTACGTCCATCATGTGTGGGTTTGCTTCAAACTCCAGTTAGTTCATGGCATCCCTCCTTTTGAGCTCGAGGGCGTCCGTCGAGTCTGGTTTGGTGCGGCTGTTGTTTATGCTGTTCTTTAGTTGGTCGCGTCCAAAAGCCGGCATCCCTGCCCTGACCGACAACCGTCGCTGGCGCTGCAGGCTCAACCAGCGAGGACAACACGCAGATATTCGTCATGAACAACTACTTCGGGATCGGAATCGATGCCGACCTCTGTCTGGACTTTCACAACGCGCGCGAAGAGAACCCGAACAAGTTCAACAGTCGACTGCACAACAAAGGCGTCTACGTCAAGATGGGGTTCATGAAAATGATGAGTGGGAAGATGTGTAAGGATTTGCACCGCCACATGAAGGTCGAGGTGGACGGGAAGACACTCGAGTTGCCCCCTGTCGAGGGAATCATCATCCTTAATATTCTGAGGTAAATTGATCCGGCTATATTTTGTGCACTTAAGTGACTATGACGTGGGTAAAATGTGTGCTAGTGGTTCTCCACTTTAATGGTTAATGATTTAACTATATTCTTTGATTGACAACATGTCTCAGCATAATGTCCCGACTGTTTCATAAAGCAAAACACATTGCATCTATTGATATGTTTCGTGAATCATCCAGCTTAATTCGGAGATTCGATGCTTGTTTGCATATCCCAACATCCATACATCTATACCTGGACACGCTCTCCAAATACAACGTATCACTCGATTCGGGCAGATCGTCAGCACGCATACTCCTTTAGCCAAGACAGCACGTCGAGCGGCAGTCGACACCAGTGACCATCCGGCGCGTCCACAGCTGGGGCAGCGGCGCCAACCCGTGGGGCCCCGAGAAGGACGACCAGTTCGGCACGCCCAACCACTGGGACGGCATGCTGGAGATCGTGGGCGTGACGGGCGTGGTGCACCTGGGACAGATCCAGTCGGGCCTGCGCTCGTCCATCCGCGTGGCGCAGGGCGGCCACATCCGTATCCACCTGCACACCGACATGCCCGTCCAGGTGGACGGAGAGCCGTGGGTGCAGCCGGCCGGCGAGGTGGTCGTCCTCAAGTCGGCGCTCAAGGTGACCGCTGGACGGCGGGTGGTCCGGGGTGGGTGCGCATGGCGGCCGGTCAGCAGGCCTGACCAGACCGGGCAGGTGGTGGGTGGTGGGGATGCCGGTGGGTGTGTATGGCGATAGGCGAACAGGTAAGGTCAAGGCGTCCAGACGGCGGGTGGCAGGGCCGCCGATGGGTGGTAGGACCGCCGGTGGGTGGTAGGGCCGCCAGTGGGTGGTAGGACCGCCGGTGGGTGGTAGGGCCGCCAGTGGGTGGTAGGACCGCCGGTGGGTGGTAGGGCCGCCGGTGGATGGATATAGCTTTGCAGGTGCGGGACGGCCTCTCTTTTTAAAAGCAAAATGTCCAGAACAAACCAATTCAAATGTTAGGTCAAATGTACATTGATATATGATGTGCATGCATGGAAGGCAAAATGCCCTTGCTCTTTCTCCTTGCTCCTCATATCATTTCATACCTCGCACACTGTGATTTCGATATATGGGCAAAACAAGGTAACTGTCTCTGGGAAACCTCCGATTTTTTTTTGCGGGGGGAGGGGACGACGACACCGAACAGCGATGTTCTCGAAAACCAGAACATTAAAAAGAAAATATGAGGTTAAAACGATCACACTAACATGATCCATCGAAATCCGGGACGTTCAGAAATTCCACGAACGTGTTGAAGGATTCTCCACACCTCTGTCCACTCTCAAGCTGTTAAGAAGCCAACGGAAAAAATGGCAAGAACTAGACATAAACACATAAAAGACATAAAAGGTCAGTGCACCTATGAGCCACAAGGGCCCTTCTTGGTTGCACTTTGGACACTGAACCAGTTGCCCACCAAATCTGTCTATCAGCCCTCCCTGGAATACAGAAAAACAAGCCCCCTATTGTTATAATGATTGTCTATGCCGTTTTTAAAGATGTTCAGTGTGTTGCTACTGACAATGGTTCCTGGCAGCTGGTTCCAGTGTTCGACTACCCTGTTGGTGAAGAAAGACTGTCTTAACCTTGTCCTGCTGTGATTAACTTTAATTTTGAATTGGTGACCTCTAATTGCATCATTTCTGTTAAATTCAAACATTTCCCTGAGATATCCCTGTTCCTGACCATGAACAAATTTAAAAACCTCGATGAGATCTCCTCTCAGCCTTCTATATCTAAGTGAAAACATATTCAATTTCTTCAATCGTTCCTCATATGCCAGGTTGCCTATACCATTAACCATTTTTGTTGCCCTCTTTTGTACTCTCTCTAAAAGCCAACAATTTTTCTCATAACTAGGGGACCAAGCTTGGACACAGTATTATAAATGTGGCCTGACATATGCACCGTAAAGCTTCCTGATGACCTCCTCACTTTTGTATGACACATTCCTCTGTATTGCCCCAAGCATTCTTAGTGCTTTCTTCCTGGCTTCTTTGGTCTGTTCTGATGCCCCCAATTTTGTGTTCAAAATAACACCTAAGTCCTTCTCCTGCTGAGTCACAGATAGTACTTGGCCACCCATCAAGTATGGCGCCTTCATATGCTGCCTACCTACATGCATGACTTTGCACTTATCAAAATTAAACTTCATTTGCCATTTTTCGGACCACTTCACAAGCTCGTCAAGTCGTTCTGCAGCAAAACCTGCTCACTGTGCCCTGTTATTGCCCTAAAGATCTTCAAATCATCCGCAAATTTCAAAACCTTACTGCTTAGGCCACATTCAATGTTATTCACAAATATAATGAACAATAGTGGCCCCAGTACCGACCCCTGAGGGACTCCACTAAGAACATTTTGCCATGACTTTGTACCATTTAGCATCACTCTCTCCTGTCTATCTGAAAGCCACAACTCTATCCATTTTAGGATGCTACCTGTAATGCCATGGACCTGAAGCTGCATCATTAACCGTTTATGGGGTACCTTGTCAAAGGCCTTACTAAAGTCAAGATATGCTACATCAACCTGATTTCCCTGATCAAATTGTTCTGTAGCAAAATTCAAAAAGTCCAACAGATTTGTGAGACACGATCGCCCTTTTCTAAACCCATGTTGAGTATCTTGAATCAATCTGTTTCCTTCCAGAAAACTAACTATTCTATCCTTGATAATTGATTCGAGTACCTTGCAGACTAGGGATGTGAGGCTTACCGGCCTATAATTTTCAACTTTCCCTTTCTCCTTTCTTGAAAATATGAACTACATTTGCCCTTTTCCAATCTGTTGGAATTTCATTTTGTGAAACTGATCTACAAAATATTATACTAAGTGGAATTGCCAGTTCTTTTCAGCTTCCCGCAATACCATAGCATGAATTCCATCGGGTCCTGCTGCCTTGTTTGGCTTTATTTTTCTGATATAATTGAAAACAACATCACTATCAATGAAATCAACATCGTGTATCTGATCACCTGTCACTGAACTGTGGTTCACGGTTGGCAGATTTGTCACATCCTCCACTGTAAACACTGATTTAAACTGCTTGCTCAGCTCCTCAACCATCTCACCATCCTCACTCAATATAGTCCCATTTACTTCCAGTGGACCAATTGTGCTTGAAACTGTACTTAGCTTGTAGAAACTAAATAACTTTTTACTGTCCCCATTACAGGTCCTAGCCAAATCCAATTCTTTTGCTCGCCTTGCTGTTCTGGTTTTCTGCTTCACAGCATCTCTAGCTTTTTGATATGACCTTAGGTTTACGATATTTGAAGCTTCCTTAAATACTCTAAATGCATCTTTCTTAGCCTTAATTATAGCCTTAATTATAATAGAAAACGCCTTCGGCGCGCTGAAAGCGTATGGTTTTGAGTGGGGAATATCTAAACATTTCTTGTTTGATCTAGTGTATTTTGATTGCTTTGGGGGAGGGTGCACAGGCTCCCCTTTGGCTGCGCCTCTGTTTTTAACTCGGATGTCTGGATCCACCCCGATATTTGCACACCAAATATCAGTGTACAATCTGTGGGAGTGATCGAGGTCAACAAAAGCTAGTGAAAACAGAACCAACTGTGTGTGCGTCTTTGGCCGAGTGATTCTGAAATGCGACATTGTGCACTGAGACGAGAACACTTTTTGTTTAATCTGAATGGGCGACATTAGTGTGTCCATTATGGTGGTTCAGATTGCAACCTTTGTGGAAAAGTATAGTTGCTCAGGGCTAACCTGGTTCTCTGAATCATGGCGAGTTCAATGGTGCCATTTTTATCCATATTTGAGCTGGTCAAGGGGTTCCGCAAAGGGCTTAAAATTTTGGATATTTTTACCCATTTTGGACCCCGGGGAACACTATACGCATGGTACTCCGGTGGACGTTATCGTCGTTTCTTAAATATTATTTTACGTCCTTGGCTTATACTACGGCTGAAAATGGACGTTACTGTAATTTAGGACGGGCGTTTGTCGCAGTGGGGGGGTGGGGGGTGCTTACTGGGAGGGGTGGGGGGGAGGGGTGGTGGAATTTGATATGCTGCAAACCATGTCATGATGGGTATCAAACAACTCCATTTCATGAAGCGAATTCGTTTTCATGTGTCCAACCAGACATTCAATTTCCTCATCAGACTAAGTTTATATTCTTTGTCAACAAGGGTGACAAGAATTGACGAGGTCGTACTGCTTCTGCCACAACTGTTTCGTAAACTCGTACACATTTAAATTGCCACCAATATGAAGTCGGCTCTTTGCAATAGATGACTTGTGGCAACTACGTCAATGCAGCACTAACATACAATCAATCAGTACAGTCACAGTCACAAGTCATCTGTTCTAGTCACCAGAAAAGTCACCCTTTCAACAGTCATCCTTTCTACGGTGATCCCAGCGTGCGCTTGTCGAAAGCAGTGATCCTCCTACGATGGTCCTCTACCGCTTGGAGCAGCCACTGAAGCTCCTGGTCGTTTCTTGCGGCATGGGCGAAGCGCTGGATAAGCGCAACGCCCCTTTCAGCAGCATCGTTCGTGACCTTTAGATCCTTGATGAGCCGCTGGTATGCCCGGAACCCTGCGTCCTCCTCCCGCTTGGTCACCGGCTGCTCAAGCCAGCGGCTCGGGGCGATCTTCAGGAGCTGGAAGACAAGCCAGGAACGTTCATCTACCAAGTGTAGCAGTCGGGTGCGCTGGTCGATGACAGGTGCGACAGGGTCGACATCCTCGTCTGGCGCCTCTGGATCGTCAGGATGTCGCAGCAGTGTCGCGGCGATATCAGCCCGCTCGTCGGCGCTGACTGCCTCGGACGCGAGACAAAACACCACCGTCTCTGGCTTCAGGTACGACATGTGGCGGCGCATCTTGTCCAGGGCCGCCTCGGCCACGACCTCGTCAATCTCTCTGAAGCGCAGCAGGTTGTGATATAGGCGGAGGTCGTTGTCCGCAGCGTCGGCCGCTAGCGGAGCCGCCAGCCAGGCCGGAACATACAGCAGGCTGATGAACCGGTAGACCCTCTGCAGCTTCTCCGTCTCTTCCGGGCTGTGCTCCAGCTGACTGGCGAAAAGCCTCATCTTGCTAAAGTAGATGACCTGTGAATTTAAGCCAATTTTGTTAGTAATCCTGGGTATAGTGACAAAAGCTTCTTTGATCGTGTCATATTAAACAGTCGACTTGTTAGGTTGAAATTAAAGTTTGTGTGATATTTGGCCCCATAAAGGTTAGGCAAAAAGCGTGGTTATGCGTATTCCTTGGCACGTTTCTATCATTAGTTTTAGCAGCAATGCCGTGTAATTTCGGCCGCAACATCGTACCTTCGCCATCCACCGGGCGTTGCTGTAGGCGCCCGGGCGGCGGAACCGGGGCTGGGACGACGCGGCACCCAGCAGCACCAGGGTGAGCTGCGCCACCTCGCGGTAGTCGTCCCTCAGGAAGGTGGTCGTCCTCGCGAGCAGCGCCTGCAGATGCTGTACCACCTGGTCCTGCAGGTCCTGCGGCCACGAGTGGCTGACGGGTAGAGTCTCGAAGTCCGACTTGTTGATGTCCTACCACCTGACATCCATTACATTCTGTTATATTGAAAATGGACACAAAATTAAAATATTCAAGAAAGTGGTGACAATAATTTATGAGTGATTGCCAGTGTTTCTAACACCTGGAATTTAGGGTTTAGTATGTAATACCAAGGTTTACCTATGCTTCAGCTGTTCGAATCTGGTGTCAGACTGGTGTCTGGTTGTTTTGCCGAAGAGCGCGGTCGCCACGCCCCCAACAACCAACTCCAGAACATGGTGGCGACACTCCAGGTGAAGCACCTTCTTCTCCAACATGTCCTCGAGCATGGCTACGGCGCCTCGGTGCCGGCTAGTGTTACTACTTGTGGTGTCATAGCAAAGCCCGACGATGTTGTCGACGCAGCTCCACTCTCGAAGCGCGTCCATCGTTGCCAGAGTCTGCGACAGACCTGTCCCGTCCGGAATGGTCGGCACCGACAGCAGCTTGCCACTGACGTGGTCTGGACCACCGGAGATCAGGATGGCCAGGCGATGTTCTGGTGTTCCCAACTCATCCTGAGAAGCGGAGGACGTGGGCGTGATTCGTGCGTCAAATGTGCACTGCGGTTAAATTTATCACGACAGGCTATGATTAGCAATTGTTTGAAAATGGTAGATTGAAAGACTTTTGTGAGGAACACGAATTCTAATTACTTTTCAAAAGAAGACAAAATTATAAGACATATTGTCACCTTGATCATTTTGCCGTCCCAGTGGACGATGGCGTGTTTCGGGGGGACGAAGGTTGACCGGATCGTCTCCGCGACCTCGCGGCGGTGGGCCTGCCGTCGGCGGCCTGAAGTTGCCTTGGAGATGCAGAACGTGTTCATGTCCACCGGTGGCTGCGCCGACCGCAGCATTGCGCTGACCAAGGCGGTGACCTTTGGAGAAGAGTTCAGGACTATCATGATGATGGATATTTTGGATTGTAAAACTAGGTAAATTATATGTACAACAAGGATTGTGAGATCGTACGTATGGTTGGAGTCGTTTAAATGATGAACTAATTATGATAACGATGAAGCATTGCAATCATGAAAAAAAACGATTTGGAAAACTAGCAGAATGGAACATCAGATGCATAGCAAATGCCTAGGATATGTTTGATTGGAGAGAAATGGGCAGGTTTGGGTTGGTTGCAGCGACTCACCTGGTTGGAGGACATGCCGAAGCGATCCGCAACATCAAGGATCGCAGGAGAGTTCATGATGTCGCGAGGAAGCGCCAGCTCCACGGTGCTCGCTTGTCTCTGTCGCTTGGCTGGCGGTTGGTAGGGCGCTGGCTCAAAGGTGTCCGACGCGTCTGGGCCGTCCTCGGTGCTGCCACCTGCGCTGCCCTTGGTGGTGTCTTCAGTCGCTACAGCTGGCGCCTGGGACGTCGAAGGTTGACTCGCCTCTGACTCCGACTCCGCCATGCGCTGAGCCCGCTGGTGCCGCCATTGCTGTTGCTCGACTCTTCCTGCGAACTTCTTGTCGTTGCCGGACATCGTTCCTATCCGATCCGCGCGCTGGTCCAAGTAAAACTTCACATCCTCCTCCTTCTCCTTCTTGCCTAGGAGACGGCTCAACAGGATTTCTCCGATGGCGTCCTCGGCCCCAATGTCCCACAGCTTGTCCATGTTTGCTGCGAATTGTTCCCGGCGACCGCTGACATCGTTCTTCCTTCCTTTGCTCTTTGATAATTCATTCCACTCACGCCACAGTCCCTGCAACTTCCGAACACAGTTGCGCGGCAGCATCGTCGGGATTCGCGCCATAGTCCAGAAGCACAGGACGTTGTCCACTGTTGTCTTAAACGCCTCATATCGATCCGGGCACTGCTCCTTGATGTGAAAGAAGTACCTCAGCACAGCTCTTGCGGTGGGTAGCTTCGATCCGGAGATAGAGTGAGCAGGCTGGCCAACCAAGAAATACTCCGTTTGATTTCTTAAAACTGGCACGGAAGAAGTAACTTTCACATTTTTACTATCACTCATCTTGAGCAATCAACTGCATATCTTAGTCTGTAAAAGGGAGAAGGTCAAATTAGAATACAACTCATTGGTGAACTATTGGGCAGTGGCCCAATGCATGAACTGAACATTTGCTACCTTTTTATAGGAATACATGGGTCATTATTTTAACCAGGGAGCCATAATTGTCATTATGCTACGCTTCCGTATGGGATACCATATTATGGAAACGGAAACTTTTTACTTAGACCAGACAACTAATCATAGTTGGATTAGATGATATCAGATGAGGCAATAGAAACTTTTGACACATGACAATGAATTCGTTTCAGGAAATGGAGTTTTTTTATACCCATCACCACATGGGTTTCAGCATATCAAATTCCCCATCCCCCCCCCCCCCAGGAAGCCCCCCCCCCCCCTCCACTGCGACAAACGCCCGTCCTAAATTAGAGTAACGTCCATTTTCAGCCGTAGTATAAGCCAAGGACGTAAAATAATATTTAAGAAACGACGATAACGTCCACCGGAGTACCATGCGTATAGTGTTCCTCGGGGCAAAAATGGGTAAAAATATCCAAAACTTTCAGCCCTTTGCGGAACCCCTAGACCAACTCAAATATGGATAAAAATGGCACCATTGAACTCGCCATGATTCAGAGAACCAGTTAGCCATGAGCAACTATACTTTTCCACAAAGGTTGCAATCTGAACCACCCTAGTGTCCATACACCATTCTTCACGATATAATTTCCCCTTCCCGGCTTCGACTGCATCACTTCTTGCGTGCCTAGAACCTTCGCGCATCGAACGTTCATTGCGGGTGACAGCCATTCGTAAGTTACGCTATTGAAAATGTTCGGGTCTTGATCGCAATTATTTTTTTAAAATCCCTTGAATGGGCATGCTGAACACTGAAAATGAAACGACCGTGATAATGACAGCAATGGCATGGGAGGGCCCCGGGTGGCTAAAAGCCATCGTGAAGTTTCTTTCCATTCCAAGCCATCTATTGATGGCCAGGGTCGATACTTTTTCGGAATGTGGAAAATCGCTGCTCCTCTGGCATCGGTCATGCGTCTATGATTAAATAAGGTTGATTGGTTGGCTGGCATAAAACAGTTCAACCTTAGCATCATAGATGAGACTGAGGGAACTGTTAGCAGCGCACTCAACAAACAGCATACAAAACGAAGTATGGGCATGGGCTACTCTGGCCCAGCCTTTTCCGCTGCTAGAATGTTTACTCATGTTGGGGCTTGGGGCTGCACCGACAGGGTTACACGGCACCGAGCTGCTATAATGTGTATTTTACGAAAGGTGCTCTTGAGCATTTAACAAGATTTTCTGGAGATTCGGCTTATTTTTGCCGTATGCTCTCGAACACATTAATTATCGTTCATACCAGTCTGAAACTGGTCAGACTAATTGCCCAATCGTCCGGGAAAAAATGCGTAAAAATCAGCATAATCATTCATAAATATATATATATATATATATATATATATATATGTGCGTGTGTGTGTGTGTCTGCGTATATATGTTTGTGTGTTAGTGCTACTTCTGATGACACTCCTTATTGAGGTGCGTAATGATCTCAATTTGCTTCGGTACAAAAATGCAACGCGTGCGCTTTCCATGCATATCAGTTAAATACGACATCGATTAGCCCACTCAATTTTGTGTTGTCCAAATCCATTCCGTAAAATTAAGTCACACTTTGCCATCGTGGACAAAACCGCGTCGTTTCGTTTCACGTTCAGGTTGTCTTGACGTTTATTTCGACATTTCGTTTTAGGCGACAATGCTTAAGAAAATCAAAATGAAGCGCCGAAATACCGAGCCGTCTTTGGTGTCGGCCGACGGAGAGTCGACTCGAGAATGACGTCACGACGCGCTCCCTGCGCCCTCCGCTGTTGACCTTACCGCTGTCCGCTGTCGAGTTGACTGCCTGTGCATGCCACCGGTGCCGCGCCCACTGCTGTTGTGAATCTGGCCGAGCCGGTGCCGCCACATGCGTATAACCGCCCTCTCTTTCTCTCTCCCGCTCTCTCTCTCTCTCTCTCTCTGTCTGCCCGCCTGCCTGTGCGCGCCTCCCGCCGTGCCAGGCCACCATGCTGAAGAAACTCAAGTCGAACAAGCTGCGGCGCCGCAACACGGAGCCGACCATGGGCGGCGCCGCCACCCAGCTGGTGCCAGCCGGCAGCTCGCCGGCCAGTGACAACGTCTGACCCTTCCCCTGCACCCCGCTGTGGCACCCGCACCCGCCCGAGACGCGCGTACCTGCACTCGCCCCGCCGGCCATCCGTAGCCCGGCTCAGCAGCCGCCGGGTGTGTCCCCACGCACCTCGCTTGGCATCCCGTAGTTGAGTCCGATCGGCGAGCGGTCGGTCGCCAGTGTTCTCCGCCTGTTTCGGCGCTCGGCCGCTCGCTCTCGACTCTCGACAGAGTCGGACGGTGTGCGTTTCATGTTGGTACTAGTCGGTCCCGATCCGCACCGCACCCCGCGGACGCCGTCGACAGTGGCGCCACCTTTCGCACCCGCCCACCAGCCCGTGTGTGTTGGTGTGAACACACCTCGATGTACGCAAGCGCGGCCCGCGCGCGCAGTACGACGGTGCTGCCATTTGGCAACCGGGCGACCAACGGCTGGCATGTGCCGAGCTTACCGTGTGCCCACATCTCAACGGCGACATTTTTGAAATATGTATTTATTTGTTACGCCCATCAGTGATGTTTAGTGCTGAAGCTGCCTTGTTGTTACAACAGTCATAATATCACTTTTTATGCGATTTATCTAGATATTCCGTAGAGCTTGGCAGATTATTTTTATATGTCCTTGTTGCGAGCAAAACGACCTCCGTTTACGATCGGTTTGCGCAGCAGCGCTACGACGGATCGGAGTACCGATTCAGCACATTCCAGTCGCGCGGTAGCGCGATGCCGCGCAGATTACAAGCAAGATGGGCGCACGGAGCGGCACGTCGCGCAGCCACACTGGCCCGCCGCCGGTGTTGCGTCGTCTCAGAACGGTATAGGTTCTTTTGAGTTGTCTCAGAATAGTATCGGTTCTTCTGAATTGGCTCAGAAAGGCATCGGTTCTTCTGAATTGGCTCAGAGAGGCATCGGTTCTTCGGAGTTGTCTCAGAACGGCATCGGTTCTTCTGAGTTTCCTCAGAACGGCATCGGTTCTTCTGAGTTGTCTCAGAACGGCATCGGTTTTCCGAGTTGACTCAGAACGGCATCGGTTCTTCTGAGTTGGCTCAGAACGGCATCGGCTCTTCTGAGTTGGCTCAGAACGACATCGGTTCTTCTGAGTTGGCTCAGAACGGCATCGGTTCTTCTGAGTTGTCTCAGAACGGCATCGGTTCTTCTGAGTTGGTTCAGAACGGCGTCGGCTCTTCTGAGTTGGCTCAGAACAGCATCGGTTCTTCTGAGTTGGCTCAGAACGGCATCGGTTCTTCTGAGTTGGCTTCGGGACACGCTCCGAGTATGAAATATTTTCACTGTGTAGAGCGCGCGTTTGCGTGTGGCGCGACGAGGGAGGCCGCTGTCAGCCGCGCGGCACGCCGACCGGCGCCGGCGCGCGCTCCAGTGCCAATCTTGTTGCTTGTCTCGTGCTCACTGTCCTGATGTACTGTGTGTGTGTGTGTGTGTATAGGTGTTAGCGTAGAGTTTCCTCTCGACCGGCGATCTTCGGCGATCAGCTGTCACATTCAAAGGGCACGGCCGACAACGAATCGACGCGCGCGCGCGAGGCGCAGCACCGGCACCGGCGCGCCGAACCGACAGGGTCTCCACTGGATAGGCGTGTGATGCAGAGGCCGACGGCGCTGTCCGCCGCGGCGGCAGCGCGCGCCGGCCGGTCGTGGTTGTGCAACCACACCATCGGACAGTGTCCGCCCGGGGCTCAGTTGCTGAACGGCGACCCGCCAGCGTTCCGCTCAACAATACGCGGACAAGGTCCGATGGCGACTGACCGAGACCATCTCATGTTTTCTATGTGTTGTACGTAGGGTTGAGGTTTCTGATCGTTGTGATTCTCCGGTTGGGTTTGGTGCGGTGGCACCGGTCGCCGACATTGAGCCGCGCCGCCCAGCGTCGGCAGGAGCCGACGCTTGCCGCTGCCGCCCCGACCGCCCACTGTGCCCTCTCGGTTGGTTTTTACTGTTATGTCTGCAATAAATCTACCAGCTGTAGTTGGAGCTTTTCACTGGCGACCCGATTGATGGAGAGATATACGAAGACGAAGTGGTATATTTTCGCATAAATTAACACTTTACAAACGACAGAGCAAGCTGTCACATTAGGAAGCGCAACTGCTCAAATCAACCCGGACGCAAATACATAGAAAACGTGCTCACCACCTCCAACAGTCTCTACCTGTAGTACTGTCAGCTACCTGCACCGAACAGCCTAAACTTCTTGAAATACTTCTGTACGTCCGTCTTGGGCGCCGGCTTGGTCGCCAGGCAGGTGGGTATGTTCTCGGGCTGTTCGATCCACAGTTTGTGCGGCACGTCTGCCTCGGCGAGCGTGTCCCGCAGGCTGATCAGCGCCGCCTCGTCAGCGGCGGCCAGCACCACCTTGTGCATGCCGTCCAGCTGGGACAGGTAGGCGCGCACGGCGGCGTCGTCAGCGTGCAGGTGCAGGACGGCCGTCGTCGCGTGGCATGCCTGGCGACACACCACACCGGCCATTGACAAGCATGGCTTGTCTGGGCCCTCAGCACCGCGAAGATCGAAGATTACACACTCAGAATAGTAATATGCGCATTTTGTTGCTGGGGCTAGTAGATAGGCCAGCTTGTAGAATCTGCGTTCGCAAGTAGTGTGACTCAAAGTAGCCGTGCCCACTTATTATTCAGATTGGATTAGCTTCACAGTGAACATGAACTGCAGATTGTGTTCTGTTCTGTTAGTTATGTCACAACTCTACATTCCGGCACCGGAAGTCGAAGCTGAAAATCCAGCCCTGCATCACACGGCAGGTCGGCGAAGAGCCGTCGCCAACACAGCCAAAGCACACCGTAGAGTCGTCAACTCCTCACGCCGGTTGCTTGCGGGTGCACTGGGTAATCCTGACGGTTGTGGGATTCCAATGCACGATCTTACGATCACGAGTCCAACGCTCTACCGATTCAGCTGCCGCGAACTCTAGGAGCATGGGAGAGGCTTTCAAGCTGTGGGAACGGAGATAGCCCTTCCGCGATGGGGACTCCTCCCACACTGGATCATCACTTTCAGGAGTCTGCTAAAGGGCGTATAAACTTTTTTGTGGGCCGGGTGGAGAGTAGTGGGGCGAATAAATGGATATTTTCATTCATGCAAAATAAGAAAAACGCTACCAACGACACTAGAAGTGGTGGATATGTTCTGAAGGGAATATATATATGTGGAAAATCGGTCAGAGTGGTGTTGAAGTCAACTCACTGAATCTGAACCTCACCAATCAAGTGATTGGTCTACGAGCTGCTCTTCTGCAATGCCTCTTGCACACTTCTGCCATTACGGGCATCCTCTGCCAAAAGGGACGGGCCTCCTATTCCGACGAGGGAGCCTTCTGTGCCAGTGAGGGGGCCTTCTGTGGCAGTGAGGGGGCCTTCTGTGCCCGTGAGGCCTTCTGTGCCAGTGAGGCCGGTTTTCTGTGCCAGTGAGGGGGCCTTCTACGCCGGTGAGGCCGGTTTCCTGTGTCAAGCAGATAGGGGGTGGGGCGCTATACGTCAGGGACTTCCTGTGTCAGTGAAGGGCCTTTTGTGCGGATCAAAAGTTTTCTTACTACATTTTCGCCTGCCTAAAGTTGGGGGAGGGGACGACGGAATCAGTCTCAAAGTCTGGGTGGGAGCGGTCATCTGCTCCCTCTCCGGTTCCTACGGTCCTGTAAGCAAAGGCTCATATGCAGCAATGTGTTGATTTGCGAGGCAGTGGTCGGCACAATCAAAATGATGCCTATCAGAGGAACCACGCAACACAAAGCTCCATGTTATGGCACCAGAAGGTGCTTCACATGTCCTGATTACCCTCCGATAAACGAGACTTTTACCTTCCTTCAATGCCTTCATGCACACCTGATATTTCTTTTTAGCCCCAGATATAAAATACATATCTTGGGTTTTGCCCGATGCTGCTGGTGCTAAATACATACTGCTCTTCCCAGTAACCACAGAGATTTAGTAACGTTCGATTGGACAGAGGATGTGCCACAGGCAGGGGCGCATCCACCAAATGATTTGGAAGGAGACCAAGGCAAGCATCGCAAATCGAAAGTAATTTTGGAGGAAATCTAGTATGTTCAAAGTCAGACATACGCAATGGACATGGCATATGTCCGATATATACGACGGAGGTTTATATACGACATATGCAATGGACCCTAAACCTCAATCTGCAGATATAATTGCACATATCTATCCGAACGATCTGAAGGCTTAACAGCGACAGCAGAAAACAATGATATTCCAAGAATAGAGATACCTGGTGGTTTTGTCAGCATGTGGCTGGTTGGTTGGTTATTGGATTTACGATACATCGACCGTTGAGTCATGTAGCGTCGCCAATCTCTCACGCCGATTGGTCGAGGGCGAAGAGTAGCGACGGGTGAGACTCGAACCCACAACCTTTCGATTGTGAGACGGGCAACTTACCCATAGACTATTCGTCCTGGTTACTTCCCAATTGCTAATTTCAGAAGAAGAAGAACCTTTGGTTCTTTTTCGACGCATTCAACCGCTAGGTTATATAGCGTCGCCAACCTCTCACGCCGATTGGTCGCGGGTGGACTCGGTAAATGCCGTCGGTTGTGAGATTCGGACCCACCATCTTGCGATCAAGAGTCCGACGCTCTACCAACTGAGCTACCGCGGCCCCATGCTAATTTCAGCTCCTCGGTGGCTCGCTTCCCGAAGCCAGTTGGTCCGAAAGAAGAATAAGGCTTAGCAACAGAGGGCAACTCAGCAACTCAGGGGGTGACCAAGGGATCCGTAGTATCCGCCAACATGTTGAAGTGCCGAACACAAATACAAGCTTGCATTGCGCTCATTGTGAGTACATCGTTTGCGATCGGGAAGTACTATATATATTCATATATCTATGTATTCAGTTACCATTGCACAATAGAGTTCGCCGCCAACCAGTAACAAAGCATCCTTTCCCCCTCTTAAACGGCTCCCACGTGGATCGGTCAGTCGCCGTGTCAATGACGGCCTCTGTTTGGCAGTTGAGAATTTGGCATGCGCACGAGCTGCCTCGACATACACATTGCTATAGCAATTTGCTGATATCTAATAAATGCATTTTTAAAACTATGTACTGTACAGACTAAAGGAGGCAACATATAATGCCAACGTGGCAAGTGAGACCGGAACTGTAGAACGTGACCACGTGAAGTAACGGGGCCTGGGAACGCGCTGCGGAGCGGGACCGAGTCACCCAAATTTGCTTCAATTCTTTTCAATTCTGCCGATTGGAGGGCCATAGTATAATGTCGTGTACATGTGCAACATGCCGGTAAAGAAAATAAGCATGAGAGGTAGCGATTTATGCATGAAGAGGATGAGGTCAGAGAGAGTGGTGATGGCGTCGGAAGAAAGTGTGGTGACCGACCCGACATCGGCTTTGAGAACAGTGACCGACACGGCTGTAGGGGAGAGAATGACCCCAAGACCCGGAAGGCATATGTGTCATGTCATGCTGAGTATTGATAATGTTGCGCAAATTTGAATCATTATTTGTTTAGAAGTATTTATGATAAAATAGCATGCACATTGCTCCACAGATGTGTATTTTGTATACATTTTGGACCTGAGCCGGGAGAAACTTCAGGATTGCTTAGTAGGTATATTACCATCGAAAGAATGCTTGTCGGAGTTCTGATGAGTGGCTTTCAGAAAGTGTATGCCCAATACAACCACAAAATATAATCTAGTGGCCTGCTGAGTTGTGGTGAAGAATTTCGCTCGGTGACTCAAAGATAGCACCACCACATATACTTTCAATTCGGATGGTCATGCCCCACATTTCTTTGGAGCGGGGTTCGCAGAAAGCTGGCCAGAACTAGTTTTGGCCATGCCAGTGGCTCAAGCTGGCCTAGACTGTTTAAAACCAGCTAAACTGGCTGAAACGCAAAATGTTATTTGCAGAGTACATTGTGTAGAAAAATAATCATATAAATTATTATTTTTTTTTTTTTTTAAAACTGCACACACGAGCTACAAATACCTCGATCTCGCCCGCCCATCCACCCTCCAGGACGAGTTATCTACAGAGGACTACAGAGGACAATGCGAGTGTGAATCTTGCTACCTTTTTTCTATCGAAATCAGTCACATGTTATTGGTTCTGTTCAATTAATTTCTTCTTTTGGTATCCGTGGACTAAGATCTACCCGCTGAAAGCCGTTTGTGGAGTCGTTGCAAGTTGACTGTTCGGTACAGGAAGCACGGAAATTATGGCGCCCAATTGTCGACCAATGACGCGACCCGAAGTACAATTCCTGGAGAAAACGTTAGAGTTGTTAAGGTTGTCGCATCAAATGTCATATTATTCACATGTATTTGAATGCACTGGAATAAATATCTTTGCGGAGTTGATTAGACAACACAGACCGCCAAATTGCAGTCAGGGATTGGGCGCTTTTTTGGCGATTATGGACCTTTTCTTAGTTGAGTGCTTCGACACAGAACAAAAGCAAGTATCTATACATTTTTTCTTTTTTTCTTTTTTAAAGGTCCGCCACCAAAGATCAGGTGACGAGGAGTGCCCCCTCCTCTTACCCAACGACTGCAAGCACCTTACGTTAACACGATAAAATAAACAGTAAAGTCGCGGCACTCCCAGCTAAGAGATGGAAAACAAATAAACAAGCATACAAAGCACCCGGTATTAGAGGAATAAAACTAACAATAAAGAATGCTGTAAGTAGTCATACCCAAAGGAGGCATATGACTGGCCCTAGATAGTAGCTGGTTTGTGGCCAGATGTTAGTTAGTTAGTTATTAGGGTTTTTGGGCGCATCAACTGCATTGGTTATACAGCGCCCATAACGAACTGGCCAGATGTTAGTGAGCACTCCTAATTTGAAATGCATTTTTTGCTCTGGCTCCTCCCACAACTCAATCCAGCTAAGCATAAGCTTGTTGCCGGGTGGAGTGTGGGAGGAACTGGGTTTGGGTGTATTTCAACTTTTATATACAGTTAAGCACGCACGCACGCACGCACGCACGCACGCACGCACGCACGCACGCACGCACGCACGCACGCACGCACGCACGCACGCACGCACGCACGCACGCACACACACACACACACACACACACACACACACACACACACACATACATATACATGAGTACTCCCCTGGTATCCAACAGATATAGTGAATGCATAATTCATTTAGTATTTGCTCAAGAAGTATGTCTTAAAGTGATTTTTGAGAACAGTCTTATAATTTGGTATCTCTGTATGCAGAAAATGATTTGCTATGATAATATTCCAAAGCTTAGGTCCAAAACATTCAATGGTGAGGAGATGATAATTTTTGTTTGAATAGCTGTGATGGAAGTGGTTTTGTAATCTTGTGGAAAATGGAGTATCAAGCGATTCCGTGAAAAGGGTCTAACAGAATGAGGTAGCTGATTATAAATGAATTTTTGCCTAATAAGCAACATCTGAAGTTTGGCTATATCTTGGACTTTTAAAATATTGTATTTCTTAAAGATAGGGTTTGCACTCTGAGCATACACTCCCAATAATATGCACCATTCTTTTCTGAAGTAAGGATAATTTGTGTGTTTGATTAGCATAGTTTGTACCCCAGAGAAAACACCAATAATGCATACAAGGGAGAATGAATGCATTATACAATTTTAGGTAATTTTTGCCTAGGGGATATTTTATTTTTGATATCATTCCCATGTTGCGACATACTATGTTTGAAACACTGCTGATATGGGATGCAAATTTCAAATTTTCATCTATGTATACACCAGGATATTTTACTGGATTTTGATGCAAAATAGCAATCCCACTAAATTCAATCTTGATATCAATATATGTTTTGTGATTGTCATACAGCTGGTATACAGTTTTAGATTCCTTTATATATAAGTTTGGGATTTCATTTATATAACACATATTCATTTTGAATTCATTATTATAATTCATTTATGTAAGATTTGAATGCAGCTGGTGTGATATTTTTGGCAAGGAATTTGTGATCTTGTTATGCAGCTCTTACAGTGTGCATTTGAGAAAAAATGGCTGTCTTCAGCATATAGAAATGTCTGACATTCTACATGCAAATTTACAAGATCATTTATATATGATAAAGAGTAAGGGGCCTAAAATTGAGCCTTGTGGTACACCAATTTGATTTTTTCTGAAGGCGTACATGTTATTATTTACTGTGGTAGCTTGTGTTCTTCCTGATAAATATGACTATCATTTTGATTGTATTTCCCTTCACACCATAATTTTCAATTTTTGCACATAATATTTCTTTGTCAACAGTATCAAATGCCTTTCTCAGAACAAGGTAAATTCCTACAACATATTCATTATTTTCAAATCCTTTGGTGATCAGGCTCTGTATTAAAAGAAGAGGCATACATGTGGACCTCACTTTCTGAAACCTAATTGCCTATCAAAAAGTAGGTCGTGTAGGGTGAAATGTTCCAAGAGTTGGTCGTAGATTATCCTTTCTAATAGTTTTGGCATGTATGGAAGAATACCAATTGGTCTGTAGTTTCTAAATGTTGCTGGGTCACCTATTTTTGTAGATGGGCTTTACAACAGCAATTTTGAATGGCTTGGGGAAGATCCCACTACTCAGGCATAAGTTGATGACATGGGTTAAGTGTGGTAATATTGACCTAAATGATTGTCTAAATATCCTGGAATTTATTCCATCAATTCCTGACCCAACATTTTTAAAGAAGCAATCACTGTATCTAAATTATTTTTCTGTGACTGCTAATAGCACCATTGATATATCTGGGTAGGTATGTATGTATTCTAATTTCTAAAGCATTGATGTTGTTTTGAGGAATCTGTTCTCTCAATTTTGGTGCAATATCTGTGAAGTAGTTATGGAATCATTCAGCTATAACTGCATCATTTTGTAGAGTGATGTCTGTATCTATGTGATGTTTGTATCAGAAACAGGTTTTCCGTTAACTTTTTATTGACTATGTACTTCAAATAACTGTGATCGCATTTGGTAATTAGTGTGTTTTTATACCAGTCATATTTTTTCTTATATTTTTTCTTCTTAACTGCTACATGCTTCTCCAGGATCATTTTCATCAAAAATGCCTTCAAGTTCATTAGTCAGATAATCCCTCAAACTGTCCATTTTATGAAAGTGAAAGTAGTTATTGTTCTTTTTGCAATGATTGTTTTTTTGCAACCAGAGTTATGACGTCATACCTTCGTGGCGTCATTTACATCATTTCTTCATGACGTCGTAACCAGCGTCATTAAACCTCCACTTGCGATTGGCGCCACCAAAAGCACAAGCTAGAATTAAACGAGCTAAAGCACTCTGAAGGCGTAGGTTAAAATTATGGGCACTCCTGTTCTGAAGGGAGACTAGATGAGCAAAATGTCCCTATGTTGTACCTTATTGCCTTGTAATCAAGTAAAATTGTGTACTATTGTCCAGTAACATTGATGTGGACTACAATGAAAAGGGCAATATATCCACCATGAATCAATCTGCAACAATGCTCAACCAATTCCCTCTCACCAACAATTTCATACTTGAACGTCGTGCCTTGGGCCAGCTTCTCCCATGATTCCCGTGACGACCACCATTAATATAGTTCAGTCTGACGACATTTTTGATTACGTTATACTTCTGTTCTCAACTGGTAATACAAGTTCATTCCTCAAAAACCTGTTTTGTATATCTCTGATTTTCAACTTGGTCGAAGTGCAGTGCTAAAATAGTGGATTTTTGTTAGGTGTCAGATGTTGAGGTGAGCATACAGTAATAAGTAGTAAAGTAATAGTAGGATTTCGAATTCGTCATGTGAAAGATGTCGAGTTAAATATCTTATAAGTTCTTCAAACTCAACTTTGAGCCAATAGTGTACTTGTAAGTGTATCTTTTAGTTTGTTTTGAGAGATACCAAATACAGGGATGCATATTTCAACGATTGCGATAGCAATACATATACTATCAACTGGCATTCCATAACAGATCACATCATACATAATCCTGAACCCGGAACTTTACTACGAGATATTGGTGTATCACGATCCATAAATGCAAGCATACATAAAATAACTATGAACAAGATACTGTTAGACATACTGTCCAAACACAAATTGATATTGATACTAATATTGCTTCTGTTCTAAAGCTGAAACCAGGCAGCGAGAGTCGCAAAAGCCGATACTAGTGAAGACTCAACTGCAAATACTATTACACTACTACAAAAACACTAACCTGTGCGATGACAGCACCAAGAGGCCATTTCATTGCTGTCAACAGGTCTGACCGCACCACAACATACTGGACAATCACAGAAGCCATCTTGAAGCTGCAATAGGAACCACGATTACTAGCAGGACACGGCGATGTTCGCGACATAATAAAATAGGCAAAAAGTGGGATGTTCATGTGCTGCGGGCACAATCTGGAATTAGTAGACCAGTGTGGTAGAAAACTCATGAGTCGATCAAAACTGTGCTCTCTGTCTGCCTTTGGACATGGGAGACCATGCACGTTAATGCATCAATTTAGGCAGAAATTTGTGAAATTTAGGCAGAAATTAGGCAGAATCTCAATTTGTGAAGTACACAAATTGAGAACAAACTAAAACCGAATTCAACAATTTGACATCGTAAATTCAAATTTGATGCATGTCTCATATTGAGCAGAGGAGACTGATTTGGCAACAGTTCATTGAAATTTGATTCACCACATTTGAAGCCGATTTGCTTCGACCAAAAATTGTTGCACTCTTCTCGAAACTGGGGTGCTCTGATTAGACTCGGCAACAAAAAGTATTTGTCCTGGATATTTTAAATCCAAAACAATATTCTCTCTGGAACATTTCTTTGTAGAGCTATGCGAGTTGTCCAAAACATAGAACAACTGTGCGAAGGGCGACTTGGGATGGTTGAACCTGCCCAGCATTTTCTACAGAGGAATTAAGGGCAACATAATTGTGACATGCAAGTTGGTTACAAGAAAGCTGAAGATTGATGTTATTTCTTTACGATTGGTGCATAATACCATACCAGACTTATAGTCCATGCCATGAAGTAAGCTGCCACGTGCCAGTGGGCTTCAACTCTTTCTTCATCCGTGCTTTGCTCCTATGGAACAGTATTCCAGCTCAGGTGGTCATTGCTCAAAATGAGAGCATATACACATCTAGCCTTGACAAACATTGGGCCAATCAACTCCTTTATTGTACTAGAAGGTTGAACGGTTCTGCTTGACAGTGAAATGGTGCAAATATATTACTCTTGATAAAATGCAAGTGTTATTCATCAGCATCATTCAGCCTCTGCTTGAATATGGAAATTGCCTTGGGAGGACTGCTATGGGGAGCAATGCATTGTGGGGACTGAGATAAGCTGGAAACATTTCTTTGTAGAGCTATGCGAGTTGTCCAAAACATAGAACAACTGTGCGAAGGGCGACTTGGGATGGTTGAACCTGCCCAGCATTTTCTACAGAGGAATTAAGGGCAACATAATTGTGACATGCAAGTTGGTTACAAGAAAGCTGAAGATTGATGTTATTTCTTTACGATTGGTGCATAATACCATACCAGACTTATAGTCCATGCCATGAAGTAAGCTGCCACGTGCCAGTAGGCTTCAACTCTTTCTTCATCCGTGCTTTGCTCCTATGGAACAGTATTCCAGCTCAGGTGGTCATTGCTCAAAATGAGAGCATATACACATCTAGCCTTGACAAACATTGGGCCAATTATCCAAAACAAGAGGAATAGAATCTACTCCTCAAACACGTAGTCTTTTCTCATTTCAATACTCCTCCGAGCGTTTTCACTGTGTGTTCTGGTGCCACCAGGCCAGTGAAGCAAATTCAATATATGTCTTTCCTGAGTGTTGTGCGTGCCAATGTGCACCGGGAAGTGGGCGGGAACGGTACTGTACCATAAAGACATTAAGACATAAAAGATCAGTGCAACTATGAGCCACAAGGGCCCTTCTTGGTTGCACTCTGTACACTGAACCAGTTGTCCACCAAATGTGTTGATCAACTCTCCCTGGAATACAGAAAAACAAGCCCCCTATTCCTATAATGATTGTCTATGCTGTTCTTAAAGATGTTCAGTGTGTTGCTACTGACAATGGTTTCTGGCAGCTGGTTCCAGTGTTCTACTACCCTGTTGGTGAAGAAGGACTGTCTTATGCTTACCCGAATGAAGGAGGACTGTCTTACCCGAATGCTGGTACGAATGTACCAGCATTCGGGAGCCGTCTGACGCTAGACAGACTGGGCCGGAGGGGACACATCTGCTACTCGACCATGCCTTCGGGACGGTTGGCGGCCTTAACCTCGCTGGCATGGCTCCTGCCCTCTCTGCTGATCATGATTGTGGCACCAGACGGGAGACGAGATACAGGCTGGAAGGCTTCCAACTTCTTACACTGTTTTGCTGGCATGAGCAAGTGATAGGCAAAGGCCTCCTCATTTTTTTGCGACTGTTGAAGCCACACAGGATGCTGAGGACAGTGGATAAATGACATGGCAATGACCTGTCTCGTGGCTAGTGGCGTCGGGCGTCGCCGGCTGGTAGCTAGTCTCAGTCCGAGCTCAGCCTGCTGGAAGCAGCGAGTTGCAGTCCCTCCCTCTCCCTTATGGAAAGGTGGTGCCTCTCTGGCCGGGGAAAGCACCCATTCAGGAAGGCCAGGGTGCATCCTCCCCACTCTATGGTTAACAGACTTGTTAGCCACAAATTCATCTTTCAGAGAAAAATACATCCCCTTGGGATGAAAAGTGCCTCTTCAGCATGCTCCAATGTACCCCTCCCCCACTTAGGGAATTTTTGTACCGAAGACACTCCTCCAAGGAATTGTGTCTCTTCCCCAATGATAATCACTGGATCTGCCACTGCCAAGTGTAACCTTGCAGGCTTAAAATGCGAATTAAGTCTGTGTTCTGAATTCAGTACAATCGTTTTAGCAGGTGCAGATGCATGGGGAAGCAGTGGGGGTATCCAAACATGTTCCATTTCCCAAACATGTACCTTTGCACGTCTCCTGTGTCAAGTCCAGCATGTGACTAACAAAAGATGGTGGTATTTGTAAACAATGAACCTTCCTCTAACAAAATACTAAGGTCTGATTACATGCTTCTACATATTCTTTGTGTATGGAGCTAGTGAAGTCCACAGGCACCATTTTCAGGCTTCCCACTTAGTAACCTTCATTAACATTGCATTCTAAGGACAACTTCCAAGAATTCATAAAACAACTTAAAGCACCCTTACCAACAAAGCATGCGACAAGCAAGTGCCCTCCCAAAAACATACCATGCTACACCCCCGTAGATAGGAGTATTATTGCAGCTTAAATTAACCAAGAGATGAGTTTACACAGTTTACCTTCATGAAGCCTACAAAGGGATTAGGTTTTGTTAGGTTAGATTAGGCTCTTTTCTAAGCTAGAAAACAAATATCAAACAATGTTGTTTTTTCTGATATTTTTTATGCAAAAATTAGAACTTGTTTTTCTTCAAAAGCAGTTTGTGGTAGTTTAGGTTAGTTTGAGTCAGGCTTCGAAAATATTATTTTTTAAACAGCTAGGTTAGGTTCAGTTAGCTTAGCATAGGTGTTTGCTTCTTTTTTTAATTCAAGAAAAAAAATGTTTAGAATTTTCATTAAAACGTTGTCTTGCATGGAAGATTAGTCTAGGTTAGGTTATGTTGCATTTTTTCTGATTTTGAACATTACTTTTCATGCTATATTACCCAACAACAAAGCCCCTTCATGGGTGTTATTTTGTCTCCCAACTGAAAAGTACACATTTGCAGAGGAAATGACTTGTCACATCACAATCTTGTTAAGCACATTCATGAACATTGCATTATAAGAAGAAATTCCAAGAAATCGAAAATTACCTTGAGCTACAAATTTACCTAGGTGCATATCATAATCATGATCAGCTCTCCAAATCACAAGTTCCAGCTTGCAGTAGCATTTCATTTAGACATCAACTACCGAACCAGATGATGGCAGCACTACTAATAATCCTACAATATGTCGTTATGCTTATCACATCACCCCACATCAGTTTATCACAATTTTGTGTACTTAATGATTGTCCACTTGCCATCAGTTCAAATGCTTTGGACTCACAGTTCACATAGGTAGGTAGTATGGTCCATGCTTTTTGCAATTCCTTTTCAGGTTCTTGGCTTGCCCTCAAACGCACAAACATCATCGTCACCACACTATACTTTCTCCCGTGTCCGTGAATCCAATATCATTGACTATTGTCTTGTAATGTTCGTAAGATAGAAGACTAGCCTGTGTGGATCTTACACAAAAGGATTCAAACAGGCCGGCCGGCGCCCAACTGCCAATCACACAGTGATGATCAAGTACTGTCAGCTGATGATTGGTCCCCCATTGTGAAAAAATTGTCAATGCTGTTCGAGCCACTGTTCTGGCTGTTTCAGAACCACATATTTTACCTGACATATTGAGTGTCTGCATGACTGATTAAGTTCTTAATTAACTATTTGTTGGTCCTGGTGCAGGTCGCTATACCGCACTTGAAATCTCCTAGATCGGTCTCTGGGCATGTTAGGGATGGTTGCCCAAAAGGGGAAGCCTCCTGGATGCCTGAGGGATCAGGCTCCAAAAAGTTGTGACGGGTTTCCGGAACCCTATACTGAACTGCCCCAATTATAACGATAGAACTGTTCTGGTTTTTCCATGGGGTTCTGTATATTTCAATGGGATTTGGTTTTCCTTAATGGGACATATGGGATCCCATATGTCCCATGGAGAATACATGCCAATACCATGACATTTTGTTAACTAGGGCACGTGCACACACACACACACACACACACACACACACACACACACACACACACACACACACACACACATGTATATATATATATATATATACATATATATATATATATATATATATATATATATATATATATATATATATATATATATATATATATATATTTATATATATATATATATATATATATATATATATGCAGGCCATTTCAGTACTTGAACAGGAGGGGAGAGGGTTGAAATCCACTGACTTCAGAATGATGGTGATAGGTTTGGCACCTTGCAGCACCAAACTAAGTTGTTCCTACTCATCTTAGCATAAAATAATAATGGTATTTGTTAAAAAATACTGGTCCAAATCTGGCAACTATTTGTATGAGTGGTGCTTGAGCACCTCAAAATCTGTTTGCCCCACATGCAAATACTAGGTATGCCACTGTCCATGCTACTCTATCTGGGATGTGAACTTTGAACATTAATCACTGGGCTTTAGACCTGCAATGTAAAATCCAGCCCATGAAATATAGGTGTTTCTGTTGTTGGGGGAAGGGAAGGTGGTGTGAACAGGAGCAGTTCCTCCCACAACCTCAGAACACTGGAGCTTAAAGCTGTGGATTCTTTGGTTTTTCAAGCAAACATTTGGAGACATTTGGATTAAAAAAACTTGACTTTTCCCCTGCACCAGCCTTGAAGGCCTGCTGATAGCACTGACCATGAGTGTATCCCAGAGTGAGGCCACAAGGTGACCAGCCCCTCCCTGAACTGATGAAACTTCAAGTGAAATTGACCTGAAATTGAATATCCAGTGTTCTGAAGCTTATAACATTGGTATGAATACAC